>JADBJO010000839.1:8986-26486 GCA_016801955.1 Conus betulinus
AGTCGATGTTGCAAAGTTTTTTCTTTCAACGACATTGACCACGTTTTTTTCATATTGTTATTATTACAGTGTGTCATTTTTGTCCTTGGATATTACTATGAAGTTGTCAGTGAGGGTGACCATCGATGTTGATGATGGATCAGGATGTTAGTGGTGATGGTGGCGGTGATGATTATGATGATGATAACATTAGACAATTAGTGTCATTGTCGTTGCTGGTGGTGGTGTTGCCATTATCACTACTATTATTTTTTTTTTTTTTTTCCCTATTGGGAATCTGCCATTGCCTTGATCCTTTCTGTCCCGTGCTCCTCTACCCCGCCCTCGCTCCTTCCCCTCCTCGTCCCGCCCCCCCCCCCCCCCCCCCCCTCTGTCTAGTTCCTTAACGTCTCATGCTCCTTTTCCCCGCCCTCGCCCCCTCCCCTACTCGTCCCCCCCCCCCCCCCCCCCCCCCCGCCTTTCTTGTTCCTTTCCGTTCCGAGCTCCTCTTCCCCCTCTCTCACCCCCCTCCCCTCCTCGTCCCGCCCCCCCTCCCCCTCTGCATTGTTCCTTTCCGTCCCATTCTCCTCTTCCCTGCCTCGCCCGCCCCCGTCCCCTCCTCGTCCAGCTCCCCCCTCCCCCTCCCCCTGTCTTGTTCCTTTCAGTCCCATGCTCCTCTTCCCCGCCCTCGCCCCCATCCCCTCCTCGTCCCGCTCCTCCCCCCCCCCCCCCCCCCCGCCTTGTCCGTCCCTGTCCATCCTGTGCTCCTCTTCCCTGCGTCCCGTGCTCCTCTTCCCCACCCCTCCTTTCCCCCTCTCCCTTCCTCGTCCCGCCCCCCTCCCCCTCAAGCCCCCCCCTCCTTATCCCCCACCCCCCATCCCAGGTCCCTATCAATCATTCTTCACGCACATCTGCCTCATATCCCGCGGTGCCTCCTCCTCCCCTTTTCTCCTGTCCGTCTACAAGACCCACCCTTCCACACTGGTCTGTGGAGATTCATTATAGAGAAGAATGTCTTGGTCATGTTCAACTTTCAAGTCGACATTGCAAAGTTTTTTTCTTTCAACGACATGACCACTTTTTTTTATATATTATTATTATTATAGTGTGCCATTTGTTCTTGGATATTACTATGAAGTTGTCATTGAGGTGACGATGATGTTGATGATGATCAGAATGTTGGTGGTGATGGTGGTGGTGATCATTATGATGACGATAACAATTAGTGTTATTGTCGTTGCTGGTGGTGGTGTTGCCATTATCACTACTATTATTATTTTTTTTCCCTAAGGGAATCTGCCATTGTCTTGATCCTTTATGTCCCGTGCTCCTCTTCCCCGCCCTCGCCCCCCCCCCCCTCCTCCCGTCCCGTCCCCCCCCCCTCCCCCCCTCTGTCTTTTTCCTTTCTGTTCCA
Source organism: Conus betulinus (assembly GCA_016801955.1). Classification (NCBI taxonomy): domain Eukaryota; kingdom Metazoa; phylum Mollusca; class Gastropoda; order Neogastropoda; family Conidae; genus Conus; species Conus betulinus. The sequence continues at coordinate 10,380 of JADBJO010000839.1, forward strand.
TGCTTCTCTTCCCCGTCCTCGCCCCCATCCCCCTCCTCGTCCCGCCCCCCCCCCCCCCTCCTCCCCCTCTGTCTTTTTCCTTTCCGTCCCATGCTCCTCTTCCCCGCCCTCGCCCCCCGTCCCCTCCTCGTCCTCCCCTCCCCCCCCCCCTCCCCCTGTCTTGTTCTTTCCGTCCAAAGCTCCTCTTCCCCCCCCCTCACCCTCCTTCCCTTCCATCCTCGTCCCCCCCACCCCCTCTGTTCCCCCCGTCCCCCGCCTTGTTCCTTTCCTCTCATGCTCCTCTTCCCCGCCCTCGCCCCCCCCCTCCCCTCTGTCTTGTTCCTTTCAATCCTGTGCTCCTCTTCCCCGCGTCCCGTGCTCCTCTTCCCCGCCCTCGCCCCTCTCCCTTCCTCGTCCCCCCCCCCTCCTCCTCTCGCCCCTCCCCCCCTCCTACCCTCCCCCCCCCCTGTCCCAGGTCCCTCTCAATCATTCTTCATGCACATCCGCCTCATATCCCGCGGTGCCTCCTCCTCCCCTTTCTCCTGTCCGTCTACAAGACCCACCCTTCCACACTGGTTAGTGGAGATTCATTATAGAGAAGGAAATCTTGGTCATGTTCAACTTTCAAATTGATATTGCAAAGTGGTTTTTTTTCAACGACATTGACCACGTTTTTGATATTGTTATTATTACAGTGTGCCATTTGTTCTTGAATATTACTATGAAGTTGTCAGTGAGGGTGACGATGATGTTGATGATGATGATGCAGGATGGATGGTGGTGGTGATGGTGGTGGTGATGATTATGATGATGACGATAACAATTAGTGTTATTGTCATTGCTGGTGGTGGTGTTGCCATTATCACTACTATTATTATTTTTTCCCCTATGGGAATCTGCCATTGTCTTGTTCCTTTCTGTCTCCATGCTCCTCTCCCCCGCCCTCGCCCCCCTCCCCTCCTCGTCCCGTCCCCCCCCCCCCTCTGTCTTGTTCCTTTCCGTCCCATGCTCCTCTTCCCCCCCCTCGCCCCCCGTCCCCTCCTCGTCCAGCTCCCCTCCCCCCTCCCCCTGTCTTGTTCCTTTCCGTCCCATGCTCCTCCTCCCCGTCCTCACCCCCCCCCCTCCCCTCCCCCCCCCCCCCCCCCCCCGCCTTGTTCCTTTCCGTCCCGTGCTCCTCTTCCCCGCCCTCGCCCTCCCCCCCCCCCCCCCCTCTGTCTTGTCCCTTTCCATCCTGTGCTCCTCTTCCCCGCGTCCCGTGCTCCTCTTCCCCACCCTCGCCCCTCTCCCTTCCTCGTCCCCCCCCCCCCTCCCCCTCCCCCCCCCCTCCTTATCCCCCCCCCCCCCCCATCCCAGGTCCCTATCAATCATTCTTCACGCACATCTGCCTCATATCCCGCGGTGTGCCTCCTCCTCCCCTTTCTCCTGTCCGTCTACAAGACCCACCCTTCCACACTGGTTAGTGGAGATTCATTATAGAGAAGGATGTCTTGGTCATGTTCAACTTTCAAGTCGATATTGCAAAGTTTTTCTTTCAACGACATTGACCACGTTTTTTATATTATTATTATTATAGTGTGCCATTTGTTCTTGGATATTACTATGAAAGTTGTCATTGAGGTGACGATGATGTTGATGATGATGATCAGAATGTTGGAGGTGATGGTGGTGGTGATCATTATGATGACGATAACAATTAGTGTTATTGTCGTTGCTGGTGGTGGTGTTGCCATTATCACTACTATTATTATTTTTTTTTCCCTATAGGGGAATCTGCCATTGTCTTGATCCTTTATGTCCCGTGCTCCTCTTCCCCGCCCTTGCCCCCTCCTGCCCTCTCCTCGTCCCCCCCCCCCTCCTCCCCCCTGTCTGCCCCCTCCCCTTTCCCTTCCCGTTCCATGCCTCTCCTTTTCCCCGCCCTCGCCCCCATCCCCTCCTCTTCCCCCCCCCCCCCCCCCCCCCCTCCCCTCCCTCTCTGTCTTTTCCCTTTCCGTCCCATGCTCCTCTTCCCCGCCCTCGCCCTCCCCCGTCCCCTCCTCGTCCAGCTCCCCCCCTCTCCCCTCCCTGTCTTGTTCCTTTCCGTCCCAAAGCTCCTCTTCCCCACCCTCACCCCCCTTCCCCCTCCTCGTCCCGCTCCCCCCCCCCCCCCCCCCCCCGCCTTGTTCCTTTCCGTCCCGTGCTCCTCTTTCCCGCCCTCGCTCCGCCCCCCCCTCCCCTCTGTCTTGTTCCTTTCAATCCTGTGCTCCTCTTCCCTCCGTCCTCCTCTTCCCCGCCCCCCCCCCCCGCTCCCCCCTCGTCTCGTCTCCCCCCCCCTCCTCCTAGCCCCCCTCCTAACTCTCCACCCCCTGTCCCAGGTCCTATCAATCATTCTTCATGCACATCCCGCCTCATATCCCGCGGTGCCTCCTCCTCCCCTTTCTCCTGTCCGTCTACAAGACCCACCCTTCCACACTGGTTAGTGGAGATTCATTATAGAGAAGGAAATCTTGGTCATGTTCAACTTTCAAGTCGATGTTTGCAAAATTTTTTCTTTCAAAGACATTGACCACGTTTTTGATATTGTTATTATTATAGTGTGCCATTTGTCTTGGATATTACTATGAAGTTGTCAGTGAGGGCGACGACGATGTTCATGATGATCAGGATTGTGGTGGTGATGTGTGGTGGTGATGGTTATGATGATGACGATAACAATTAGTGTTATTGTCGTTGCTGGTGGTGGTGTTGTCATTATCACTACTATTATTATTATAGGATTTTTTCTCTATGGGAATCTGTCATTGTCTTGTTCCTTTCTGTCCCTGCTCCTCTTCCCCCCCCCCCTCGCCCCCCCTCCCTCCCTTGTTCATGCTCCTCTCCCCCCCCCCCCCCCCTACCCCTCTCGTCTCCCTTTCCATCCTCTGCTACTCTTTCCGTCCCTCGCCCCCTCCCCTCCCTCCCCCCCCCCCCCCCCCCCCCCCCCCCCCCCCCCCCCAGTCTTGTTCCTTTCCGTACCATGCTCCTCTACCCCGCGTCCCGAGCTCCTCTTCCCCACCCCGCCGCCCCCCCCCCTCCCTCGTCCCCCCTTCCGCCCCCCCCCCCCCCCCCCCACCCCACCCCCCACGTCCCAGGTCCCTATCAATCATTCTTCATGCACATCATCCGCCTATCCCGCGGTGCCTCCTCCTCCCCTTACTCCTGTCCGTCTACAAGACCCACCCCCTTCCACACTGGTCTGTGGAGATACATTATAGAGAAGGATATCTTGCTCATGTTCAACTTTCAAGTCGATGTTGCAAAGTTTTTTCTTTCAACGACATTGACCACGTTTTTCATATTGTTATTATTATAGTGTGTCATTTGTCCTTGGATATTACTATGAAAGTTGTCAGTGAGGGTGACGATCGATGTTGATGATGGATCAGGATGTTAGTGGTGATGGTGGCGGTGATGATTATGATGATGATAACAATTAGACAATTAGTGTCATTGTCGTTGCTGGTGGTGGTGTTTGCCATTATACTACTATTATTTTTTTTTTTTTTTCCCTATGGGAATCTGCCATGCCTTGATCCTTTCTGTCCCGTGCTCCTCTTCCCCCCCCCTCGCCTCCTTCCCCTCCGTCGTCCCGTCCCCCCCCCCCCCCCCCCCCTGTCTCTGTCTAGTTCCTTAACGTCCCCTCATGCTCCCTTTTCCCCCCCCTCGCCCCCCTCCCCTCCTCGTCCCCCCCCCCCCCCCCCCCCCCCCCCCCCCGCCTTTGTGTTCCTTTCCGTTCCGAGCTCCTCTTCCCCGCTCTCACCCCCCCCCCCCCCCCTCCTCGTCCCCCCCCCCCCCCCCCTCTGCATTGTTCCCTTTCCGTCCCATTCTCCTCTTCCCTGCCCTCGCCCCCGTCCCCTCCTCGTCCAGCTCCCCCTCCCCCTCCCCCTGTCTTGTTCCTTTCAGTCCCATGCTCCTCTTCCCCGCCCTCCCCCCCCCCCCCCCCCTCCTCCCCCTCCCCCCCCCCCCCCCCCCCCCCCCCCCCCCCCCCCGCCTTGTTTCCTGTCCATCCTGTGCTCCTCTTCCCTGCGTCCCGTGCTCCTCTTCCCCACCCTCGCCCCTCTCCCTTCCCTTCGTCCCCCCCCCCCCCCCCCCTCAAGCCCCCCTCCTTATCCCCCACCCCCCATCCCAGGTCCCTATCAATCATTCTTCACGCACATCTGCCTCATATCCCGCGGTGCCTCCTCCTCCCCTTTCTCCTGTCCGTCTACAAGACCCACCCTTCCACACTGGTCTGTGGAGATTCATTATAGAGAAGAATGTCTTGGTCATGTTCAACTTTCAAGTCGACATTGCAAAGTTTTTCTTTCAACGACGACATGACCACTTTTTTATATTATTATTATTATAGTGTGCCATTTGTTCTTGGATATTACTATGAAGTTGTCATTGAGGTGTGACGATGATGTTGATGATGATCAGAATGTTGGTGGTGATGGTGGTGGTGGTGATCATTATGATGACGATAACAATTAGTGTTATTGTCGTTGCTGGTGGTGGTGTTGCCATTATCACTACTATTTATTATTTATTTTTCCCTAAGGGAATCTGCCATTGTCTTGATCCTTTATGTCCCGTGCTCCTCTTCCCCGCCCTCGCCCCCCTCCCCTCCTCGTCCCCTCCCCCCCCCCCCCCTAACCCCCCCCCCCCTCTGTCTTTTTTCCTTTCTGTTCCATGCTTCTCTTCCCCGTCCCCGCCCCCGCCCCTCCTCGTCCCCCCCCCCCCCCCCCCCCCCCTCCCCCTCTGTCTTTTTCCTTTCCGTCCCATGCTCCTCTTCCCCGCCCCCCCCCCCCGTCCCCTCCTCGTCCAGCTCCCCTCCCCCTCCCCCTGTCTTGTTCTTTCCGTCCAAAGCTCCTCTTCCCCACCCTCACCCTCCTTCCATCCTCGTCCCGCTCTCCCCCCCCCCCCCGTCCCCCGCCTTGTTCCTTTCCGTCTCATGCTCCTCTTCCCCGCCCTCCCCCCCCCCCCTCCCCTCTGTCTTGTTCCTTTCAATCCTGTGCTCCTCTTCCCCGCGTCCCGTGCTCCTCTTCCCCCGCCCTCGCCCCTCTCCCTTCCTCGTCCCGCCCCCCCCCTCCTCTCTAGCCCCCCTCCTAACTCCCCCCCCCCCCCTGTCCCAGGTCCCTCTCAATCATTCTTCATGCACATCCGCCGCCTCATATCCCGCGGTGCCTCCTCCTCCCCTTTCTCCTGTCCGTCTACAAGACCCACCCTTCCACACTGGTTAGTGGAGATTCATTATAGAGAAGGAAATCTTGGTCATGTTCAACTTTCAAATTCGATATTGCAAAGTGTTTTTTTTTCAACGACATTGACCACGTTTTTTGATATTGTTATTATTACAGTGTGCCATTTGTTCTTGAATATTACTATGAAGTTGTCAGTGAGGGTGACGATGATGTTGATGATGATCAGGATGGTGGTGGTGATGGTGTGGTGGTGGTGATTATTGATGATGACGATAACAATTAGTGTTATTGTCGTTGCTGGTGGTGGTGTTGCCATTATCACTACTATTATTTTTTTTCCCCTATGGGAATCTGCCATTGTCTTGTTCCTTTCTGTCTCATGCTCTCTCTCTTCCCCGCCCTCGCCCCCCTCCCCCCTCCTCCCCGTCCCGTCCCCCCCCCCCCCCCCCTCTGTCTTGTTCCTTTCCGTCCCATGCTCCTCTTCCCCACCCTCGCCCCCGTCCCCCCTCCTCGCTCCCGCTCCCCCCCTCCCCCTGTCTTGTTCTTTCCGTCCCGTCCCATGCTCCTCCTCCCCGTCCTCACCCCCCCCCCCCTCCTCGTCCGCTCTCTCCCCTCCCGCCTTGTTCCTTTCCGTCCCCTCCCTGCTCCTCTTCCCCGCCCTCGCCCCCCCCCACTCCCCCCTCTCTGTCTTGTTCTTTCCATCCTGTGCTCCTCTTCCCCGCGTCCCGTGCTCTCTCTTCCCCCCTCGCCCCTCTCCCTTCCTCGTCCCGCCCCCCCCCCCCCTCTAGCCCCCTCCTTATCCCCCCCCCCCCCCCCATCCCAGGTCCCTATCAATCATTCTTCACGCACATCTGCCTCATATCCCGCGGTGCCTCCTCCTCCCCTTTCTCCTGTCCGTCTACAAGACCCACCCTTCCACACTGGTTAGTGGAGATTCATTATAGAGAAGGATGTCTTGGCCATGTTCAACTTTTCAAGTCGATATTGCAAAGTTTTTCTTTCAACGACATGACCACTTTTTATATATTATTATTATTATAGTGTGCCATTTGTTCTTGGATATTACTATGAAGTTGTCATTGATGTGACGATGATGTTGATGATGATGAAGAATGTTGGAGGTGATGGTGGTGGTGATCATTATGATGATGACGATAACAATTAGTGTTATTGTCGTTGCTGCTGGTGGTGGTGTTGCCATTATCACTACTATTATTATTTTTTTCCCTAAGGGAATCTGCCATTGTCTTGATCCTTTATGTCCCCCGTGCTCCTCTTCCCCGCCTTGCCCCCCCTCCCTCTCCTCGTCCCGTCCCCCCCCCCCCTCCCCCTCTGTCTTTTTCCTTTCCGTTCCATGCCTCTCTTCCCCCCCTCCCTCGCCCCCATCCCCCCCTCCTCGTCCCCCCCCCCCCCCCCTCCTCCCCCTCTGTCTTTTTCCTTTCTTTCCGTCCCATGCTCCTCTTCCCCGCCCTCGCCCCCGTCCCCTCCTCGTCCAGCTCCCCTCCCCCCTCTCCCTGTCTTGTTCCTTTCCGTCCAAAGCTCCTCTTCCCCACCCTCACCCCCCTTCCATCCTCGTCCCTCGTCCCCCCCCCCCCCCCCCCCCCCGCCTTGTTCCTTTCCGTCCCGTGCTCCTCTTCCCCGCCCTCGCTCCGCCCCCCCCCCCCTCTGTCTTGTTCCTTTCAATCCTGTGCTCCTCTTCCCCGCGTCCCGTGCTCCTCTTCCCCGCCCTCGCCCCGCTCCCTTCCTCGTCTCGCCCCCCCTCCTCCTCCCCCCCCTCCCTAACCTCCACCCCCTGTCCCAGGTCCCTATCAATCATTCTTCATGCACATCCGCCTCATATCCCGCGGTGCCTCCTCCTCCCCTTTCTCCTGTCCGTCTACAAGACCCACCCTTCCACACTGGTTAGTGGAGATTCATTATAGAGAAGGAAATCTTGGTCATGTTCAACTTTCAAGTGGATGTTGCAAAATTTTTCTTTCAACGACATTGACCACGTTTTTGATATTGTTATTATCATAGTGTGCCATTTGTCTTGGATATTACTATGAAGTTGTCAGTGAGGGCGACGACGATGTTCATGATGATCAGGATTGTGGTGGTGATGGTGGTGGTGATGGTTATGATGATGACGACGATAACAATTAGTGTTATTGTCGTTGCTAGTGGTGGTGTTGTCATTATCACTACTACTATTATTATTTTTTTTCTCTATGGGAATCTGTCATTGTCTTGTTCCTTTCTGTCCCGTGCTCCTCTCCCCGCCCTCGCCACCCTCCCCTCCTTGTTCCTCCCCCCCCCCCCCCCCCCCCTCAGTCTCGTTCCTTTCCATCCCATGCTACTCTTCCCCGCCCTCGCCCCCCCCCCTCCTCCCCCCCCCCCCCCCCCCCCCCCCCCCCCCCCCCCCCCCCCCCCCCAGTCTTGTTCCTTTCCGTACCATGCTCCTCTACCCCGCGTCCCGAGCGAGCCCTCTTCCCCACCCTCGCCCCCCTCCCCCACCCTCGCCCCCCCCCTTCCCCCCCCCCCCCCCCCCCCCCCCCCCCCCCCCCCGTCCCAGGTCCCTATCAATCATTCTTCATGCACATCCGCCCTCATATCCCGCGGTGCCTCCTCCTCCCCTTACTCCTGTCCGTCTACAAGACCCACCCTTCCACACTGGTCTGTGGAGATACATTATAGAGAGGGATATCTTGCTCATGTTCAACTTTCAAGTCGATGTTGCAAAGTTTTTCTTTCAACGACATTGACCACGTTTTTTCATATTGTTATTATTACAGTGTGTCATTTGTCCTTGGATATTACTATGAAGTTGTCAGTGAGGGTGACATCGATGTTGATGGATCAGGATGTTAGTGGTGATGGTGGCGGTGATGATTATGATGATGATAACAATTAGACAATTAGTGTCATTGTCGTTGCTGGTGGTGGTGTTGCCATTATCACTACTACTATTATTTTTTTTTTTTCCCTATGGGAATCTGCCATGCCTTGCCATTGCTCCTTCCTTTCTGTCCCGTGCTCCTCTACCCCCCCCGCCCTCGCTCCTTCCCCTCCTCGTCCCGCCCCCCCCCCCCCCCCCCCCCCCCCTGTCTAGTTCCTTAACGTCTCATGCTCCCTTTTCCCCGCCCTCGCCCCCTCCCCTACTACTCGTCCCCCCCCCCCCCCCCCCCCCCCCCCCCCCGCCTTTCTTGTTCCTTTCCGTTCCGAGCTCCTCCTCTCCCCTCCCCGCTCTCTCCCCTCCCCTCCTCCCCCCCCCCCCCCTCCCCCTCTGCATTGTTCCTTTCCGTCCCATTCTCCTCTTTCCCTGCCCCTCGCCCCCGTCCCCTCCTCGTCCAGCTCCCCTCCCCCTCCCCCTGTCTTGTTCCTTTCAGTCCCATGCTCCTCTTCCCCCCTCCCCCAATCCCCTCCCCCCCATCCCCTCCTCGTCCCGCCCCCCCCCCCCCCCCCCCCCCCCCCCCCGCCTTGTTCCTGTCCATCCTGTGCTCCTCTTCCCTGCGTCCCCGTGCTCCTCTTCCCCCCCCCCTCCCCCTCTCCCTTCCTCGTCCCCCCCCCTCCCCCTCAAGCCCCCCTCCTTATCCCCCCCCCCCCATCCCAGGTCCCTATCAATCATTCTTCACGCACATCTGCCTCATATCCCGCGTGCCTCCTCCTCCCTTTTTCTCCTGTCCGTCTACAAGACCCACCCTTCCACACTGGTCTGTGGAGATTCATTATAGAGAAGAATGTCTTGGTCATGTTCAACTTTCAAGTCGACATTGCAAAGTTTTCTTTCAACGACATGACCACTTTTTTTATATTATTATATTATAGTGTGCCATTTGTTCTTGGATATTACTATGAAGTTGTCATTGAGGTGACGATGATGTTGATGATGATCAGAATGTTGGTGGTGATGGTGGTGGTGGTGATCATTATGATGACGATAACAATTAGTGTTATTGTCGTTGCTGGTGGTGGTGTTGCCATTATCACTACTATTATTATTTTTTTCCCTAAGGAATCTGCCATTGTCTTGATCCTTTATGTCCCGTGCTCCTCTTCCCCGCCCTCGCCCCCCTCCCCTCCTCGTCCCGTCCCCCCCCCCCTCCTCCCCCTCTCTGTCTTTTTCCTTTCTGTTCCATGCTTCTCTTCCCCGTCCTCGCCCCCATCCCCTCCTCGTCCCGCCCCCCCCCCCCTCCTCCCCCTCTGTCTTTTTCCTTTCCGTCCCATGCTCCTCTTCCCCGCCCTCGCCCCCCCCCCTCCTCCGTCCAGCTCCCCTCCCCCTCCCCCTGTCTTGTTCTTTCCGTCCAAAGCTCCTCTTCCCCACCCTCACCCTCCTTCCATCCTCGTCCCGCTCCCCCCACCCCCCCCCCCCGTCCCCCGCCTTGTTCCTTTCCGTCTCATGCTCCTCTTCCCCGCCCTCCCCCCCCCTCCCCTCTGTCTTGTTCCTTTCAATCCTGTGCTCCTCTTCCCCGCGTCCCGTGCTCCTCTTCCCCGCCCTCGCCCCTCTCCCTTCCTCGTCCCCCCCCCCCCCTCCTCCTCTAGCCCCCCTCCTAACTCCCCACCCCCTGTCCCAGGTCCCTCTCAATCATTCTTCATGCACATCCGCCTCATATCCCGCGGTGCCTCCTCCTCCCCTTTCTCCTGTCCGTCTACAAGACCCACCCTTCCACACTGGTTAGTGGAGATTCATTATAGAGAAGGAAATCTTGGTCATGTTCAACTTTCAAATTGATATTGCAAAGTTTTTTTTTCAACGACATTGACCACGTTTTTGATATTGTTATTATTACAGTGTGCCATTTGTTCTTGAATATTACTATGAAGTTGTCAGTGAGGGTGACGATGATGTTGATGATGAGCAGGATGGTGGTGGTGATGGTGGTGGTGATGATTATGATGATGACGATAACAATTAGTGTTATTGTCATTGCTGTGGTGTGGTGTTGCCATTATCACTACTATTATTATTTTTTCCCCCTATGGGAATCTGCCATTGTCTTGTTCCTTTCTGTCTCATGCTCTCCTCTCCCCGCCCGCCCCCCTCCCCCCCTCCCCTCCTCGTCCCGTCCCCCCTCCCCCTCTGTCTTGTTCCTTTCCGTCCCATGCTCCTCTTCCCCACCCTCGCCCCCCGTCCCCTCCTCGTCCAGCTCCCCTCCCCCCCCCCCCCTGTCTTGTGTTCCTTTCCGTCCCATGCTCCTCCTCCCCGTCCTCCCCCCCCCCTCCCCTCCTCGTCCCGCTCTCCCCCCCCCCCCTTGTTCCTTTCCGTCCCGTGCTCCTCTTCCCCGCCCTCCCCCCTCCCCCCCCTCTCCCCCCTCTGTCTTGTGTCCCTTCCATCCTGTGCTCCTCTTCCCCCGCGTCCCGTGCTCCTCTTCCCCACCCTCGCCCCTCTCCCTTCCTCGTCCCCCCCCCCCCTCCCCCCTCTAGCCCCCTCCCCCCCCCCCCCCCCCCCATCCCAGTCCCTATCAATCATTCTTCACGCACATCTGCCTCATATCCCGCGGTGCCTCCTCCTCCCCTTTCTCCTGTCCGTCTACAAGACCCACCCTTCCACACTGGGGTAGTGGAGATTCATTATAGAGAAGGATGTCTTGGCCATGTTCAACTTTCAAGTCGATATTGCAAAGTTTTTCTTTCAACGACATGACCACTTTTTTTATATTATTATTTATTATAGTGTGCCATTTGTTCTTGGATATTACTATGAAGTTGTCATTGAGGGACGATGATGTGATGATGATGATAAGAATGTTGGAGGTGATGGTGGTGGTGATCATTATGATGACGATAACAATTAGTGTTATTGTCGTTGCTGGTGGTGGTGTTTTTTTCCATTATCACTACTATTATTATCCTTTTTTTCCCTCCCCGGGAATCTGCCATTGTCTTTTTCCTTTATGTCCCGTGCTCCTCTTCCCCCGCCCTGCCCCCCCCCTCCTCTCCTCGTCCCCCCCCCCCCCCTCCTCCCCCTCTGTCTTTTTCCTTTCCGTCCCATGCTCCTCTTCCCCGCCCTCGCCCCCGTCCCCTCCTCGTCCAGCTCCCCCCCCCCCCCCCCCTGTTCTTGTTCTTTCCGTCCCAAAGCTCCTCTTCCCCACCCTCCCCCCCTTCCATCCTCGTCCCGCTCCCCCCCCCCCCCCCCCCCCGCCTTGTTCCTTTCCGTCCCGTGCTCCTCTTCCCCGCCCTCGCCCCCCCCCCTCCCCTCTGTCTTGTTCCTTTCAATCCTGTGCTCCTCTTCCCCGCGTTCCCGTGCTCCCTCTTCCCCGCCTCGCCCCCCTCCTTCCCTTCCTCCCCCCCCCCCTCCTCCCTCTAGCCCCCCTCCCTAACTCTCCCCCCCCTGTCCCAGGTCCCTCTCAATCATTCTTCATGCACATCCGCCTCATATCCCGCGGTGCCTCCTCCTCCCCTTTTTCCTGTCCGTCTACAAGACCCACCCTTCCACACTGGTTAGTGGAGATTCATTATAGAGAAAGGGAATCTTGGTCATGTTCAACTTTCAAATTGATATTGCAAAGTGGTTTTTTTTTTTTCAACGACATTGACCACGTTTTTGATATTGTTATTATTACAGTGTGCCATTTGTTCTTGAATATTACTATGAAGTTGTCAGTGAGGGTGGGTGACGATGATGTTGATGATGAGCAGGATGGTGGTGGTGGTGGTGGTGGTGGTGATGATTATGATGATGACGATAACAATTAGTGTTATTGTCATTGCTGGTGGTGGTGTTGCCATTATCACTACTATTATTATTTTTTCCCCTATGGGAATCTGCCATTGTCTTGTTCCTTTCTGTCTAATGCTCCTCTTCCCCCCGCCCTCGCCCCCCTCCCCTCCTCGTCCCCCCCCCCCCCCCCCCCTCTGTCTTGTTCCTTTCCGTCCCATGCTCCTCTTCCCCACCCCTCGCCCCCCGTCCCCTCCTCGTCCAGCTCCCCTCCCCCTCCCCCTGTCTTGTTCCTTTCCGTCCCATGCTCCTCTTCCCCGTCCTCACCCCCCTCCCCCTCCTCGTCCCGCTCCCTCCTCCCGCCTTGTTCCTTTCCGTCCCGTGCTCCTCTTCCCCGCCCTCGCCCTCCCCCACTCCCCCCTCTGTCTTGTTCCTTTCCATCCTGTGCTCCTCTTCCCCGCGTCCCGTGCTCCTCTTCCCCTTCCCCCCCTCGCCCCTCTCCCTTCCTCGTCCCGCCCCCCTCCCCTCTAGCCCCCCTCCTTACCCCCCACCCCCCCATCCCAGGTCCCTATCAATCATTCTTCACGCACATCTGCCTCATATCCCACGGTGCCTCCTCCTCCCCTTTCTCCTGTCCGTCTACAAGACCCACCCTTCCACACTGGTCTGTGGAGATACATTATAGAGAGGGATATCTTGGTCATGTTCAACTTTCAAGTCGATGTTGCAAAGTTTTTCTTTCAACGACATGACCACACGTTTTTGATATTGTTATTATTATAGTGTGCCATTTGTTCTTGGATATTACTATGAAGTTGTCAGTGAGGGTGACAATGATGTTGATGATGAGCAGGATGGTGGTGGTGATGGTGGTGGTGGTAATTATCATGATGATGATAACAATTAGTGTTATTCTCGTTGCTGATGGTGTTGTCATTATCACTACTATTATTATTTTTTCCCTATGGGAATCTGCCATTGTCTTGTTCCTTTCCGTCCCGAGCTCCTCTTCCCCGCCCTTGCCCCCTCCCCTCTTCATCCCACTCCCTCCCCCCCCCCCCTCCCCTCTGTCTTGTTCCTTTCCATCCCGTGCTCCTCTTCCCTGGGTCCCATGCTCCTCTTCCCCGCCCTCGGGTCTGTTCCCCCCCCCTTTCCTCGTCCCCCCCCCTCCCCCCTCTACCCCCCCATCCCAGGTCCCTATCAATCATTCTTCATGCACATCCGCCTCATATCCCGTGGTGCCTCCTCCTCCCCTTTCTCCTGTCCATCTACAAGACCCACCCTTCCACAGTGGTTAGTGGAGATACATTATAGAGAAGGATGTCTTGGTCATGTTCAACTTTCAAGTCGATGTTGCAAAGTTGTTTTTTTTTCAACGACATTGAACACGTTTTTGATATTGTTTGTTGTTATAGTGTGCCGTTTGTTCTTGGATATTACTATGAAGTTGTCATTGAGGTGACAATGATGTTGATGATGATCAGGATGTTGGTGGTGATGGTGGTGGTGATCATTATGATGACGATAACAATTAGTGTGTTATTGTCGTTGCTGGTGGTGGTGTTGCCATTATCACTACTAGTATTTTTTTTTCTTATGGGAATCTGCCATTTTCTTGTTCCTTTCTGTCACGTGCTCCTCTTCCCCGCCCTCGCCCCCCTCCCCATCTCGTCCCCCCCCCCCCCCCCCCCCTCTGACAGGTTTCAGACAAGAGCGATAGACCGGGTGAGAAAGAGTTATCTTTCACACGCACCCTTCAAGCTTTCTCCCATGATGGAACAAGAAGATGAATTTGAAATGCAAACCGAGTAAAACTTATTAAAGAATGAGACGTGTGCTGATGTGTGGTGTTTGAGTGCTATGAATATTTCGTGTTTCTGTTGTGCATGTTATGTGGCAACTTGAACCAGAATGAAATGAGTGATGATGATGGTGATGATGATGATGATTTCTCTAATAAAATTACTTTTGCAGAGTGAAAGGTTATGCTGAATGAAATAATGTCTTTCCACCAGTCCCTGAACAGTGGCTTGCAAATGTCCCTCGTTTCAGTTCATTGTACTAGAATAAAATAATTATGTAAAGGAAAGAAAAATAGATCTGGTGTGGTGCCTGCGATGTATGTGTGGAAAATAATTGAAATAACTGGGCTGATGGTCGAGTTGATCCGAGTTGAAAGGGTTGGGTCTTGCTCTTCCTTGCACACACACACACCTCATCTTGCACACACGTAACATTCCATCACCAACTATTACAGTAAATGTGAGTTGTTGACAGTGACAAATGTAGTTATTGTGGTACCCACAAAGACGGTATTGAAAGAGAAATGTACACATGCATATAACATACGATTGCCAGAGCACTGGGTTAAGCTGGGATTTGACGAAACAGTCATAACTGATTCGGTTTTCTGTTTCATGATATTGTTAGTAAAGTTTTATATATATATATATATATATATATATATATATATAATATACGTGTCTGTCTCTTTTTATATGTTTGTATCTATCTGCTCTTATATGTACCCCTGTCCCTCCACTGTCTTGTTCTATCTCCTTTTTTTCTTTCTTGACTGATACACTTGACTTCTGAAATATAATTACTGTACATTAAAAAATATATATATATATCGAAGAAGCACTCCACCTAGCAGATCTCTGTATTATACTGTATTGTATTGTATTGTATTGCTTTGTTTTGTATGTGTTATGTTGTTTTTCGCATTGTATTGTATTGTATTGTATTGTATTGTGCGGTTTCGTATTGCACTCGGAAGCTACATGCTGATAAATTATTTAGAGATGCATTTTGCTTGATTTGGTAGTTGTGCTTCATGTGTTTTGTGCTTCATGCGTGGGGCAGGAGAGAAGTTCAACCTAATTCAAAAGGCGGCTGTGCCGTCACATGTAAGGGAAGATAATCAATTGATGTAAAGAGAAGGGAAGATAATCAATTGGTGCAAAAAGGCACAAACGAATGAAACGAGAAATGATCGAAGGAGTTTTTTTCCTGTGTGCTTCTTTTCGATCAATACAATATCTTTTCGATCAATACAAAATCTTTTTTCAATCAATACAGTATCTTTTCTAGTCTGTGGCTACGCAGGTATTACCAGTTCCAGAAGATTTCTTTCCGATTTCTCTCCCCTGTTAGTCGTCAAAGGCAGCATTTATCCGACTTTCAACGGACATAGTTTAATACGAAACTAGACTGTTTCACCTTTGCCTTTGTTTTTTTCTTTTCTATCTCTTTGATTCATAAGTTATTTCATAAATATGTCAGGCTTTTCGATGGGCTGAATTCTGTGAACTTCCTTTCGATTGGTAGAGAGAGCCGTCGACATTCACCTGTTACTGACCTTCTTTACTGGGGGAAGGGAAGTCATAGAAGACGACGTTCTCTCCCTTTATGGAGGGTACGGCTTCTTGGGTGGGGATGCCGTGACTACCCAGGTGCCGCATGAAGTCTATCTGAGCGTCTGTCCAGCACAGAGTTTTCAAAACGGTGATCGTGAAACAAGGGAGGTAAGGCTTGCTTTTATAATAAGACAATAGCGGAGTAAACGGACAGATCACTGAGGGTATCTCCGTGTGTGTGTGTGTGTGTGTGTGTTTTAAAGTGAGTAGCATTTAGAATTGAATTCCTCGTTAATTCGTATATATGCACACACACACACACACACACACACACACACACACACACACACACATATATATATATATATATATATATATATATATATATATATATATATATGTGTGTGTGTGTGTGTGTGTGGTGCGTGCGTGCGAGCGAGAGAGAGAGAGAGAGAGAGAGAGGTCTCCATTGGGAAGGGGAATGTTCTAGTGTGCCCGTGGAAGTGAAGGTCGTAATGGCTGCCGGCTGACGACTTCTGTGGAGTGTCCGGGAATATCTTGTTTACTTTGAATGTTTGTGGACTTTTTTCAACCTAAATGGTTGTGAGCATACTGTCGTATGGTCTCATCCTCACAGTGTGCATTAAGTTGATGTGTAATGCGCTTATTTTCCTTTTAATCCGTATCTGAACTTTCAAATCAGCGTCGAATTTACGGAATGTTGTGATGATTTAGCGGTTTTCTTTGGTTGCCGTTTGCACGTGCTGATGTTAGCGTTGGTTTGGGCCTTGGTGTTCTCCGATGTATGGCGGTGTAGCGGTTCAAACTGTGTCTAAAACCGTTTTTGCCTTATTGAAACGGTTCAACTTGTTTTGTGCGAGTTTCTTACCCATCATGTGCTTTCATTATGTCGAAACGTTCAGCAACCTCGCCT
>JADBJO010000839.1:31486-33986 GCA_016801955.1 Conus betulinus
TGGATAGCATAAACAGTCCGACCAGTTCGCATGTTTCGGCACCGTCGTACGATCCCATGGTCACATCAAATGTTGAGTTTTTATTCGTTTTCTTCATCCATGTTTCATTTCTGCTGTAAAGTTTTCTTGGTGTGAAGAATGATTTCCATTTCTGACCCTGTTATGTCTGTGTGTTTATTAGCAAATTTCAACCGAACAACACGTGCAGCCAATCCGCACGTGTAAACAGTGACATTGGGCCATATAACACCGGCAGTAGACAACCCAAAACCATCCTGAGGAGAGCCAGCGCTCGAAACAGACCTGTCGATTTTAAAATTTCCTTTTACCATTCTATTTTTAACAGATGTTGCTCCCCAAGGGGTCGAGCATTTTAAGAATTTTATTAGGCATTTTAGTGGTATTCTTGATATATATGTACATATATATATATATATATATATATATATATATATATATATATATATATATATATATATGCCTCAGAATTATATGCAATACGGATGGTTTCGACTTACATGTATGATACATCAATTGCTTTCTATAAAAGTTTACTGTGTGTTGATTCCAAATCTGTTTCACAATCACTAGAGCGTTGGGACTGCCAAGCTAGAAAGGATTTGCTTTTTGAAATAAAACATTTGCTGCATGTTTTTATAACTCTAGGCATAAGAATTGATTTTTGTTGGGTCCCATCTCACTGTGGCATAAAGTGAAATAGTCTTGCAAAAGAAGGAGCAAACAGAAACGTTGAAAATTTATCAAACGATCCCTTAAAGTTGTCATCTTGTGAATTAATCCAAATTATGGACAGTATATACACAGGCAGAATTTCAGTCAAAAATGGCTATTTACCATCGTGCCCAAGGCACATTGTAAGATTAATTCATAATTTAAGGCCGGATACATGGAACACTAAGCATTCTCTGGCATTACTTTTGTCTGCAGAGAAAACATTTCTGTGCACCATCGTTTGTTTGAATGCTCAGTGTTGACCTCGCTCTATCAGGAAAAATGGTATTGAGATCAATAACTTGATAATGTCAATACTGTCTTGTATGGTCCATATATTGCTGAAATTGCTATAGTTATTTCGCGATCACAGTTTGCCATTTTTTTTTTTTTATAAAGATTAACAATTTTGTGTACCGCTAGGGTATGTCACTTATGTAAATATGCATAAATCAGATGATGTGGGTTTGAAAGTACTCACATGGGTGAGAAGTTGAGTGTGGAGGTGTTTTTTTTGTGTCCAATATCATCTGACGATATAAAGATATTAACTGAACTGAACTGGCGACCCAAGACTGACAGACAGAGGGATATCTTTATAAAAAAAAAATGCCACTGGATATGCGGCGTGAGGCAGCACTGAAAAAAAAAAACGGCAAAATGTCAGATGTCTGCTTTGGGCTCTTCCTTGTTCTGTCGTCTCTCTGATTATATCTTCAAAACCAAAGCTAAAAGCATCAAAGGGTGCATGTTTATTTGTATGGCTGTATTTCGAACCCGAATTCCTTTCTTCGAATCATGAGGCGACTATTTCTTGGTTATATGGCTGACATAGAAAAATGTTCCAATCAATACGATCAACTTGCGGACCAGCCGCCGTGGCGAAGTGGTTAGCGTCGCGGACTCCCGGCTGGGAGGTCGTGGGTTCGAATCCCATCAGAGTCATGTGGGTTTTTCTGCCCCGACCGGCTCCTACCCAGAGTTGAGTTTGCTGCGGACTCAGTTGGGAAGACTGGGACCACACAGTCGAGTTTCATCCACTTAATGGATGCGTTTCTGAGAGTGTTGCTCAACTTTCTTGACCAGCACTGCAGGTGTCTGTATCTCTCGGGCCTGGTTGGGAAAAAAAGATCAACTTGCGACATACTAATTTCAGTTAGAAACATTGATGTGTTTCGTCGTTTTGTCGGATGAAACATATACATTCATGCCACAACACGTTGTAAAAAATGAAGAAAATGTAATTCTAGATGAGAGAAAACAGGTGAAATAATTGTTTTAGGACGGGGAAGACAAAAACAAAGAAATGGCAGCTAATAACATGCCACCGAACCTGTGATGCTGTTCACGAAAGTGACGAAAAAAGAAAACGATTATCATGAACCTCAAAATTACAAGCTAAACTGCATGTGAGGTTAGAAGCAAAAGATGCTTGATGGGGCACCTGAGACTGATTAGCAATGAAACATTTGGAGAAACACTTGTAAGTAAAATGCAACGAAAAATGCGTTGTCGCACACAAACACATACTATGTGCATCGCAAAAAAGCACATACAAAACTACTAGACATTCGGAAAGTTAGCTTATGCAGCTTGTATCGTGTTTCGAAATTTGTTTCGTGTTTTTGGACGGCGTCTTCGGTGTAAAACCTTATTCCTGGTCACAGGACCAAGATATGAAAAATCAAAGTTCGCAAAATCTGTTCAGTTCACAAAATCATTTCAATAGTGGGTGTGGCCACCGCCATTGGCGAGACATTCCACGCAG
>JADBJO010000839.1:38986-41486 GCA_016801955.1 Conus betulinus
TTTTTTTTTTTTTTTGCTTCTCTTACAAGAAGTTTCACTGGACATCCACGAAAAGCAGCTGCATGATAATATTTGCTGTTTGAGCCAAACTTTTCAGCAAAACACTTTTTTCTTGAAACTGGGGTGGCTCACCACAACTGCTGCTTTAGAGGGAGGGAGGGAGGGAGGGAGAGAGAATGAGTGTTTCTATATCGGTAGTTAGTTTTACTTAATAGGCTTGGAAGCAAGTAACACAAACGGCATGTTCTCCTTACATAAGAGTTCTGCTGAAACATATGGCAGTATTCTCTGTTGTAGAATGTGAAGAACGTTACTACCACCTGGGATAGGAAAAGGTTACAATGCTACTCTAAAAAACTCAAGGAATTCTAAGCAGAAGTCGTATTTATCGTGTGTGACCGTCAAGATTTTGTCTTGTTTCATTTCTAATGTTACTTTGCCAAGAAAGCGTTTTGCAATTAGTCACTTCTCCCGTGCTCCTATTGGTACCTCTGTTGTAGAAAATCTTACCTGCCCATTATCGCTATCAGTTTATGAGTTTCTTGTAGACGGATCAAGTCAAACTTTCCTTTTATCAGTTAATGAAAATTTGATGTTTGTCTATATATTTTTAATCCTCTACAATTCACTGAAGCTGTGCGTATTTCAATTACTGAAAGTTTAGGAGAACGCCTTTAGCTGCTTATGTCCATTATATGTTTCTTTGCCTACCCGTTTATCAGAATTCATGGTAAAAGATCTTCTTGTTTCGATATAAGAAAGGTTGTTCAAACTCGCAGTCCGTTTCAGGAAGCCAGGTCGTCGTGGAAGTGTTAGTACACGTAATGCCAGGTGTTTCCGGCATGCGTTCATGTCGGAACGGTCATCATGTGACGTTTCATGGTGGCGGAAGCGCCCTCGGGTATGATTTGCAAGTTTGATTTATGTCTTCCGTTACCGGGGCTGGCACGGCACACTCCTGAGAATGGCGTCGTTTTTTTGGAGTTTCTGAGCGGTGACGCAATGGACTCTGCAGCTCCAGGGAGGATTCCAGCGTGGTGTGTCATGTGATGGATCGTCCTCTGTCCTACGGATGCTTTTCCTTCCTCTCCATTTCTCCTTCCTCTGCACATTACACGTCTCTGCTTCTATTTCTCTCTCACACACACCCCTCCTCCTTCTCGCTCATATGCCCATTCTTTTCATCACTCACAGCAGGATCCCCATCGTTTGTGCCCTTCCTTTGATTTGATGCAGCAGTTGAAAATTGTGACAGGAGCATAATACCAAATTGTATTTCAGGTAATATTATTGACGACAGTCAGATTTTTCTGACGAAATCTATGTGCGAAAGTTAAACAGTCGGATAAAAACAGACAGTAAAAAACAAACTGATATCAAATACCTGAAAAAGAATGCCATCTTTTCACTTGAGGCTTAATAGCCCTAGAGGAATGGCTGCAACAACCTCATGCACTTTCTCTTGCTTCTAAGTGAACATAGAAACTATCATTCCCTAGCTTTTCTATAGACACGACTCCCCCCGTGACTGGCTGGATAGCTTTTGTGACAGTGTGAGTATAGATTTCGTCACTGTAAATAGTTCTTTACTTTGTTTTTACAAAAAGGGAAAAAAAAGCTATTCAGCAGTATTCATTACATTTGCTGCAAAAGACGATCGATCATTTCAGAGTTTTTACGTGCTTAGAAGGGGTGGAAACAATTAAACACTGTTTCCTCTTTCTATACTGTAAAATTCGTCATAAAAGGAAAAGACCTGAATGACAAGATAGCCTATTCAAGTCATGCCATTACCATAGCGTTACATGTCAGATTTAAAAAGAAGGCAGACAATTTTGTTGATGAAAAAGAAACGTTTAAGCACTGCATCTGACTACAGAAGATTGAAAATCATCTCCTGCATCAGCTACGAATTACAGCAAGAAACACAAAATTGGATTCTTAATAGAAGTGTACAGTTCAAAGGATGGCGGTACATCCGCAAAAAATTGCTAAGGACAAGGCATAAGGGACAACAAATAATTTGACAGCACGTTCGTACTGAACTCACAACATATGTCAATGACCAGTTGTTCATAGAAACAAAGTCAATATAATTCATCGTGTAATTACCTATTCTAGTATTCTAGAACATACGTCATACAGGTAAAATTATATTTTGTTGTGCAGCCCTTTGTTCCTGTTGCTTTCCATTATCTGGGGCAAGGCCATCCTCCAGTGAGGCATTGGACGAATGTGAACTGGACTGAATATATGGCTGAACAATAACTGATAGCTCCTTATGTGACGTACAAAAAACAAGAGAGGTAATTTGCTAGTTCACCCATGTGTTAGATGCGAGTGTTGAGAAGCGTACGCTTTGTTTCCGTTACATGATTTTACCCTCATTTTGGCGGTCAGTATGATGAGATCACACACACACACACACACACACACACACACACACACACACGCGCGCGCGCGCGCGCGCGCGCAATGAAATGGGAGGTGTCAAAGAAGG
>JADBJO010000839.1:46486-53986 GCA_016801955.1 Conus betulinus
ATGAATCCATACACCCATCAAGAACAGATTATGCTTACGTTTTCCACTGTTCATTTCTGGATAAAAGAGCCGGCTAAAGCGATTTACAGCGGTGGGGAAAAGACAAATGATGAAGAAAACAGAATTGGCGACAAGCGTCTTCGTTAAAGCCAGTTCTTGAGCCGAGATTGATGAGGAACTTTCCGACCGCCATTTAACAACCTCGTGAAGTTTGACAATCGTCATCAAGGTCGTTATCACCACTACGACCATCACCACTGCAGGCAAGCTCATACCAAATGCGATGTTTTCGAGCGGATCAATAATGTTCTTGTGATCCCTATAAAATGCACCTTCAACCACTGTAACTACAGTCTTATCAGTCGTTGGATCATAAACACACCCAACGCGGTATCGAAAAGCTGCAATGAAAAAGAGACCAATGACCAAAATATTGGTCACAATGATAATAGTCGCCATTTTCTTAGTGCTGAGCATAGTTTGGCACTTCAGAGGACTATAAATACACAGGCATCTTTCCACAGCGATGACGGCAGACAACACCTTAGAAACATAGTGAAATTGTAAAAGAAACACAAGGTTTAGGTTGCCAAGAACTGTAGAAACAGGCCCAAATTTTTCTTTAGTCGTAAATTGAATATAAATCTGTTCACCATGGTGGACCGTTGCGTTGAACAGATGCAATCCATCAGCTAGAGACAGAGCAAACAGACACAGGTTAACACGATCTTTGAGGCCTTGTTTGTAAAATACTGCCATGTTGATGGCGTTGGCTGGTCCACCAATCAGAAACAGTAACACAAGCATAGTGTTTTTCACTTGGCCGACGATTGTTTCCACTTCAGCACTGACAATGTTGTCAGGATTGTCCCAAGGTAAGTACTCCATTTCACTAAACACCACTTTGACACAATCATCTTTGGATGTGGAATTATAAACAGACTGCGAATGATCTGTTGTAATGCCTTGAGTACCTATGTGTTCACTATTATTCCCATACGTAAGAAAGGTATTCAACGTTGTGGAGATATCATCCAAAAGAGAAGCCATAGTTCCTTCCTAACTATGTCACAGTTGAACAGTTGTGACTGACAGTTTGCAGTTAGACACTCCTGTACGTTTACTTCTTGTTGGTGTCATGTAATATAATGCTTTGAATATTCATTGACTGATTTACATAGATGAGACATTCTTGTGAATGATGTAAGGCAAAGACCGATAATTGTTAGATGTGATTATATTGTAATGGATCGCATTCAAATGATCAGTACTGGATAAAGCTGCGAAACAAACAAAAAAAATGTATGTGCACTGACACACCCTGCCTATGTATACACTATGATAAAAACGCATGCATGCATGCGGGCACAAACACACACACACACACACACACACACACACGTGCGCGCGCGCGCGCATGCGCGCACACACACACACACACACACACACACACACACACACACACACACACACACACACACTCACACATGCTTGTTTAACAATTATTTATAAACAGCGTTTATAAAATCTCATAATCTTGTTCACTTTTACTGACTTTAAACCAGCTCGAGAAAAGGTATTGAGCCAGAGCCATTATAAAGGGCTACCAACTGGACAAAGCTAAAAGGGGCAGCTCAGAGACGTTGTTGTTGATAGCCTATATCTGTTTATAAGCAATGCATGTATGCATATTGGATTTGAAAAGGTTTCAGTATTCAGAATTCTACTCACAGCATTCTATTTATCAAAAGAAGTGTTAAAAGCCTTTACAATAGGGTGTAAGTAAAACTGAGATGTGGTATTTCACAGATTGCGTTATTTGTACAATAGGTGTGAAGCAAAGAAACTTTGGTTGTCTTATGTTGTTTCCTCTCTTCATTTATAAGTCAGCATAAAATGATCGAGCAGAGCTGACGTATGGACGTTTCCATGAACTGTTGAACATTTATTTTGTTAATTAAATATCATAGTATGGGGACTAGCTTCCCAAGCCACAGGCGAGAAGAAATTGAATTCACATTCCTTTAGAGACATACTGATTGGAACCTCAGCAAAAAAAAAAAAAAAAAAAAAATCTGGACAGAAGTAACAAAAGCGTCCAAATTCCTGAGCAACGCGTTTATGTCCATTCAATCATTTTTAGAAACAGATCTAATACACCTGAAGTTAGCTTGAAAGTGAGGTGATTCATTTGCTTTTTTTTTTCGTTCGGTGGCATAGTATTTTTATCATTTTAAACTTACAAAGGTTGAAGTTCTAGTCATAGCAGATGTTTCTCTCTCTCTCTCTCTCTCTCTCTCTCTCTCTCTCTCTCTCTCTCTCTCTCTCTCTCTCTCACATAACATGTAAGTAATTCTTCTCGTCATCGGCTCCGAGGCTACAGCAACCTCCATTGTCTTACGTCCCCAGCCAGGAGACAACGAGGCGACAGCAAACCTCTGCTTCTCGCTGTATTTTCTTGAGCCCTCAGCAAGACGGGCGAGTTCACTTTCCCTTAAGTGAGTCACCCACTTCCTGGTTTTCTGAGCATCTTATATCCATTTCAAAGAAAGAGAGAACTCGAGTTTAACTGGTTCAACCAATGGAATCACTGGCACACATACATCACACGATTTGTACCAATACTCCCCAAGTTATTTTTGTTCCGCCAATGGAATCACTAGTTACCTACACATACACACACACCACAGCTGCTGGCGCCAACAAAGACTTGGGTACCAAGTGGTTAATGCATAACCTCCTATTCAGCTCATGTTCCATTCCCCAAAGCTACCCATTATACTAACAGCCTGGACTTCTCTACCAGCCAGGACTGATGTTTCAAGTGGTTACTACACCCTATAGACTACAAGGTGCAACCCCTCAATAGGCCGAAGCCTTCCATTCATTCCTCAGAACAAGAACGACTGAATGGTCGCGGTACTCTGCTGCAGGCTGACGGTCGCCTACCCGTGACGGTCACCTGACACGATTGCCTTCCTTTCAGCCCAGTGAATAGCCAGTGCTCAAGTGGACACTCTCTTTACCCAGGACCGGCAGGTCGGCATGTCCTTGTTGCTATCCCTCGGACATGCGAAACACTTCCCAGTAACTCTCCCTCCTTCAGTAAACGACTCGGGGTATTCCCCTCTGGTGGTGCCTGAATTCGCACACACACTTGAAGCAAAAACCCAAAGTACATTGCTCTCAACAACAGCAAAACTACCCTTAAATTTGCCTAAAAAATGCTCGAGAACATTCGGCCGACTCATTTTTGACTCCCTGATATACTTCCATTTGTGTCTGCAATACCATTTCTATAGTGTTATATATATTTTGGTTTGCATAGGATCATATATTTTTCTGTTAGGCATAAATATATGTATGATGCATATATATATTTTCTTATCTTTGAGTTTCCAAATATATTTATATATAAATGACTATATCTAGTTTTAAAACTGGTTTTCAGTGATACCTATATATATATTCTATACAATATATACATGCAAGATTTCCGTTCTTATATATCGTTTTGTTGGTTATATATATATATGTTGTGCCTGTTAAATATCTTATATATATATATTGTCATATCATTTCCTGGGTCATTTAGTCCCTTGCAGATTCATTCAAGAACTGGCCCTCAGCACTTGTGTCTTAAGAGGTTATCTTTTTATATTTCTACTTTTCACAAGAAAATGTAGTTTGTTTCGCTCTTTCATGATTTTCTTTTGCTTCTTAGATGGCACCTTTGGTTAGTTTTTTGAAAAACTCAACAAACATACTACAGCATTGCACACCAGCCTTTTTCTGGTATAGCATTCTTCTTAAAACCGAAAAGGCAGAGGAGTCAAATTACCACTTTCCGCGGTCACTGAGGAGAAACAATCAGGTTTCGAAATACGGTATATGACCAGGAGTGATGACCAGGAGTTATGTGTTAGTGAGCTTCATCCCCATTGGAGATGGTCTCCCGCTTCGGAGACTATAAGCTTGCTGAAGGTTCATTTTGAGAAGCATTTATTATTCCCATTCACCCACTCAAGCGCATACTGTCAGTTAGGCAGAATCATCATCTACCACTGCAGATATAAAAGTTTGTCACCCCCTATTTCTACAATCTGAGACATAAGAACAAGCTTTGTTTATAAATATATATATACATATATAAATTTGACTTCATGAGTCTCCATCCCAAAAACATGGACAAACGAATCACAAGAAAAACACGACGCGTTTCGACCTCTTAGGTCTTCTGCAGGCAAGATACACAACACTCAGGACAACGATAATGAATGAGCAATCACTAATCTTCCTTCATCCCATGCAGCGCAAAATGGGCGTTCAGTAAGACGTTTTTTTCTTCAACCTGCCACTCAGGAAAGATATGACTACGCGAGCTAATGTGTATTATGAGGGAAGGGATTGTGTGTGGGCAGGCTTGTTTTCCACATCTTCTAGCATATGATTTCTGTAGTCGCACTGGAAACGATATTGTTTAAGCTCCTCCTTCAACAGAGATAGATCTTCTTCTTTCGCATCTACTTTTGGCGATTTTTCCCCTTGCTTAATCAAGGCCTCCTGTCTTGCGACAAGGCACAATTTTCCCTTGAGCCACTGTCTATGCCCAATAGTTATACTGATGCCTTCTCTGTCTCTTCTCTGTTCATATGAAAACAACTGACGAATGCCTGGAACAGATTGTGAACAAACCCTGGTCAGCATTGTATACAGACAGATAAGGTCTAATAGGTAACAGCCTACCTGAGTCAAGTGAAAATCTCTGAAGGAGTGATCTGACTAAGTGAGTAATTTTGTATTCGCCCCTGTGATTGTAATATAATGCTTTGCGTTGGTGAGGATTGGCTGAGTGCTTTGCAGTATTGCCACTGCAGCTTTCTTTACTGGGTTTTATATGTCCTCACTATTCTAAATTCCACAAAGAATGCATTCATGAACGGTATTCTGCGCATTTGGAGCTAACAGGGTCTGGAGGATGGAGGGTGCAGGTCGCTACTTACAGTTGTCTGGCTTCTGTTTTGTTTCTTTTATTGTTGCTTCTGCTGTTGATTCATCTTACCTTTGAGTTTATCTTCCGTGATGATACAATCGAAACAAAAAAAACAGAAACAGGTGGGTTTTTTTTTTTAATTCTATGCATTCTGTTAAATTTTATTTTTAAGCAACGAGAATTTAAAAAAAAAATTTTTTTTTGCATTCTGTTAAGAGTTTAAAAAAAAGTCTTTATTTATGATGTTGCAGTTTGTAAGCAAAACTGTACTTCCTCACACACCAGCTGCCAAAGAAATGTTTTGATTATTTCTAATCCAAAAATGAAACCTGTACGCACCAGTTTTCAGCTATGATGCTGAATACGCTGTACCTTCACATAAGCGCAATGTACTCTTAGAAAATAGTGAAAATAACAAGGTAAAATCAATGACCTGATAATTATCGAAGTTCCACTCCATGCGCCGGTTCCTAAAGCGCACATAATCATACTTCACCAGCATGTGCCTGTCAGTCTCAACGCTCACCGTCAAGGCATGTGACTTTGTATGGCAGAGTTGGTCTCATGGTAAATTATCATTGGCAGGGAAGTGAAGTTTATGTGTGAGAACATGAATCAGTGTTAAAAGCCATATTTGTCGGTACACTAGACTAGACTTACAGGTGGGTCATGTAAATCGTTGATCACGAAGTCGGCTGACAGGGTGGACATCTGACTTTACCTTCCCGTTAAAAGACTTGTGATGGTCATTTTTAGCCTGCAACTGTTACAAGTCTAAGTTAAGATTGCATTATAATGATTACTTGCCTTAATCAGTCGAAGTCGATGTTGCAGGTTTTTAGATCAAGGTCTAGCTGTGTGACAAAAACCATGGTGAACTAAACTAGAGGATACAAAATAATTAGTCATGGGCAGTGTAGGTACAGCATGTCTAATATTGCAAGATAGCCCCCACCCCCCCTCTCCATTGCACCACCCCTTTCTCACCTCCCCTTCTAAACATATAGTGACTTGGTGGTGAGGCTGTAAACACAGTCGGTAGGGGACACTGACTGCATACTGCCCCGTCTGCAGCATTTGCGTGCCTGCCAACACGGATTTATGTGCATGATTATCTCGTTTTAAATGTGTTAGGGAATTTCTTAACTCTGATTTTGTCGTCGGGGATAACAAATAATTAGGTGGAATATCGACCCTGAGGATGTCAACAGTTTAGCTATCATAATATTTTATCAGGTGTAAACATGTATTTGATTTGTTTTACATGTAAGCATAGTATCATGGTATTTGTCATGATACAACTTTTGCCAAACTGGATTACAGTCCTGAAAAGGCCCTTTGTGTTCGTTCTTACTCCCTTTATTATAAACATCAAATGTAGGATGGTTTGATTCATGCTGACACTCTTATCTCTCTCCAGCCAACAAAGCAAGAAGTATATACATCTTCGGTTTCAACTAATTCATACTCAATAAAAAGCAGTTGTGCGATCCAAGATGGGTGAGTCACAGACCAAGTGTAACTGTGCATTTGGGGAATAATTGTCTGTTCCTACACACTTTTACACCCCAAAGAACAACAGTGCAGTCGTTGTTGTCGGCTGTTTAAAAAGAAGGATGTCAAAACAAATCATTTTAGTTTGACTAATAGCTTCTAACCCCCCTTCCCCCCCCCCCCCCCCCCCCCCACCCCCTTCTAGTTTTCAAACACCATAGCATAAACTAAGTACCTGCAAAGAATAACTATGTGTCGGGTCTCTTCTTTTTTTTTTTTTTTTTTTTTTTTTGCTGGCTGCACAGTTATTTTTTCATTCTGCAATTAATAATTGAAATACGCATTTATGTGGCTTGATTCCAGGACTGTGTCACTACTTTGGCTACTGACAGATGATCCCCTCTTTCTCGCATACAAATGTGAAAGACTGGGTTGTTGTTTGTGACGCTGGTTTGGTGGGATTGGAAGGTGATCCGCTCAGTAATACCAATGCCTGGGTCATAAAACACGTCCAAAACAAAAGATAATAGATAAACATGTCTTCTTGAAAGTCTCTGGCGCTATCTGCAAATATGTTCTCTCTCTCTCTCTCTCTCTCTCTCTCTCTCTCTCTCTCTCTCTCTCTCTCTCTCTCTCTCTCTCATAGAAATAATGGATCAATAAGAAAACAGAAGAATATAGAGTGTATGCCTGAAAGTGATTGTCGCGCAAAAAGGTGCATATAATACTGAAATTGGCGTGTACTTTTGTCACTGGAATGTGAGTGGTTTATTGTCGAAGTTAAAAGACCGCAGGTTTATCGATCATATTTTGTCATTTGATTGCATGTCTTGTTAAACTTTTGTTGTTCTAGTGTTTCATAACTACAAAATCGTCCGCAAACCGGCGATCCAGTTTACAGCGCAAGGGAGAAGAGCAGGAGGAATAATTTGTCTGATAAAAACAATGAACTATGAACATAGGTACAAATTCAGATTATGCGTACACGATGACGTTTCTCATTTCAAAATGTA
>JADBJO010000839.1:56486-71486 GCA_016801955.1 Conus betulinus
GGGGCGCAGAGAATTTCATTCAGAGAACACCACAGAAGTTAAGGTAACTCTGAATGAGACAGCTCGGGTTGGAATGAATTGTCTGAGGTGAAGACAAAAACCAAAGCAATGCAGCTGATACTGTATTAAGTGCTAGTATGTTTCCTGTGTTCCTGGAAGTGACAAGCAGAGAACCATGCTTATGTAACTGAAAGTGGCATGCAAGAAATGCTTTTTATGATGTACCTGAGGTGATAAGCAAGCATGTCTAACAAAGTTTCTGACACTGACGATCAATCAAAATATTTACTGATGCACCTGCAAGTGTGACAAGCAAAATCAGAGAAGATTAACGTACCTGAAGTTGAAGCACAAACAGATTCCTAAATGTGACAAGCAAAATGATAGAAGAATAACAGAGATCGATTTTACGGTTAAATAAAAACATCCTTTTCTCTGCTATGGTTATACGTTCTTACGGGATCAAGCTGTCAATGTCAAAACAATTCTTCTATGGTGATCTTCAAATACAAGGTTGTTTACAAGCTACCAAATGGTCAGCCTAACAAAATACTGAGGACCACTTCTTACTTTCCTGTTAATTCCAACAGAACTTACACAAAGTAAAATATTGTAAACGCAATGTGAAAGCTAATAAATGCTTTTGTCCTTGCAGACCTATGTCAATCATTAAACAACAAAAGCTAAATAAATCAACAAGACTTGAAAAACGATTCTTTCAAAAGCAGAATGGCTGAAAAAATGTACGACATTTTAGTGTGTGTGTGTGAGCGCGCGCACGTGCGTGCGTATGTGTGTGTGTGTGTGTGCCCGCGCGCGCGCGCGCGTGTGTGCGCGTGTGTGTTTGTATGCATGTGTGCACGCGCGCGCGTGTGTGTAGGTGTGTGTGTGCGCGCGCATCGAAAACTAAGACAAAAACTCCACACAGCCAATCTGTCATGTTTCACATGATTCAAGCAGCAATGGGAATTCCACTTTTTTTCTAATGTTTATTGAAAAACATCAGAACAAACCTTGATTAGGCATTTTGTCTTTTTTACGCCCACAGTATCATGTCATGCAAAATGTCATGCAAAGGACACATACAAAGGAGAAAGTACGCTGCAGTGTCTGCTACTGTTCGGCCATTGGACCCTATGACGACCTTCTGATCGCATCCACGAGGAGGAAAATGATTATAGTACAGGTACTTTTAAGGGAAAGAAAAAAGACATCCTCCAGAGCAACGTACTGCGCAGAACGAAATCAGCAAAGGTAATCACAGGTCTGTCCTTCGCTAGCGCTTAAAGGGCTGCAGACAATATGGAGATCAAGTTGTTATTGATGCTCTATCTTTTTATGCTTTGACATCTACTGATGAAAAGTTCTACTGAGTAAAAGTGTGAAACATTGCACAAGCATATAACAAAATGGTGCATGTAAATTTTTTTTTACATAAAAGATAGTTTCTTGTCTAAGTATTTATAGAATGAATCCATTTATAAGGACTGCTTTCAGCGAGTGCATTACAAACTACTTTAGCGATAAACACACACACACACACACACACACACACACATACATACATACATACATACACACACATGCACGCACACGCGTGCGCACGCACACACGCATGCATGCGCGCACGCACGCACACACATTATCATTATCGTCATCTTCTTCTTCTTCTTCTTCTTTCTTCTTCTCTCATCAAGCCCTAAAGATGAAAGACTTCCACGCTAAAAACTTTTGCACAACATGTATAATATAATACTCTTTTTTTTTTTTATTAATTGGCTGTAATATTTTCCATCTCACACTCAACGTGTAATCAGTTTGATTATATTTCACATGTTCTGTTCCTGTCCAAAAACTGTTAAAATCTGAAAACATGTTACTTATCATCGATTCAAAAATACTGGTGGAAATAAAACAGGTTGCGTTGTCAGGCCCTCTCAATTTTTAAAACTAAATCTGTGTACAAAGTGTATGGCATTGAATACTCTCAAATTGGCTTTATCAACCGCCTCATTATAACTACAGAGACAGCTATTGTTAATTTAGATGTGGCACTGCTTCAGACCGACAGATATTTTAAAAATAGAATTCGATTTGATTTTTTTATTGAAAGAAAAAAAAGTTTTTGCTCGTCAGTTAGGTTATTATTCCTACACTGTTTCAGCCAGGGCTGAATGAAATGTAATTGATTGTTGGTAACTAGCATAATCATTTGATTTTATTTCTTGCTGAAATTGCCCTGTGTATGGTCCTTTCCTTTCACAATCTTTCAGTCCCAATGTGTACACCAGGCATCAAAAGCTGTTTTTTTACATTTCTTGTTCTGAACGTGCTCGCTCACACACACACACACACATATATATATATATATACATATATAATGCTGAACAATTAAGTGGGGGGGGGAAAACAAGTGCAGGTTAACAATTCTTCCATCATTATAGTAATGATTTGGCAAAGATTAGAAATTGAAATGGGAAAAAAAAAAAATTTTTAAAGATGAAATAAATGGGAAAATGTATATAAATATAAAAAACCCTTCACTAGCTGCATGAAGAAACTATCGCAATCCCTCCGAAGACAGATCTATATGTGTCGCCTGCTCCCGAGGCCTTTCGTCCGCTGGATCGGACTCATCAGGGAGACACGGCTGATTGTGTCTGTGCTCTTGGCGTCGACACACCACAGTCCATAATTCTGTGTGGTGTTCCGACCGCCAAGGGTTCGAAAAAAAGAATGCAACAGCACCCCCAAAGCAGCCAGCGAAAGGTAATAGAATTAAACAAAACGAAAGTTTGGAGAGGAAAAAAGTTGTTGAAAACTAAAAACATTACGCAAACAGTATAAAATGTAAGGGACAATCTTTGAGCCTATGCTTGAGGATCCATTTAAGGATGCAAGGGAGATCAAAAGATACGGAACAGTCTGAGTGGTCAGCTTTGTATATATACTTGGAGTAAAAAAAAAAAAAAAACTTGGAGTAAAAAAAAAAAAAAAAAAAAAACACAGAAGTAGACAGTTTCATTTTAAATTGTATATTCTCCAATAAAATTTTCGCTTAAAAAGCTTCTTCAGTAATGGCCATTACTGAAGAAGCTTTTTAAGCACCCCAGAAGTATATTTGGGAGGAGTGGTGTCCAGCAATTTATTTGGACTGAATATTGAAAAAACTATATATATATATATATATATATATATATATATATATATATATATATATATATATATGCCGATGTTGTATTAAGTAGTGTCGTTCGCGAAATACTGTCGCTACTACAGTATTTCACGTGAAATTGTGTCGCTACTGTGGAAATCTGTCGTTCCTCGCATGAGATCGTGTCGCTACTGTGGAAATCTGTCGCTGCTCGCGTGAGATCGTGTCGCTACTGTGGATATCTGTCGTTCCTCGAGTGAGATCGTGTCGCTACTGTGGGAATCTGTCGTACCTCGCGTGAGATCGTGTCGCTACTGTGGAAATCTGTCGTTCACCTATAGAAGTCTAAGGTTTGGTCTCAATGGAACCAAAGTTGGTGAGTCCATAGCTTTTGCCACGGAGGCCTTATGGGCGCTCTATTGAAACCCCCGGAATCATCTAGGGGCGATGCTGCCTCGACATTATCATGTGCCACGTCCACAGTTTTGATCCGATTGGCACCAAACTTGGTGAGTTGATGGGTTATGCTACAGAGGAGGTCATGGGCGTTTTGGAAGTAAAAAGATCCTGACGCTGATGACCTACTCGGGTCAGTGGTGTCTGTCTGTCCCCATTGCACCTTATAGAAATCTACAGTTTTGGTCTG
This sequence comes from Conus betulinus, assembly GCA_016801955.1. Classification (NCBI taxonomy): domain Eukaryota; kingdom Metazoa; phylum Mollusca; class Gastropoda; order Neogastropoda; family Conidae; genus Conus; species Conus betulinus. The sequence continues at coordinate 60,287 of JADBJO010000839.1, forward strand.
AATGGTACCATGCTTGGTCAGTTAATGGATTATGCTACAGAGGAGTTCGTACAACGACGGTGCTAATTAGACAGTTAAGGTGTGCCACGCTTGAGATAGAAGTTGCAGCACAGGCTTCTAGTCTCACCCAGTCACATAATGCTGACACCGGGCCAACCAGACCTAGCACTTACCCCATAATGCCAGACGCCCAGACGGGGCAGCCACTAGAATGTCAATTTTAAAGTCTTAGGTATGGCTCGGCCCGGGGATCAAACCACCGACCTCTCAACCACGAGACGGACGCCTTATCCGTCAGGCCACCACGGGAGAGAGAGAGAGAGAGAGAGAGAGAGAGAGAGAGAGAGAGAGAGAGAGAGATGTAGTAAGGAGTGAAAGGGCGAGCGAAAGATACCGATGGCTTTTATCGTCTGTCGGTATTTCGATTCCTTCTTTGTAGTAAAGATAAAAAAAGAATCGGTCTCTTTGTCCAACTGATGCTCAATATCTAAACATGCTTCTCTTAAAGTGTTATTTCTGTATATCTTCAAAGAAAAAAGCGGCACACCGAAAGTTTTCTTTAGTGTTAAAAGCACCGACAAAAGTGCTGAAAATTGCAACATTTTAAAGAGTAAAAGCGTGCAGTCACGTAGACAGGATGCTATTGAATCTAGCTTATTTCTTCTTCTGGACTGACCGATTTCATCACAGGAGGCGGGGCATGTTACGTCAATCAACGTAAAAATAATTCATTTGTGGCATGCAGTAAGTCTATTGTTCAGTTTTCACTTCAAGATGACCGAGTACGTTTCATGGTGGCTTTAGCGACAAAACTTACCATAATCTTGTGTATTATATTGAGAATAAAAAGTGTTTCCGAAATTTGGCGAAAAGGTAAACCAAAAGAACGCCAAAGATACTCTACGCAGGAAAAGTAAAGCTTTTGTTGTAAAGGACAATCGGTTGTTTTACGTGGGTAAAGAAGGCACAAGAGAGGTTGCAAGAAAAGGTGATGAACTTGGAATTCTGAAAAGGGTGCACGACACGGATCATATGGGCGTCAATGCTACACACGAACGAGTGAAATCAGCATATTATTGGAACAATATGTTTGAGGACGTGAAACAATTTGTCAAAGGTTGTGAAAAGTGCCAGAAAAGTGCAAGATTTGAAACACAAAATGCTCCACTACAGCCAGTTCGACCTCCTCAACGTCCTTTCCGTATGTGGGGTATGGTATGTGCCCAGGGGTGACGATGGTTTGGGTACCTTCTTTCCTGTCAATTGTAACCATATGTGGAGCCAACGCAACGAGTTTTGCAACAAGACTTTTTGCAACGACGAACTACTGCAACGTGCAGCATGGCATCAACCACAAGACATCGGACCAAGGCAACTCAGGTTTGCATCACAAGACTCAGGTGACTACTGCTCACTCACTGGTCATCTCTCTCTCTCACCACAAGACATCCACCGCTACCACCTCTCTCTCTGACTCTCTCTCTCTCTCTCTCTCTCTCTCTCTCATATTTTTCTCTTTAAAAATGTCCATTTGTTCTTGTGTCTCGTCTCTCTCTCTCTCTCTCTCTCTCTCTCTCTCTCTCTCTCTCTCTCTCTCCTCTCAACGTCTCTCTTTCTCTCTCTCTTCTCTAACGACTTTTATATCTATCAACGTCTTCTATTTCTCTCTCTTTATAGTAACGACTGTTCTCTCTATACCTCTCTCTCTCTTTCTCTCTCTCTCTCTCTCTCTCTCTCTCTCTCTCTCTCTCTCTCTCTCTCTCTCTCTCTCTCTCTCGCTAGGACACAACTCAGTCAGTTAAGGCTATCTTTTTGAATATTGGGTTTAAACGTCATTTTCACCTTTCGGTATTTCGCGACGACTGGTCACATTATACTGACACCAGTGACCCAGTTCAGTTATGGGAGAATTAATAAGGCCACACATTGACCAATCCGGGATTCGAACCAGAGACAATCAGGTTGCCAGCGCACGCTCTAACCGACTGAGCTATCCCGGCTCCTCATAACCACTGAGCACACCTATAGCCTTTTTAAAAGCCTGTATTCGGAGTTGGGACAGCGGAGCCGGGGATGAAGCTGAAGCTCAGTAGTGTAGAGCATCAGCCTGCGATTTCAACATGCGCTGGTTCGAATCTCACTTACGGCTCGTAAATAACATGGTCTTTTCGCTGTCCATTTTAATACAGTTATGATTATGGTGGTTCAGTATTGACCAAGAAATACTGGTTCGCTGGTGTCAGTTTAATGTGACCAGCCGTTTTTAAGGGCCAAAAGCCGCAGGACATTAATATTTTTTTTCCTCCCTTGGACAGCAGCAATGTTTTGCGTGTGTTGAGGTCGCAAAGCTCAATAGATGAAAGCGTCTTAATCAACCCCCCCCCCCCCCCCCCCCCCATTACGGATGTTTGTACAAAAGGGACCTCGATATAAAGTCTCATCCGAAGAGTACAGTGCACTATACCACTGCACCACCACCACGCCCTCTTTTGGATAATAAGCAGGCACAAACGCAAGCATGAACACACGCTCTCTCTTCGCAGAAGGCCCCAAAAAAATCTCTCAGGACTGAGAAATACAAACATCTTGTGATAATACTGCCTCTGCCAAAATCTATGATTGGGAGGCACTCTAATAATCTCACAGCTTTTTACTCCCACATGTCTATAATCCCAAATCTCTACAGTCTCACGGCTTTCTAGTCCCACGGCTCTATAGTCCCAGAGTTTGAGAGATTATAGACTGTGGGGTGAAAGAGCTGTGGGACTATAGAGTTGTGGGGATATAGAGCGTTTGTAATTACAAATAGACTCTATAGTCACACATTGTTATTTCGTCAGCAGGTGTATTGTTTTCACTTTGGAACGCCCGTCTGTCTGTTCGTCCGTCAGACTTTTTACAATCGCCATATCTCTTAAACGGCTGAACCGATTATCACAAAATTTTTGTACACATGATCCTGAGACGGTGATGGGGGTGTTTATCGTGCATTCACGGTTGTTCTTGTTCTTGTTCGTTTTTTTTTTTTTTTTTTTTGTTTTTTTTTTTAGTTCCCGAGCAAAATCGGGATCTACTGTTTTTGGCTTTGTCCATCCGTCCGTATGTCCGTCCATCCGTACGGCCGCACCCCTTATTTCATATCATCGCGTTTGGTCAATCGTAATCAAATTCAGTGTACGAGTTCGAGAGACCTAATAATCTTTCGTTGTATCGTCTTGGTTTTTCTTTAAGGTTAAGGTCTCGCCGAGTACGGGGTTCGAACTCAAAACACAAAATCGTCGATATTTCGCTCATTTCTGGACGTTTTTTTTTTTTTTTTTTGCAATAGATACCATGTCGAAAGCGCTATCGTAGCAGTACATTGTATGGGGAATAGAGATTATATCCCAGCGGTGCGGCTTGGACAGTTACTTACATCAGTGTGGGATTACAGAGTCAATCTGAAATAAAAAAAACGCTCTATAATCCCACAACTCTTTGTTCTTACATCTAATCCCACACTCTTTAACCCCACAGTTCTATAGTCCCACAGCTCTACTTCACAGCACCAAAAAAACATAGTGTGGGATTATAGAGCTGTGGGACTATAGATATGCTACCCTATGATTATACCATATGTAACGGATACACTTTTTTTGTGGTTTCTTTTTCAGACAAACGGACTGACTGAGAGGATGAATGCTTGCGCGTCAAGAGTGGTCTGAGAAAACTGACGGAGCACAAAGGTGACGGGCCAAAATTTTTTAATCAAGTTCTGAGAGGGATGCACTGGCACACCCGAGGTCAACAAAATATTCACCATATGAGTTAGCATTTGGGTGTAAACCTCGCATCGATTGTTCGATTGAAGACGAAGACGAGTTGGACCTGGCAGCTGCGGAAATCCTTCAAGGAAACGACACACAGGACAAAACAGCAGCTGCGGATTCCCAAGACTGCAAGGCTAGTTCTCAACAGCACATGCACCAGAGAGCACACGAAAACATTCAGGCCGAACAAAAAAAATATAAGAAACAGTATGATGAAAAAACGCGAAAAACCATTATTCAAGGAGGGAGAGCGTGTCCTATTGCAAAATTCGCGAAAACGTTCTAGGAAGGCGAAGAGCTTGATCCCCACTTTTCAGGGCCATATGTCATTACAAGAATAACGAATGTGAACACTGCATATCTGGACGGTGCGAAGCGAGCTGTGTCAGTTTCGCGCGTTTGAAACATGTTGCAGAGGCAGGAGAAGCACCAAAGAAGAAGCACGTTGTGCGCCCAGAAGAAGTTCGATACCAATTCCGTGCACCTGACGAACAGGAGATGAAAACGATGGCGACGTTGCTGGGGATTTCTGAGGGGCAGCTGGAAGAATAGTCCAAAGTTTGGAACACAGAAACAATTTTCATCTTTCTCGCCACCAAAGAGCACAAACACTTACAAAACAAAGGGCGACGGAAACTGCCTGTTCCGTTCTTTCAGTTATTTCGTGACTGGAGATGAACAAACCACCCAGCTGTAAGACGCGGAATCACGGAATACATGAAGTCTGATCCATCGGGAATCTTCAGATGCATCCTCCAAGAAGAACCTGAACAGTACTTGTCGCGAGGTATGGACACACCAGCAACTCCAGGAAAGGCTTCGGGACCTCATTGGGGCACTGACCTCGAAATTTCAGCATTTGCAACTCTGTGCAAATGCACCGTGTTTGTGTGGAAAGACCAACTCGACTCGAACGTTCCCGAGTACTGGGTTCCTTATAAACCTTTGTACCCCCCCCCCCCCCCCCCCCTGGAACCAGGAAAACGAGAAACAAAACAAAATATATCCACAGGCATCTCATGCCTGCTACATTCCCCCCATGGGCATTTTGATGTTGTGCTGGACATTTAAACGCGCTTGTCACAGTGCTTTTCGATGTTGTGGCGGACGTTTGAACACGCTCGTCACGGGGCATTACGACATTGTGCTGGACGTTTGAAACACGATTTTCGTTTCACGGGGCATTACGATATTGTGCTGGACGTTTGAACACGCTCGTCACGGGGCATTACGATATTGTGCTGGACGTTTAAACACACTCGTCATGCTCGTCACGGCGTTTTCTGACAATGATCGCACCTGTATTAGAAACGTTCGTCTTTATATTTGCTAACATTTAGTCTTTTACTTTTATATGTCATTGCAGCCATTTATATTAGTTGTGTGTGCGCTTCATATTGATGTTCTTGAGAACTTTGCATCCTTATTGCGGATATTAATGGGACATAATATTTTAGGCTATCCTTAATATTTTTCGTTCGTTGATTCCACATTGTGAACATTTCGTTTCATACTGCACAATCTTTTTTTCTCTTATTTTAAATATATTCTACGATTAACCATCGCTGCTCCATTTTCACTGAGTGAAACAATCATCAGCATTTGTGAAAGAAGACCCTGCAAAATCTGTCTACTTTATTTTCATGTTATTAGAAGTGTGTTTTTTGTGCTCATTCACATTCCATAGTAAAAGTCCCCCGTGAAGAGCGGATAGTATTAATTATGTTCTCCTTATTAAAGAAAAAAACGCTATATACGTGGCTTTAGCACACAAACTTCCTGGATTGGAAACTGTGAATGCTTACATCCCTTCGACATTTATGTAAAATGTCTATTTAATTTCATTTACATTTTTTTAAAAGATTCTAATTGTTCCTTTGAATTTTTTTTTCAAACAACTTACATTGCATTTAATTTTCATCCCTTGGAGGGTAGCTTCTTTTCTTTTTATTAACTTTGACACAAGTACGTGATGGTTTCTCAAGTGTTTTCTCATTGACACATGTCAAGTAATTTTATTTGATATTAGTGATAATTGGGTTTCCTTCATCTAATTTACTTTGTAATTCTTTATAATTCCTAAAGAAAAGTTGCTTTTGTTTACGAATCTTTGATATTCACTTTAAATATCAATACTAGAAATGTGTTCGAACGAACGCGTAGATCTCCCTTTGCCAGTGTGCCCCCTCCCCCCTCTTCCACCCCCCTTCCCCCCTGTTAAAAAAAATCCCCCTCATTTTGAGCGACGCATACACAAAAAAATTCCCCTCATTTTGAGCGACGCACATACACACAAATTCCCCACACAAAAAGATCCCCCCCCCCCCCCCCCCCCCCCCCCCCCCCCCGTCATTTTGAGCAACGCACTTCCTAGAAAGGGGAGATCTACTAAAGTACTATTTTTTTTAATTTCATTATTTGTTTTTCTGTGAAAATAGCATGTCTACATTATAAAACATAACTTCGTTTGTTGTTGAGGACAAAAATGAAGCGTCATGATAATACTATTTTTATTGATCTTTTATGTGAATATATGTGAGGATATTCATCGATGAAGCCCGTCCAAACGCTCTTATCATCATGTGTTGTTAAACACGTTTGACTGGGGGTGCTCAAATCGTTTAACGTTATGGACGGTAAACCGCCAACACTTTGCTATGCGACTAGGACGGAAAGTTGGTTCAAAACAAAAAAAAAAAACAAACAAAAAAAGAGCGGAAAAACCCACGTTTAGCTTTTTTTCTTCAGGGTCATGTGCACATCAAATTATTAGCACTTGGCTGCCCAGAAGCCAAACGATCTGAGCACACTCAGATTAAGAGGTTTCGCTAACAATAAGCCATGAAGCTATATCTGTAAAACACTGACGCTAGGACATTTTCCGTAAAATCCTGTTTTGTAAACGCACCCCTCCCCCCCCCCCCCCCCCCCCCCCCCCCCCCCCAAAAATTCACTTTTCCCTCCTTGATGCATAACAAATTGTCAATGGTTAGCCGTCAATAGTGTCAAACCATATGCCTCATCCCCCTAGTTGAACGTGGAATATTTGGCAACTGTTTTCAATTTGGCGTTGTGCCACAGTAAATTAGTGAACTTATTAAAAGTAGGAATCACCTAATTGACAGAAAAAAAACTTACCCAAAGGCGGGATTACTTGAGGAAATATAAGCGATTAGCAAACGCATGACAGTTTGAATATTATATGAAAAAAGCAAATTATGAAATGCAAAAGTACACTAACATGCAACAAAGAAAAACAATGTCAGTAATTATCTGGATGAAAGCCCGAAACCCATTATCAAACAGCATGCATATCCCAGTCGATCGTTTCCAAACGTAAATCAAGATTTAAAGAATATATGACAATACAACAAACTACAGTATACTAAATATCAAAACGCAAGATGAATTTGCGCTCATACAACCATGCATGTGACATTCGGCCTTATAGCAGTGAACGTTCATGAATGTGTGTGCATGCATACATGCTTCAGTGGGTGAATGATTTCTTTCAAGAGGAGACATTACAAACAAAACGACAGAGAGAAAACAAATAAGATAATCATCACATGTGCCTGTTTCTTAAAAAAAAAGGTCAATGTTGGACTTTTTTTTTATTTTGAATACGGACTTTCCATATCCATTTCTGATTTAGGAATGCTTTGAGGCCAATCTCAAAATTTAGCAAACAAACATAGCTACATTTATTGTTTTTCTCTGAAAAGGACGTGTGTGTGTGTGTGTGTGTGTGTGTGTGTGTGTGTGTGTGTGTGTGTGTGTGTGTGAGAGAGAGAGAGAGAGAGAGAGAGAGAGAGAGAGAGAGAGAGATGCGGGCTTCATAATCTATCGGTATTTTAAAATTACTATTAATTATGGATATGCAGTATTATTCACGTGAGTGTTTGTCGCAAAGCGACTATATTTCACTACCTTCATTATTTCATGGGCACTGTCGCAAAAAATATTGTCGCAAACTGCAATATTTCATGGATAGCTGTAATATTTCATGAATGTATGTCATGAGATATTGTCGTGCGATCACTGTTCACGTGGAATACGGTCGCTACTGCATTTTCCCATGCATTACTGTCGCTACTACAAAATGTCACGTGAAATACTGTAGTAGCGACCCTATTTCACGGCGACACTATTTAATACAACACCGACGCCCACACAACCCTCTCCCCCTCCATGCGCGCGCGCGCGCACACACACACACACACACACACACACACACACACACACACACACACGAAACGAATAAACCGACAAATACAAGCACTGGGCAATCGACCTTCTTTGATGTTGGACAGTCATATTTTAATAGAGACTTTTGCTTGCGCGCGCGCGCGCGCGCGCGTGTGTGTGTGTGTGTGTGTGTGTGTGTGTGTGTGTGTGTGTGTGCGTGCGCGCGCGCGCGTGAGCGTTTGTGGATGTGTGTATCTGTGTGTGCATGTGCTCGTGTGTGCGTATGCGTGCGTGTGCGTGCGTGTGTGTGTGCGCGTGTGTGTGTGTGTGTGTGTGTGTGTGCGTGTGTGTGTGCGCGTGCGCGCGTGTGTCTGTCCGTCTGTCTTTCTGTGAACATTAAAATCTGCCAGACCTCCTTTGTGACGGACAAGTCTATTGTGGATCATAGTTTACAAGGATGTTGTTTGTGGCTATTTCTGTCTTCAACGTTAAATGTTGTCGCTGTCACTTGCTCTGAATTTGAAAACCATCATACGACCTGACGACATTGTGTTATGGGCATCACGCCCGCCTACCCTGTGTTTCAAAATTCGTTGCTTGCCTTTGACGTAAAAGGAATGCTCAGTCGCCGTGCAGGGGTCGAGAAAAGTAGTGAACACAGGTCAGTTGTTGCATAGTTGACTGTGGCGAATTCATCTTCTGAAGAGAACAGAAGACAGAAAAGCATCTGATTTCGAATACTGTGTTTAGTGGAATCAAGGTGTGTCAGTGTGAGACTAGAGTGTATGTCTCCTTGCATCTGGTGGCAATGAGGAAGTTGAAAACTCTCACAACAATAGTTTTAATTAGCAAAACGCGTATTGCTTTTGTTTCTAACAAGGGAATCCTGAACACTGCCAAGGCCGTTGGTGGCTGTGTGAAGTGCAATCAAATTTATTTGCAGAAAAAGGCAAAAACTGTCGAGAGAAGCTGACAACGTAAGAGACAGATCGACGTTTGTTCATGTTTGGGACCTTCCATTCCTCCCTTCATCCAAAGGTTCTGTCATACGTCCGCATATCATCGAAAACAAAACTGCTTGACTGTATCATAGAGAATGATGCAGACGCTGTTTTAAGAGCTCTATTCTCATGACCAGCGTCAAAACCAAATAAAATTTGAACAGTGCTGTAAGAAAATCCAAAGTCCGAAGACCCGCTATGTCAATGCACTGCTGGTGCCTTGCCTTTCAAGTACATTTCTTCCCTATTACCACCCCAAACTGCTCGTACCTAGAAACTGTCTGAGGGAGAAGGAGATAGGTGTTCTCACACGCTAAAACTGTGTTTCACTATCCAATCTTTCATCAGGTACATCCACTCGTTTAAGAATGGAATCGCTGTCTACCCGTTCAAGTGCATCCCCACCCTCACCTGACTCCTGCACTTTTGTGACCGATTGACAGCACGGTGACAACAGAAATCAGGAAACTCCAGTGTCAAAACAAAAACAATAGCTTGAATTTCTACAAACAGAAAAAAAAATGAGGGTCTGTGAAAGACATCCAATGAATTATTTCATCACAATGACAAAGAACCAACGATGTACGTGCTTGCCGGAGTCAATTGAAAGTAATAAATCTACGATCAGTAGCATACAGCCCAGCCACAACGTTCAAACGAGTCCACCTCACACGCACCTCTTAGGTCTTCTTCAGGTCTCAAAATCAAATAACGAAAATGCGCTTTTTTCTCTCCTTTCGTGAAAGTTTAGTTCCTTCAGTACTTTCAGTGTTTTGCATTACCGAAGTTTAACGGACAATCCGTTTCTTCCTTCATTCTTTCTCCTTCTACTTTCAGTGTTTGTGTTTAAGGACAATGTGTACGCTATGTGTCGTGTGTGTGTGGGTGTGTGTGTGGGGGGGGGGGTGCGTGCGTGCGTGCGTGTGCGTGTGTGTGTGTGTGTGTGTGTGTGTGTGTGTGTGTGTGTGTGTGACATTGCATTTTAGTGTGTACATTCAACATGAATAGTTTATGTGATAAAGCGGATATATTTCAAGCATTGAAAAGTACGATACTCGTTTCCTTCAAAGCGCACACATACCAGACAATGACAAACGTCACTGGAAAATTAAAGTTAGATAGGGAAGACAAACTTTTTTTTTGTCTATTATTGTAGCATGGCCCAAACGTTTCTTATTTGGAAACGGTTTCCTAACAGTGTAGAATGATGTGAAAAAATGTAACAACAAATTAAAAAAAAAAAAGAAAGTCCCTGTAACATGTAGGGCTTAGCGTCGTGACCATCAGTTCTTTAACCCCAGGGTCTTTGGGGTGCCGCTCAGATATCTTCTTAAAAACCAGAAAACTAAAGAACACCGTCGTCCCAGCGTTGTAATTCCCGCTGCTGCAGAGCATATACTAAGGATTTCTTCACACTTGAAAACCAATGCTACTAACACAAGGAACCGCTACGGGGACACTGCTAATACCAGTAGCTGCTACCTGTCTAACAAATAACGTAGTAGGTACTGCTGCTGAGTTTTATCAGTAATGAGCGCGTTTGGAAACGATTCATGGATGGGATCAAATATGAACTTAAAATGTTTTCCGTTTACCTCAATTCTGTCGGTTCTGTTACTGAATTTACAGGTGCTCACTCTAAAACCAGCTTACCTGTTAAGGGCATCATGATTGAAATTGAAATAGCTTTCTAGCTATTGACCTGTCTGCTAAAGCCACAAAAATAACACAGCTGTCTACACGTCAGTGCCTCCCCCTCACTGTAAGAAAAACATGTTTTAAGATCAACTGTTATGAGTGAGCCGACTCTGCTGCTCCCAGGCCCAATCAGCATTTGAAAGAGCAAGACGATTTTTGTCCACACGCAGATATGTCAATATGAACAAAATACAAACAGTCAGAGAGTTCCCTTCAAGGTAATTTTAAGTCCCTCAAACTTTCCATTCCGACAGTGGCACGAAAACTACGTCCCACATTTACATACCAAAGACAAAGAGCAGGAGGTTATCCAAGATCTTTCCGTGAGAGAGAGAGAGAGAGAGAGAGAGAGAGAGAGAGAGAGAGAGACTTGACAAAAGAAAGACACAATGTCGCTGTCGTGTTATCATCAGATGATGAATTTGTAATTAAATCAGTTGCGAAATTCATCGCGGAAGCATTGAAAATTAGATTAAGGATAGCGAAATTTAAGATAATACATTA
>JADBJO010000839.1:76486-88986 GCA_016801955.1 Conus betulinus
CCTCTTGCTTGTCAATTACGTTTCCCAAGTAGACAAAGGAATCTTCTTCTTCTTCTTCTTCTTCTTCTTCTTCTTCTTCTTCTTCTTCTTCTTCTTCTTCTTCTCCCTAAAAGACTGGTTTACTTAAAACGAGTAGGTCACCAGCGCGCATGTTAAAAAGTAAAATAAAATAAAGTGCGACTCTTCTTCCCTGATGGGCTCGCCTCCGACTGTGACTGGGCTTCATGTTTATCTTGAGCCCTGTTCCTGCTGATGTTGTCTCAAGGTGTGTGGTCTTGTCCTGCTCTGTGTGTGACTGTGGGAGAGGAGTGCCAGGTTGTCAGCAAACTTAAGGTCATCTAGCTGCGTCCTGAGTGTCCATTGTACCCCGTTGTTCCTGCCTGTTGTTGTTGTGGTCTTCACGATCCAGTCGATGACCACGAGGACGAGGAAAGGTGACAAGAGACATCCCTGGAGCACTCCTGTCTTCATCTCAAAACCGTCTGACAACTAGCCTACATGAGCCACCCTGCAGTTCATATCCTGATAGGTGCGCCGGATAAGAGAGATTATCTTCTCTGGTATTCCACAGTGTCTCAGTAGCTTCCATAGTGCCTCTCTCTCTACACTGTCGAAGGCCTTTTCATAGTCAATGAAGTTGATGTAAAGGGGCGGTTCCACTCCAAGGACTGTTCGATGATGTATCCTGATGCTGGCGATCTGGTCGGCACAGGATCTGTTTTTTCGCCGGAATCCCGCCTGCTGGTCTCAGAGCTTTGGGTCAACTGCTTCCTTTATCTCTCTCCTAACACTTTAGAACTTTGCCTGGCACAGACAGAGCATGATCACTCTGTATTTACTACAGTTGGTAAGGCTCCTTCTTTGGCAGTTTGATGACAAAGCCTATCCTCCACTCTGCTGGGATGTTCTCTTTTTCTCATATCTTGCCGAAGAGGCTGTACAGTAAGTTGACAGCTATACCAACATCTGCTTTAATGGCTTCTGCTGGTACCTCATCAGGTCCTGCTGCCTTCCCATTCCTCAGTGTCAGGATGGCCTTTCTAATCTCTGCTTTCGATAGTTTCTCAAAGTTGATGGGCAGTTCTGTTTCCGCTGGTGGGATGTCGGGTGTTGCTTTAGGGGCAGGACGATTTAGTAATTCCGTGAAGCGCTCTGCCCATCGCTTCAATTGATCTGTTGTTGTGAGGGCCTCTCCGTTTCTGTCTTTGATTGGCTTTCCAGTCTGTTGGAACTTGCGCGCCAGCTTCTTCGTGGTGGTGTACAGCTCTCTCATGTTGCCCTGTCCTGCATCATCCTCTGCTTGTCTGGCAAGTCTGTCGAGGAAGTCTTTCTTATATCTCTTCACACTTTTCTTCACTTCTTTGTCCGCCTGGGTGTAGTCTTCTTCGGCTTGTGCTTTGCTTGATCTTGTCCGGCTCATGTTCAGTGTGGCTTTCTCCTCTTCTTTCCTTTTGTTCAGTTTCTGAATAGTATCATCAGAGATCCACTCCTTGTGTTCGGTTTTTTTTTCTTCTTTCCAAGTACCTCCTCACAGGTCTCATGCCAAAGGTTCTTGGTATGTTGCCACTAGTTCTCGATTTCTGTGCTCTCCTCTTCAAGCAATTCTTCAAGTAGCTGGAACCAGATGGTAAGACTGATCTGAAACTTCCCCTTTATTTCTTTACTGCTAAACAGCTCCACATTATATCTTGTCCTTGCTGCATTTGTTGAAGCCACCATGTACCCTCAGATAAAAATATAAGAAAGTATATAGTTTCTGCCGGGGATACCCGCATATTTCAAGATGGTCATCCAGTGGACTCCATTTGTACAGCTTTGGCAAGAGGACCAGGAGGTCACCTTTGAAAGGGGTGAAGACAATAGTGAGAGATGGCAAAAGAGGAGGAGGCTTTAGCAGCATCCTGAGTACAGCAGTAGAAATGCCTAGTTTCTTCGACCTGGAGAAGGCACAGAAACCGTTGTGAGAACAGGGACAGGACACTGCAGACTCGGGCGTCATGTGTTCTCAAAGTTCCACTTTGGTGATTCTGCGTGCACCCTGCGGCGCGTCTCACATGGAAGTAGAACACTTCCCCCACGACTGTTCAGCATACCAGGACATTCGAGTAGAGACCTGGTCTGCAGACGTGCCGTTGAGAAGCAAGTTCTTTTGCCTCCTGGAGAGCGTCTGATTACTGGAACGTCTGTCAAGCCTTCAGAGTTGAAGTGATGTCTGAGTGAACAACGAGGAAGAAACTCGAAACCTTCCGAACTCCACACATGAGTCTCTTATCAGAAAGACAGAATTCAGTCGACTTGCCTACAAAGAACCACGTTAAAGCGTTCAATGTTTATATTATGTCATTGCTATCGCGTAGTAACCCCCTCTCTCTCTCTCTCTCTCTCTGTGTGTGTGTGTGTGTGTGTGTGTGTGTGTGTGTGTGTGTGTGTGTGTGTCTGTTTAAATAGATAGGTAGATAGATTAGTGCATACAGGTATCGGTACATTAACATTGATGAAGATGCCCTGAAGTGCTTACTGTTTACGAATGCCAAATATGATGAATAACATTACTTTTTTATGCTGTCTGCCTTCCAAGGTCTGCGAAATGATTTTGTCCCCCTTCCCCGCAAATGATGAAAACCCGTGTACGTTAAATGGCATACTGCTCATGGCAAATTGAAATGAAGTAATGTGGACGAATATTTTGCGTATATTTGTATAAAGCATTTAAAAGACGCATTACATTACTCAGTTAAATCGGTTTTGGTTGCACAATCATTTGGACTGATGCTCAACTTTCATTTTATGTTATATAATTGTCTAAGTTATTCACTGTTCATTCAAAAGTGTACTGTCAATGTATTGCGCTCTTTCAGAAGGGGGCTATAGCCTATACTTAATAGATTTCGCTTCTCTCTCTCTCTCTCTCTCTCTCTCTCTCTCTCTCTCTCTCTCTCTCTCTCTCTCTCTCTCTCTGTCCGCTGGGGCATGTAAAGGCGACCTTGAAATGGCTGTACATTATTTTCTGACTCAGGATGTAGTGTTGACGATTATTTCATATTTTCTTGTGACCTTTTCCTCGTTTGTATGATTCATGTACATTGAATGTCTTGGAACGCATTGACTCTGATCATTTGCCCGTGTCACTACATGTTGTTTTTCCTAAAGGAGGTATTGTCCATGACAGTAGTCAAGAACAGGAATGCGTCATAGAAAAAAAATTGTATGGATGATGCGAATGCTGGTTTGTTTCAAGAAAAACACAAACTAAACTAGAAGCGGCAATACACTTACTATATGTGGGCATAAATCGCGCGCTAGATACGTTTAATGCTTGCATGAAAGAAGGTGCTGTGTCTGTATGAATAAGTGTATAGTTTTTGATAGCTGTAAAACATCCAGCGATTGGCATGATAATGAGTATGTTGCTAACAAAAGAACCGCTAGGACATTATTACGAATTAGTCGTCGCACATTGAAAATAGAAGACACGAACGCTTATTCAATCGCTAGGCGAGAGTACAAGCATCTGTTACAGAGGAAAGAGAAAGAGTTTCATAAGCCTTTAATGAATAAACTCGTATTATCTACAAAATGTCAAAAGGAATTCTGCGATGCCATTCACAGAGTTTCATTCAAACGAAAACAGCCCAGAAATAATATTACCATTGATGTATGGTTCCAGTATTTTCAAACGTTATTAGATGCAATGTTGATAACACACCAACCAATCGAAGAGTGACTGATGTGAACGATGGTGGCTATATGAACCGGCCAATCACTCAAGAAGAAGTATTGTTAGCATTAAGAAAACTGAAAAATCGTTAGGCAGCCGGTACTGACGGTATTATTGGTGAATTATATAAGCATTCTTCTGACCAGGTGGTAAACGTCTTTCTAAAATTGTTTAATGAATTATTTGATGGTGGTATGTTTCCAGAAAACTGGACTGAATTAGTTATTCTGCCTTTCTACAAGAAGGGTGATGTAAATAAGCCCAGCAATTACCGAGGGACTTCCCTCAGTGACATTCGTAGTAAATTGTTTGGAATTATTATTAGGCATAGACTGCAGGAATGGGAAGAGAAAAATATATAATATCAGAGGTGATCATCAAGCAGGATTTAAGATAGGTTATTCGATTATTGACCATATGTTTACTTTGCTGGCACTAGTGCAGAAGCAAGTTTCTTATAATAGGAAATTACACGTAGCTTTCATAGACTTCGAGAAAGCTTTGTGACTTCATTAATAGAAATCTTCTCTGGCCTGTTTTACTTACAAATGGTATTAGAGGTAAACTCTGTAAATGTGTTAGAGGTATGCATGATAAAATAAGAAAAAGGCTTCGTTGTGGAGCGAAAATTACTGACTATATCAACTGTTCACGAGGAGTAAAACAGGGAGACGCGTGCTGCCCTATTTTTGTTTTCTTTGTTTATCGATGAGTTAGCTATTGAAGTGATTAATAATGGTAGACATGGTACTTTGCTTTCGTTGATGCCTTTGAATTGTTTATTCTGTTTTGTTGGCTAATGATTTTTTTTTATATCAGAAGCTGTCATAGGTCTACAAACACAACTGAATAGTTTACGACGTGCCGCTGGATCTGTGCAGTAAAAAAGTTAATATGGAAAAAAGGCAGTATCATAGTATTCCGTAAAGGGGGATATCTAAGAGTTCGAGAACGGTTGTTGTAGAATGACAATCTTATGCCAGTTGTCAATGCCTATAGGTACTTGGGTATATTATTCTCAACACGTTTGAGTTTCGTAGGCGCATGTAAGGACCTGTCTAGTAAGGCCAAAAATGTTTTGATTTGTATTGTAAAAAAGTTATATACTCTAAATAATCCTTCATTTACATTATTTATCAAACTCTTTGACACCCAGGTTCAGCCGATTGTGCAATATGGTTCCGAGTTATGGGGACTAGAAAAAGCGGCTATTTTTCGTGAATCCGTTCATGTTTTCGCTTTGAAGAAGTTCCTGGGTGTTGACAGACGTACTCCAAATGATCGTCTTTATGGCAAAACTAGTCGATTTCCTATTCATATTGCTTCTGTCGTTAAATGTATCCGATATTGGCTGAAACTGCTTCACATGGAAGATACCAGAATACCTCGTAAAGCGTATGATATATTGTATCATCTAGATACTAAAGGGGAAAACAATCGGGTAACCAAAGTGCACCTCTGACTGTTTGAATACGGATTTGGATTCGTCTGGTTGAACAGGGAGGGAGTCTTTATTTTACATCTTTTTAGTCAGCGATTGTAGAATGCAGATGGCAAAGATGGTCTGATCACATTCATATTCATAATAGTGACAGGTTTGACTGTTGTAGGAATTTCTCATGTTCTCATGACCTGTAGACTTGCCTGAAAATAGGTATGGATAGGCATTTTAAGCATGTAACAGCAAAATCCAGGTTAAGAATATCTGTATTAGTTTGCCATCATTTAAATATCGAACGTGTGATACTTGTGATTTGATTTGTCCTCTTTGTGGAGAATGACAGGAAACAGAAATACATTTTGTTCTTTACTGTCCAGCTCTTAGGAGCATCAGAAAAAAGTTCATTAAGCCCAAATACTATATACAGCTACTTTGTTTGAATTAAATCTGCTTCTATCATACATTTCCACTGATATTGCCAAACTTTTTCTCTGTTTCTGAACAAAGCCTTTAAACTTAGAAAAATTGTTTCTTCTTGAATATGTGACAACGATTTCCTTTTTGATCCATATCATATGATTGTTTATAGTACTGTGCTTCACATGTTCTCACACCATTTCATTATGGGCTAAGGCCTACATAAAATAAATCACCTGAATCTGAATCTCTCTGCTATAAATGTTTCATCATTTCTTCTCAGTGTGCATGAATCCCTTTAAGTTAACAGAGTTCATTTCTTCGTAAGCTCTTATCACTCTCAGAGGTTTAAAAAAAAAAATGTCGCTTTTTTGAGGACAGACAGTAATTTACTATGTCTTTTGCTTACTTTTTTTTATTATATGCACACACACACACACACACACACACACACACACACACACACACACACACACGCACGCACACACACTCACGCGCACACACACACACACACACACACACACACACACACACATACACGCACGCACACACACACATACACACATACACACACACACGCACGCACGCACACACTCACGTACACAAACACTCACACACACAGACACACACACACACACACACACACACACGCGCGCGCGCGTGTGCACACACACGCATGCACGCATGCACGCACGCACGCACGCACGCACACACACACACACACACACACACACACACACCATTGAACTTGTTTTATAACCGCAGTTTGTTGCCTCATTTGATTTTCTATGCTGTCATTTTCTATCGCACAAAGCCCAGAAGGTTTCTCTATATCGTGATCCCATGAAATAATACACAAAAATGTTAAAGGTAGCATTGATGTAAGAAAATAATTCATCAAACCATAAACCCAGTAAGAAAGCATTGTGATGACGTCGCCCACTGTTCATTTCCGGAAAAAAGAGCCAAAGACAACGAATAGTGGCAGTTGGGAAAAGACATATGAGGAAGAAGAAGATATAATGGCAATAAGTGTCTTCGTTAGAGCCAGTTCTTGAGCCGAGATTGACGATGAGCTTTCAGACCGCCATCTTGAATCTGACGAAGTTTCACAATCGTCATTAACGTCGTTGTTACTACGACGACCATCACTACTCCAGGCAGACCGACACCAAAGATTAAGCTTTCAAGAAGGTCAATGAACTCTTTGTGATCCTTGTAGAATTTACCCTCAACGACTGTTACTACCGCCATATGATTCACGGGGTCATAAACACATCCAATTCGATAACGGAAAGCTGCAAAGAAGAGTAGGCTCATGACCACGATGTAAATCAAAATAATGATGGCAGCCATCTTCTTTGTACTTAGCATATTTTGACATTTGAGGGGACTAAAAACACACAGACATCTCTCTGCAGCAATAATGGCAGACAGCACACTTGAAACGTAATGGAATTCTAGAAGAAACACAAAATTCACGTTAGTTAAGGCGGTGGCAGTCGGACCAAATCTTTCTTTAGTGGTGAACTGAATATAAATCTGTTCACCATGTTGGAGCACAGAGCAGATCAGATGTAGTTCATCAGCAGAGCCAAAGCAAACAGACACAGGGTGACACGATCTTTGAGACCCTGCTTGTAAAATACCGCCATGTTGATGACGTTAGCTGGTCCACCAATCAGAAACAATAACACGAGCATGAAGTTTTTGACTCGACCGACATTTTTCTCCGCTTCTGCACTGACAAGGTTGTCAGGATTGTCCCAAGGCAGGTGCCCTTGTGTTACTAAATACCCTTTAATGCAGCTGTCATCTTGAGGTGTTGAGTTCTGCACAGTTTGAGCATGGTCGGTTGTGTTACTGTTTTCATTAAAGTCCTGAGACGTAAAGAAATTATTCAGCGTAGGCGTCCAATCATTCGGTACAGATGCCATGCTTTCTTGTTTCTTATCTTCAAACTTCCAGACTGAACCGCTTTTGCAGTTAATTCGCAGGTATATGCACAGGCAAGCTACCTACTTGCTGATATTCACGCAGCAACTGCAAAGCTGCACAAGATTTTATATTTTTCTTTATGTTTGTGTATACGTCAGTCGCCTTCATGTAAGTAGTGGTTGGTTTAGGTGGATATATACTCAGACACACAGACAAAAGTATGCACAACAGTATAAATGCATCCACAACACATCACACACACACATACACACACACACACACACACACACACACACACACACACACACACACACACTGACTGAAACCATTTACTGTCAGATTAACCTATTGTTGTACAGACTTTTAAAAACATAATAATTAATGAAAAAAACCTAAATAAAAAAAAAGCAACATCTGAATGAAACAACATCATAAAGGAAACTTAACAGGGAAACATTTAACCAGTAAAATAATAAAATCATACACTGAAATTATAAACGAATTACATATCAACTGTACTGAAAATTAAAACCTCTCTCATACACACACACACACACACACACACACACACACACACACACACACACACACACACACACACACACAGGCGCGCGCGCACGCGAAGATGCAAATCCGTTACAGCAGACTTGGACTCTGACAAAATCAATATTCTCTTCTGGTAAAACTTGCATATCAAGAATGAAATTTACACCTTCCAAGACTGGAAATAATTCAGCAGTGAAAACAGAACAACCTTTGGTAACATGAAAAAGTGTATTCAATGTTAAGGGGAGGTATCACGAAAGCAGCACCAACCTCAGAAGCGCTCGAAAGTGAACCACCAGTAAAATATATGCCAGATAAGATTCATATCCAGTGTACATCAATTCTTTAACAAGAGAAGCAAGCAAAAGTGGATTCTGAGTTTTAGTAATATTACCATAGAAATAGATAAAATCTATTTGCTTCACCAACCAAAGGGGGAAAGGGTATTTGGGTATTTTAACAATGTTGTCAAGAGAACAGTCACATGTAAAAGAGGAGACACATAATCAGATATTGAAATATATGCTTCTTTATGCCGTATCTCTCTAGAAACGTAGATCGTTTTTTCAGCTGAGACATAACTGAGTTAGGGACTGTTCTTGCTCGTGCTGTGTGGCTACAAGCACAGAGCATCCTATGTTCATTTAAAGGCAAAACGCCTGCTTCTCTGTAAGTCATATCAATTGATGCCCATCTTGGAAACACAGAGAGGAGGAAGAGGAGGAAGAGGAGGAGGAGGAGGAGGGAGAGAGAGAGAGAGAGAGAGAGAGAGAGAGAGAGAGAGAGAGAGAGAGAGAGAGAGAGAGAGAGAGAGATGTTTTATTCATACAGGCCTTGGCCCAATATGAAGGGGTGGGTGAACATGGTATATCATATGTAACAAATGCTCTCATTACTGTATAACTATCACACATAATATATTTAGAACATCAAGAGGTAGCTATTTCTCTCTAATTTGAATGCCTTGTATGGAAACAAGGACAACTTTCGAACAACGTCTGTTGAGGTTGATAACATGACTATAGTCAATTTACACAGGGAAGGTTTCTATAACATTTTGGCTGAATGAATTCAGTTGTAATATTCCGTACGGCTGGACAGCAAAGAACAAAATGGATTTCGTTTTCCTGAGACTCGTTACAAAGTGGATACATCAGATCTTTGTCATCAACGGTGGTTTTGTATCTAAACTTATGAACTGCCAATTCTGATATTCGAAATCTGAATTTGATCATGACATACTTTAAAAGTCTGTCCATTTCTAAAGTTAAATAAGGTTTCAAATAATGAAAATTGCAAACATGTCTATAGAGATCAAATCTCTCACTACACTGCACATGATTTAACCATGTTTGACATGAACAGTCAATCAATCGTTGCCAAAAGCAACAGATGAATTGCTTAACATTGCCAACACCTTGATTTAACCATGTAAAACCAAAACCACATTCAAAGAGACAAATATGTACATTACTTATCCAGTTGTGTTTCCCTCTTGCATCGAGGTCACATAACATGTTAAGTTTTGCGTGGTAATCTGTGCTCCTCCATATGAAGTAAACTCAGCCAATAACGGATACATTTAACCGTTGAATATATGTGCAAGGGGAATCTGTTTGTTTCACCATAAATAAGATCATTAGGCGTTCGCCTGTCTATACCAAAAACCTTTTAATACGAACAGGTAAACAGATTCACAATATACGGCAGCGTTGTCTGATCCCCACACTAGGCAGGCTATCTGAAAGGCAGAAATATAACTCTGCCATCAAAAGGTCAATAGATGATTTAAAACTACTCAAACACACGTAATGAAGCTGGATATCTATTAGCTGTTGACTACTTTAAAACTTTCGATTCAATATCCAGAATCTGTTGTTGTTTGTTTTACATGCATTCAATGTTTTTGGCTTGGTGCTAATTTCAGAAGGTGAGTATAAATTATTAAGAATGGCAGTTCAAACAGTATTGATTATATTTCTAAACAAAAAATCCCCCCTGGCAAAAAAACAGATACTAATAGTATAGCGTTTGAAAAAATAAAACATAAAGTAATGGAAGCTATGTATTAAGAGAATGGCCTAAAATGTTGAACATAACTCGATCTACACAGATATTTTCATTTACAATGGGCAGTAAAACTGTTTGAAGCGACTGAAAAATAAACCTCGTGTTTTATTTCAAAATGGCAATTTGAGAAAGCTTGCAAAACGTGATAGAATATTTCATATCAACTGTAAAAAACAAATATGTTAAAGGATTGGACATGGACAGAATAGAGAATTAATTTTGCAGTGAGGTCCTAGTCATTTAGTTAGAGGACAAATCTGTAATTACGCTGGAAGATATCAACAGTAAGAACTTTCAATGAGCTTAAACAAATTCACACCTGTGTCAAATCTACCATTTATTTCAATGATACTTGATACAATCATGTTGAAACGTTTGCAGAGACAGTTGTCGTTTGCCTTCTTGAAATTAAGCTGTCTGCATATAGGAAGGATCACATCACAGAGACTGCTGCACTGAGTGTCATGGAAACTCTGCTGACGAATGTAGATGAGAGATCCAATTCCATGATTGCTCCCTTTGACCTTAATGCAACACTCGACACGCTAGATTATTCCATCCTTTTAAAAATATTGTAAGCAGCTTTTGGCGTTCAGGGCAAAAGTTTTGACCAGTTGGTGTCATGTCGCTGGCCGTTGTCAGTCAGTTGTGATCCCTGGTTGAATGTCTGCTCAAAGTCCCCTTATGTGTGGTGATCCCCAAGGGCTCTGTGTTGGGATCTGTTTTGTTCACACGTCACTCCCAACCTTTGTCTGATTTTATTTCAGCACACGGTTTGACACTGATAAGTATGCAGATGACACTGCGTTTTCAAAAAGGGCACCATCTGATGAATTTCGTGAAGTTCAGTCAAGTATTGAACTCAGCATTAGTAATGTTCTTTTCAGGATGAACAGCAGCGAGCTCATCTTAAACACTGACAAAACGGAAATTATGTTTGCTAGTGCTCTTTCACGAATCAGGCAGACTGGCAAATTACTGGTGATAACAATATTAGTTT
This sequence comes from Conus betulinus, assembly GCA_016801955.1. Taxonomy (NCBI): domain Eukaryota; kingdom Metazoa; phylum Mollusca; class Gastropoda; order Neogastropoda; family Conidae; genus Conus; species Conus betulinus. Next base: position 87,617 of record JADBJO010000839.1, read on the forward strand.
TAAACAAACCGTCAAGTCTAGGTGTCAGACTTGACCAGACACTTCCAATTAAAGATCAGACAAGCAGTGTGTATCGACGTCGTTCTTAACTCTGCCGTATTGCCTCACGTCGTACATATTGTACAACTGATGCAAGACCAAGACATGTCAATTCAAGAATTACTCCTCATCTGGCTTATTGTGCTTCTGTACTGTGTGCCTTACCAGCAGATCAAATTTTCCGGCTCTAGCGATTTCAAAACAGCGCAGCGCGACTTATCCGTAATGACAGAAAACAAGAACACATTACACCACCGCTGAGGGAGCTCCACTGGCTGCCAATTAGATTCCACAATCATTATAACTAACCAGGCTGGCCTTCCGTTTCTTTAATATCTATTCCACCACACCTATCCTGTACGCTCTGCGCAAACCCGTCATCACGTATTCCCCGTTCTTTCTAATTCGAAACTTCTGAAGATACCAAAGCGAAATTTAAAATCATGTTGTTGAGCGTTTCTCCAGGTGTGATGCCCTAACAGCTTGGAATTCACTGCTTCCCACCTGCAAAACTAGCCCACCTTATCTATTTTCAAAACACAGCTAAAGACTCAGCTTAACTTAGCTTTTCAGCCGAGCATTTTGAGGAATGCTTTTGCCACATTGTGTGTACTTTCTGTAGTAAGATAACTTACATGTGAATGAATAAGAGTCTGAATGGTGTTGAAAGCGCAGTAAGTAGAGTTCAACTGTAATTGCGCAAAACAAGTGTATGTATATATATATATATATATATATATATATATATATGTGTGTGTGTGTGTGTGTGTGTGTGTGTGTGTGTGTGTGTGTGTGTGTTTGTATGTTATATGTATGTATGCAGTATGTATGTAGGTATGCATATATGTATATATGTATGTAATGTATATGTATGTATGTATGTATGTATGTAATGTATGTATGTATGTATGTATGTATGTGTATGTATCTATCTATCTATCTATCTATCTATCTATCTATCTATCTATCTATCTATCTATCTATCTATCTATTTGACTTTCTGTTATTAGAATTTGCATTTCCTTTATAGTAAGCACTTAGGGCTTATTTAAGATTAAGTGCCATAAAACAAAAATCACCATCATCATCATCATCATCATCATCATCATCATCATCATCATCATCATCATCATCTTCATCATCGCCGTCGTCGTTGTCATCGTCGTCGTGATCGTCGTCGTCGTCGTCATCGACATCATCATCATGATCATCATTATCATCATCACGATTATCATTATCATAATCATCATCACTGTTGTTGTTGTTATCGTCGTCTTCATCATCATCATCATTTTCATCATATTATTATTATTATTATCATTATCATTATT
>JADBJO010000839.1:93986-113986 GCA_016801955.1 Conus betulinus
AATAGAAAAGTGGAAGGGGAGGGGGTAGAAAAGTCATTCAAAACATAAAGAAAACTAGTCTTCCCATTTAGCACATGCTGATTGCCATTACTAGTGAGTATAGTCCCTGTGTCCTGGACGCCGCAAAGACCGAGTGTGGAAAACAGCAAACCATTTGTCATGCAGTCCCACTTTACACTTTGAACATCTCCTCTTGGTTTTCATGCCACAAACAGCACAGGGAAGCTGGGAAGGCCAAGGCTCCACACGATTGTTGATTCAATCAAACTGGACAGCAGTGGGCACTCTCTTGTCAAGGATGGGTTTTTTTCCCTTGGCACTTGGGCTGTCCAGATCCTCGGTCCTTGGTGCACAGGTCAGGTAGGTCCGGGCTATAGAGTGACCACTGCCAGCAAATCAAGAGGTTCTTCCTGGCTGGTGCGTGTTTCTCTGTACAGGTGCCAAGCCTGTTGCACGCTCACATCAAGGCAATATGCCAAAATTGGCCACCACCATTTTGTTTTAGATCTGAGGGCTGTAGGGCACTGACCAACATTTTGATCGATATGGTCTACGCCTCCCATCGTCTGGTTATAGTGCATGATGATATGAGGTATTTCAATCTCTAGGAATGCCTTCATTCACACTGGCTCGTTTTGAAAGTTTCGTTTCCTTTTGAGCGTGCATACTTTCCTGACATGTCAACCATCATCTGGATGACTTCTTCATCAAAGAAAGTTTTCAAAGAGCTGCAAGGGTGTGGATGGAAGTCCAGACACATCTCTTTGAGGAGCATCCCATTTGAAACAGTCCTTCTGTCTTGGCTGAGGTCAGCGCATCTCCAGTCTGGTCTTCGGCATCTTCGTCTTTTTCTCTAGAAGTGCTTCTGTTAGTAAAGACCGCTGCCTCTTACCTGGAGACCCCTGCACTTAGCTGCACATCCGAAAGGTGTTGAACCACATGTTGAAGTAGAAGGTTCCTCTAGGTCAGGCTCTCCAGGTACCTGTATACAAAAACATAGTGAAATCAATTCAAATAAAATCTAAAGATGACACATATGAGCTATCAAGCCATTTCATGTCCATATGTCCATGTATGAGCCACACAAGCTGATCCTTTATGGGTTTTGTTCATTGGAAATCACTGCAAATCAATCTGGCAGTTCAGTATCTGGACTCTGTATAGATCCAACAGGATTCCAAATGAATACCTTAGGAACTGTCACAAAACTCTGACCTACACCCTCTTGCAGAGTGGATCTATCTCAATGAACGGGTCACTTGGAAACCATCCATTATCTTGGTAACTGACTTACTTTCCAGTAATGTTTACAGTTGGTGGCAATTCCCCCTCTTCCTCATCATCTGCGAACGTAGTGTACACTCCATCCCCTACCACCACAGCTTGTGCCCTTGCCCTCAGCTGGCACCGATTCAGGTTGTCAAAATAATTCCTTCTATATTTTCATTCGCATTATCCGTATCTCTCAGATCATCATTTGGCGGTGGTTCTACGCTATGCTTGCTGTTTCAAATGTGAGTTCATCTTCTAGCATGCTTATTACTTCATGTATCGTGACATTCTTGAAAAAACACAAAACCTGCATGAGTCGTGCTACCAAAAAAAAAACCCTCTCGTGCCTAGCGTCCCGTTTTGGGGGACGCATCTTTCAGCACATGGGACACGTGATCTATGTTTTCCAATTAAAATCTGAGAGACATAAATTTAGATGGTGAACCAAACAACATTTTTTTTCTTATTTGACATTGTTAAAAAGTTACATGCGGTATGAATTATGGGCTTGCCTTTTGTGAGCCTGGCATTTTGACGATTATTCTCCTGAAAATTTTCATGCAAATGGTTGTTGTCAGATGCTCCATGGGAAGTCATCCACCAAACTTGTGTCTAATTAGCGAGGTGGCCTTCTTTTGTTGACCTTAACAGGCGAATGCTCACAAACAATAAGACACACTTTTGAAAGGCTTACAAGTAAAGTCTCCCAAAAATAGGACGCTAGGCATTAATGGGTTAAATTGATTAAATTTGTTTTGTGTTTCCGCACGGCGTCTTTAGTGTGAAAGCTAATTCCTGGTCACAGGACCACGATACGAAAATGTATTATGTAAAAGAACAAATGAAGAAAAGAATCCCGTCACACAAATGAGGATTCTAGAAATCAAATGGAGAGTTTCACGATGAAGCATTCTCAAAGAAAAAAGTGGCAGTAGATAGAATAGGGGTGCTGGTGGATAGTGTACAGGAGAAGAAAAAAGGTGGATGGATGGAGGGTTGAAAGATGAATCTTTAAGGTACTATTAAAATATCACTTAATGGAATATGTAAAAGACAAGTGTTTCATCAGAAAATAGCAACACAACTAACGACAATATTAAAAAAAAACCAAACAAACAAAAACGTTAACAGTGGTTGTGCCTGCGGCTGACGCAATCCCTCACATTCAAAATGGCTTGTGAACAGTAACATGACAGACCCTTGATACTGGGGCTGTATTTAATCGGTAATGAGTTGTTTTCAACATAAAGTAAACACCTTGGTCGACTCCGATAGCCCAACGGAATTTAGGAGTCATTACCTGGACGCGGCTAGTCCTCTTAGGAGTGTAAGGAGTGGAGCGCCGAAATACTTCGTCTTGGAGGGTTTTCTTCTTTGAAGACATTTTGCTGTCAAGCTTTCCATCTAGTTTCTTCCTGTTCTGAAATCAGACAGATGTCGAGTGTTAGAGCTCTGAATGTTTCTTGCAATGGCGATCTCCAGTTCTTTGTTATCTGCTGAGCTTTGGGGGGTATTTTTTTTTCAGTTATTTTTCTTTTTACAACTTTTTTTATGTGACAAATCAAATATATATCGAATAATAGCATCTGCCAGTGGTAACCAGTGAACGCCTTTATCACGTACCCACTACTTTTCCTAGAGAGAAACCACCAACTTTGCTTTTAAGAAAAAAAATCTAAGAAAATAATGCCAAGCATCAAAAAGCCATTCACCAACATTGCTCAGTTCTGAAAATGTTCGCTGAACACACACACACACACACACACACACACACACACACACACACACACACACACACACACACCACACACACACAGAGAGAGAGAGAGAGAGAGAGAGAGAGAGAGAGAGAGAGAGAGGAGAGAGAGAGAGAGAGAGAGAGAGACATCTTAAAAAAAAAACTCACGTAAGCTCTCATTTGGAAAATAATTACAATAATTATTTAAAAAAATATTCACCACAGAAAGATAGATAAACAGTGCATGATAATTCAAATTCAGGAGCAGCTTTTGTAATCCCTAGTTTACAAACTCAAAAGTTATTTTATCTTGGTAACAACTTATCTATATACAGTGCAGAACTATTTGCTATATTGAAGTCCTTGGATTTCATACTAACTTTTCCCATAAACAACAGTCAACTTTTAATATGTGCTGATTCAAAGCAGCGCTTCTTTCGATAAAGTCTTCCAATTCACGCATACGCCAAGATATGATAATTGAAATAAATCATTTAATACACCTTCTTTCAATCAAAGGAATTACTGTGACTTTTTGCTGGGTGCTTTCTCACTGCGGCATAAAGGGAAACGAAAGAGTAGATCGAGCTGCAAAAACAACAGCCCAAAATAGTAATGATGCTGTGTCCGTAAATGTTCCATTAGATTTAAGAGAATGCTTTTCAATTATTAATAGAAAATATCACGAAAACGCTAAAATCTTATTGTTAAATACAGACATACAGTATAGTCGTAACTGTTTTAATCAACATGACAGAGAGACAACAAAAACAGACCATCCAAGCTTTTTTATTTGCTCATCTAGAGAGATTGACAGTCTTATTCATAGACTTCGTTTAAATTCAATCAAAGCAAAAATATTGTTACAATGTCAGATGTATGTGCGGTGAATCCTTATGTGTCAATCATATATTGACACGTTGTTCAAAAAACAAAAGACATTTTTAAGAAATTGGGTATTGATGGTTTCACTGATGGATCGACTCCTTTGTCTTTATCTAGCATACTTAACAATTATTCCGTTCTTCAATCTGTATGTAAAAGTTTATTGCATAGTTCACTGAGTATTTATTTGTAAAATTATTAATTATTGATTTGGTAATTCAATTGTTCATTGTTACTAGTTTATCTATTCATTTATATAAATAGGATCAAGGTGGGGTACATGACAATACGTAGGACAAAAGGGATACATTTTAATTCCCATTTTTTGTAAACCTTGTTACAGACATATCCACTTATTCTCATTCACTCACAAACTCATCATCCAATTTTTGTTAACCTTATTATAGACACATTCACACTTATTCTCATTTCACCACAAACTCTGTTGTCTTAATCACTTTCAGTGGAAAGACTTTAAATTAAACACACACACACACACACACACACACACACACACACACACACACACACACACACACACACACACACACACACACACACACACACACACACACACACACACACACGCACACACACACACACACACACATACACACACACACACACACTTACACACAACAGAAAACATTGTCAATATTGGACGAACGCTCGTCAGTAGGAGCTTAGTAGATGGTGTCCTGCGTATGTTAGATCAGAACAGGCGCCACTGAACACCACCGAAGTGACTCGGCAGCAGTGCAGTATCTCCTCCGGTGGGTGCCCCCTTGACGACTTGACATTGACCTGCTCCCTGTGGATTACTCGTGCTGGGGCTGCGGCGGCGCCGACCGGGCTGTGGCTGTGGGACGGGTGTGGAATGAGCAGCGTGGGCGCACTGTCTCTTAGGTGGCGCAGGTGTCGGGACAGCAAAAAGCAAAAAAAAAAAAAAAAAAAAAAAAACCCAAACATTTACTGGACAAACACTCGAGCTCACACGAGCGACTTACTTAATCACAGTTCTTGTTTTGCTGGTCTGTCGGTAAAACTCTTTTATTTTTTTGTTCTACAAAAGCCTTTGCATCTCGTGGTCTTGGTACCTCTAGAAACCAAAGAAGGCATGCACTGTTCAATGGCCGTAGACGACTCTTTCTTGAAGATACTGCATACGCTAGATATGTTGTTCGTGTCACCTATCGCCATTACTTCCACTTAGTGGTGCCTACATCCTGTCTCGTGTCCTCTATGTTTCCCTTGCAATACCGATAGCATTACTTTCGTTTCTGTTTGTTTCTAAGGGGCTTAATGAACATGTCGAAAGGCTGCTGAGTTACAGTCAGACAGTCCTGGGTTGCTTTAGGATGCGTCGATTAATAATAGATGTGTCGTAAACACCCGGTCTACATCGATCTCCATTAGGAGTCGGTGACCATCAAATTCAATTTTTGTGTACACTCTTATTCATCATTCTTGTTTTCCCCTCGTGAGTGCTCGTTTGCTCTTTTAGAGACACTTTTCGTGTATGGAGGAGGATCGTCTCGACCTTGGAGAATTTCCTTTCTGCTTACATGGAAGAGTTTCTCACCTGCAGGTTAACAGCAAGACCTAATGAGCTGTCAGAGAGCAAGACAGCTCTCTTGACGAACAACAGAGCTAAATAGAGCACTCTTGTGGAGAAGAATTATTTTTCATGCCCCCTTTATCTTGAACGCTAGTCTGTCCTTTAAAGATGTATTTCATCTAGGACGAAGGTTGATGTATATTCCACTATATGTCTGGAAATAGGAGGCATCTGGACCCAGGTACACTCACAGAGAGAGAGAGAGAGAGAGAGAGAGAGAGAGAGAGAGAGAGAGAGAGAGAGAGAGAGAGAGAGGAGGAGGATGCAGATATAGATGAGTATGCCTATGATTGGTACAAACAAGATAGTAAACCCGGCTGCGGCTAGAATTGATATTGAAGATTTGTAGGAAGAGTGCAGAAGAATGCTAATATTAGATTTATTCACAAGGTGAAAGTTGATTTAAAACTCAAAGATACACAGCGGCTAATGTTTTCCACTGTAGTAAATTTCCTCCACCTTCTTCATAGGTGTTTAAATCTGTTGCTATTATACTCTCACACGAATGCACACATTTTTTTTAAATGTGTTGTATGCTGGTGTACATTTAACATGTTCATGATGCTCAATTTTAATAGCATCTCTCTCTCTCTCTCTCTCTCTCTCTCTCTCTCTCTCTCTCTCTCTCTCTCTCTCTCTCTCCCCCTCCCTCTCTCTCTCTCTCTCTTGGGTGATGTCTAGGAATTTTGTGTGTCTTTCGGAAGAGTTTAATTGATTGTGGATGGCAAGAGTGGAGTAAACACGTGAATGAGAGTGATAGATTTTCTATATATAGAACTTTTTGTATGGCTCTCTACCTATATATCTATGCATGGATCTTGACAGGCATTTGACATATATTATCACTAAATTTATATTTGCCATTTCTGACTTGTCAATTCACAACCGTAGGTAGAGAAACCATAGGCCACAAGACTTAATTTGTAAACTATGTAAAGTTGCTGTCGAAAACGAAATGCACTTCTTATTATGTTCTCCATTTTACAATAGCATAAGAGAAAAGTTCATTACCCAAACGTTCTTTCATAATCCAAATGGTTTTCGTTTATCTCTCTTTTTGGCCCTCAACGAACAGTAATACAGTCATAAGAGTAGCACTTTACATTTATCAAGCATTTAAAAGCCCGGCAGATTGCTATAACTTGAATGCATATTTATGTATGTGTATGTAATGATGTTTATATGTATTTGTTTTTGTTCCCGTCTTCCAGAGAGGGCCTTGGCCTCATGGAATAAAGATTTCATTTAATTTCATTTCATTTCTCTCTCTCTCTCTCTCCCTCCCTCTCTCTCTCTCTCTCTCTCTCTCTCTCTCTCTCTCTCTCTCTCTCTCTCTCTCTCTCTCTCTCTCTCTCTCTCTCTCTCCTCCCCAGAAGATAACTTCATGCGCGCTAATTGTTTTCGATCGTTGATAAAATCATGATTGAAAATAGCAAACGTTGTGAGGGTATATAGACCACTGTTGTCTGTAACGGTACTGTGTTGTATTCAAGCATACTTTGTGATTTCAAAATTGTTTTAAGATTGTGCAGAACAGCCCTTACTCGGATCTCCTACGGGATTCAATTTCCAGCTGACTGACCAAACGATAATGTGCTTAACAAATAAGTTGGTGGAAAGCAAGTGCAGGCTAACAACTTCTCCGTCATTAAGAAATGGCTTCGCAAGAATCATGTATAAAGATGACTGTTAGTTTCTCTCTCTCTCTCTCTCTCTCTCTCTCTCTCTCTCTCTCTCTCTCTCTCTCTCACACACACACACACACACACACACACACACACACACACACACACACACACACACACTGAGAGACAGAGACAGAGACAGAGACAGAGAGACAGAGAGTCAAAATCATTTTTATTATTCCACCGAATCACCACTGTCAACAGAACAAAAATGACTGCGGCAGGCAGAAAACGTGACATGCAGTCGACCTTATCTCACAGGCATCAAATAAGCTTTCCTGATATGACCATTCGGTATCTACCTATCGAGGGTTATTTTCTATGGCACAATGGAAGGAAATCGTCTCATGCTCAGAACGAAGACAGTCGGAATGGACAGCATCAAGAACTGGAACCGACTTGTACCTGCAGGGTGCTGCCGCCACAGCACCCTAGTGATCTTCAGTCGTTGGGTGATGATACTGACAATGGAGAAAAGACCATGTGAATAATAACTCGTACAATCACCACCCAGGTAAACATCGATGTGCCGAGTCTGAGTATGATTAACTACATATCATGTCGAAGCTCTGTGGATGCTTGTCCGCTCGCATCTCTAAAAAATCTGTCATAACAGCGAAGCATACTTCTAAGGCGCATTTCACTCTAGTCCACTTTAAAATGCCGAGAATGTACAATCAGCCTCGCCATATCAGGCAAGGTTCTTGTGTCGGCCAGAACAGTCATTATTGTTTGAGACTGAAGAAAGTTTTATTTTAGAAGCTAAGAGGAATTCATATGAAATTCTTGTAGTGGGTGCCACAGTATCTCAATCAAAACGCAGAGCGAAATACTGAAAAATAGGAACGAAAAGGAACATTTTTAACCGAACCTTTTAAAAACACACATAAAGTACAAATCATGCTTGTATAGCATAATTCGTTAATGGACGGTCTTATTAGTTTTTTCTTTTATTTTCTTATTCTGTAGCTTTCTATTAAACAAAGCCCAGAAGGTTTCCCTGTAGCGTGATCCCATGAAATAATACACGAAGATGTTAAAGGTAGCATTGATGTACGAGAATGTTTCATGAATCCAGGTAGTCAATAAATAGGCATTGTGGTAACGTCTGCCGCCGTTCAACTCAGGAAAAAAGAGCCGAAGAAAACGATTGACAGCAGCAGGGAAAAAAGACATATGATGAAGAAGATAGAATTAGCAACAAGTGTCTTTGTTAAAGCCACTTCTTGAGCCGAGATGGAAGAAGAACTTTCAGATCGCCATCTCACAACCTGACGAAGTTTTACAATCGTCATTATTGTCGTTGTTACAACTACAACCATTACGATTCCAGGAATACCTATACCAAATGTGATGCTTTCGAAAGGATTGATGAAATGTTTGTGAGCCTTGTAAAAAGCACCCTCAACAGCTGTTATCACGTTAATATCGCGCACAGGATCATAAATACATCCAACACGATATTGAAAAGCTGCGACAAAAAATAGACCAATGGCCAGAATGTTGACCACAATAATGATAGCGGTCATTTTCTTCGTACTCAGCATAGACTGACATTTCAGAGGACTAAAAACACAGAGACATATCTCTACAGCTATGACTGCAGACAACACTTTAGAAACGTAATGGAATTGTAAAAGAAACACAAAATTCAAGTTGCTTAATGTTGTGGAAATAGGACCAAATCTTTCCTTGGTTGTGAACTGAATGTAAATCTGCTCACCATGATGGAGAGCTGCGTTGAACAGATGCAATCCATCAGCCAGAGCCAAAGCAAACAAGCATAGATTGACACGATCTCTGATGCCTTGTTTGTAAAACACCGCCATATTGATGACGTTAGCTGGTCCGCCAATCAGAAACAGTAACACCAACATAGTGTGTTTTCACTTGACCGACGATTGTTTCCACTTCCGCACTGACAATATTGTCAGGATTGTCCCATGGTAAGTATTCCATCTCACTAAACGCCACTTTGTTGCAATCATCGTGAAGTGTCGAGTTGTGCACAGCTTGAGAACGTTGTGCTATGCTGCCTCCTGTAACTATTTTTTCATTTATACTCTGAAACTGTAGAATAGTACTCAAATTTGAAGACCTACCATCCAAAACTGGCGTCATTTTTTTTTTGTTTTTTTTTCAGACGATACGAAGGTAATGGTTTTTGCAATTAGTTCGCACGTGTAGATTCACTTCTTGTTAAGGTTCATGCACCAAATACCTGCATTTCATGGATTGAGTAACATAGATGAGACAATATTTACTGTGATATCATCCAAGAAGAAAGAATTGCTATGTATATTTATGAACACACACACACACACACACACACACACACACACACACACACACACACACACATATATATATATATATATATATATATATGTGTGTGTGTGTGTGTGTGTGTGTGTGTGTGTGTGTGTGTGTGTGTGTGTGTGTGTGTGTGTGTGTGTGTGTGTGTGTGTGTGTGAGAGAGTGTGAGAGAGAGAGAGAGAGAGAGAGAGAGAGAGAGAGAGAGAGAGAGAGAGAGAGAGAGACCGACAGACAGAAAGTCAGACATACAGAGAGACAGGTTGAGACGAGAGGAACAAACAGACAGATAGAGATCAGTTGTGCAAGAGGTGTCCTCCTGTAGTCCTGTTTGGGTTCCACAAAGGGTGTCCTTTTGTGGTTCTGTTTTGATTTCTATCTTCATTAATAAAATGTCATAAAATGATCCACACGATTGTACATGGCCACACTCCAGTTGTTTTTTTTTTTTTCATTTCTAGTCATCACGCAGTAGCGGCAAGTTTCCTGGGCTAAAGGCCACAACGGCTAGATGGAATCAGATAACATCAGAAGCATGTGGTGGGCACTTCAACAAGATAATCTGGACACAAGTGTCAAACGCACGAGAATTTTCAAACTGCCCGTTTATATCCAGTTCATCACATCTGAGACACAAGCAACCAAAGTTGAAGTTTTGATAAAGGATGCAGCAATTGTTTCTTTTAGTTATGAACCGTATGATCAGGGAAAAAGGACTAATACATACCTATGCCCGATGGAGTGAGCGGGATCAAACATCAAACATATTATATATAAAAGTCACAGTAACTGGTGTCAACTTAAGTTTGGCAATGATTGTACATTAAAAGGAAATAATATCTATGTCTATTAAAAGTACATCACATTTGGTGTTGTTTTTTTAGGGAGGGGGGAGGGGTTGAACATAACTTCATTCTAGAATCTGCGGCTATGAAAAATTGTTTTATAGTTTTAGGTTGGGTTATCTAGACCTGCATCATGCTCTATGTTCATTCAAAATATACACAGGAGGTTTACCACGTTTCCATCAGATATAGGAATCTCACGAGCATAGCCAGTTAAGTTCTTTTGACTTGACTTCACGTGCAATGTCTGTGGCTTTTGAAAAAAAAATGTCAACAACCCCATTACAGTCTCACTGCCTGGTGTGCTTTGGTATGTCCCTATATTTCTTGTTTGGAAACATAAATCTTTCGGTTACATTAATCTTGTGCATTTAAGACTATGGGCCCGTCACAACAATATCCTGTTGATGTGATCCATAGAGCTGATGCCCCGAAAAAAGATAAAGGCACACCTTCAATGCAATTTACTATCGATCTGATCTTTTCTGTCAGTGCCCTTGCCTGGACTTGCAGCTCTAGCTTTCCGTTTCTATAGCCCATAGCATTGTTCGTTTTTTCTGTTTTCCTGTGAACGGTGACGATTTCTCAATGCAGCTGGACAAGATATGTCGATGTTCATTCAACTGCATTCAGAAAGTCTACCCATCAAGACAGTATGGTGAAGTTCAGAAGTCATGCGTCTAACATCTGCAGCTACACCCAATGTTCTGAAAATACAGATGATCTCCATCCTGTGTATAGACAATGGTAAAGTACTATACCAGAGACTGGTCGTGTTAAAGTCAGTTTTCATCCACCGCGCAATTGATGTGCCTGACCTGCCTCCTGCTCTCTGTGTATTAGCTCTGTGAAGTTTGCAGTTACTGAATAGGGAAGTTGCCATTTAGTCGGCACCACTAGAATCAGGAGCAGTTCTTCCGGAAGCTATGTTAAAGTTAATACCCCACATCTCCCATAAGCTAGGGGTAGCTTCCTCAGCCTGTGCAAATCAAGAAGGAGGCCTATTAGAGCAAAAATAAATCACCTTGCTCAAATTATCAGCTAATGATTGTTAATCTGCATTGAACTGTACTGGAATGCTCAGACTGTTTAAAGGAAAAGATTATCTAAACGTTCGGTTGACCACCAATGATCTCTCACACTTCTGTTTTCTTGTGAGAAATGTGACAGACCTGCCTGCAACAAAATCCACTTGCGTGCCTCCCCGCCAAAGGAATTTTCAAACCAGTGGAACGTGCAGCTTTTTAGGGTTCCTAGCAAATAAACATTGCTCACGTAATGTGTATGACAACCGCAACATTGATTTTGAAACCGGTAACACTGAGGGGACGCCACAACTCGCTACCTTTCATCTTCTAACACCAGCAGAGAAATCCTTGCGCGGGTTCAAACCACTAATGACTGGAAAACCACAAGCACGCATTTAAATACTCATATACGTGGGTTGTCTCAATCTACGTGTGACAATAATTCAACGCTTGCAATGCTTCGAGGATTCCGGGGAGAAAAAAGAACTGTAAAAGGAAGTAACTTGACAAGTATTTTGTCATCTCAGGCATGTGAAGAATACATCATATTAACCTACGAATTGTTTAGATGGTTAAAATAGTAGTCCGAGGACCATGTGGAAATACGCGATGCCATCCTGTGTGTCGAAGACGTGGCCACCACAAACAAATCTATTGAATTCAACGACAATCACATGAAAGACTCAACTCAACAATGCCATGCACGTAACCCATTGTTCTCTGATCCTGACTTTTGTGTCGAAACATGGAGTATCAAAGGCTTCGTATATGAGATTACAAGCGAAGTGTTATTACCATCCTGATGCCAGCCACTGTCTTTCAGTGGCTAATCTCACAGGCTTGCCAGCTGAGAGTTTGTTGGTTCAGACCCCATCATCAGCAGTTTCTGTGGGACTGTTCCGCAGTATCCAGCTCTCATCCAGTGATGAGTATAAATTATCACAGGCTGAAACCAGAAGTATGGAACCATGCAGACGAGTTGCATTCTCTTAACGCATGTATCTCTGAGACTTTTTATTAATATTTCTGATCAGCACAGCAAAGGTCTCTATGTCTAGGTCCTGACTGACACTAGGATATGTTATGAAAAAATATGTGAAGTAAAACCCCGGCACGAAATATGTAAGTAAACATGCACATGAATGTACCGCGCAAGTGCGCCCACATACACCCCACACACGCACAGATTGCGAAAATAGACTCTAATGTTAAGCTTGCGTCAGAATGCGATAGTGATTCTTTATCATCGGACAGATATATTAATCGAATTTTCGAAAACTAAAAGGAGGATGATTTCAAAATAGGACACGGTGACTGCTTCTCATATAAGCGGGTAGTGGTTCCCTGAATTTTATAATTTGTCATCGACTAAGACATGTTTAAACTACATGTTATGCTTCCAAATCATTTTGACTAACTGCTGTGTTTATTTGAACTTATACAACTCTCTGTTTTCGAAGGAAAGATTTTTTTTGAAAATGTTGATTAACATCCTGACAAGTATAATAGAGTCGAATCCTCTTTTTTCACTGTAAGAAAACAATAGCGCTCAGAGTGAGGCTCATTTGAAGAAACAATCCTGTCAGGCGATCCAGACCTGATGTGTCATCTGATGATGTTTGTAGATTCCAGTACTACAACGTCTGGTCTTTGAAAGTAATGTCAGGTCGGCTGCGCCAAATGACAGCCCAACGTGAATTTTCACTTTTATACTTCTACTGTTTAGTTAACGATCAAACAAAAGGAAAAAGATTTCCGAAATACACCTTTTTCCCAGCCTTACTCCCTCTAAATCCATGGGGGAGAGGAAGAAGAAACAGGGGAGGAGGGTGTTAGAAAAAATTACGCTATTAAAATCTGAGATGCGCGGTCACAAGAAAGGAATTCATGACTGAAAGAAGGCGAAGACAAACGAAATTGCAAGACAGTCCAGGAAGTAACGAGAAGAATAGAAAACACACACACACACACACACACACACACACACACACACACACACACACACACACACACACACACACGCACGTCTCAAAACACTGTTTCTCTTTATTCACATGCTATCTCCTTGCATGAGAACTACATATAAATTCATCGACGGCCAAGGTAGCGGTATTTGAACAGGCTGACCCTCAGCCTAAAGCATCCCAGACAGGGGGCTCGCAGGTCCATGGAATATTACATTCCTATTCCTACCCCACACCGAGTCTATAGATGACGGCGAGGCAACACCCTCCTCTCGTCGAAGGAAAAGATATCCAAAATCGATTGATCCCTCAAATCTCCCTGCTACCATAAGGGTGTGATGTTTGATGGATCAACCAACAACAGAATCAATTCACAGAGTTGAACCAAGAGTGCAGAATTTCCCGCACGAACTGTGCACGTTCTGAGCAGTGCATTGGTAAGTTTTGTCTCCCCCTCCCCACTGACCCCATCTCTTTTTCCTCTCTATCTAGTCCGGCGTTATCCTTCCACCCCTCTGAATATAAACAGCCCCGCCTAAAGGTCGGGCGTGCGTATCGTACAGAGGTGGATGGAGTAATTAGACAGAGGGAACCTGAACGGCTAGAGGAAGGAACTCGCCCTGGCCGGGTTTGAGTCCCATGTGGATGGCCCGTGCCAAATTCACTTTCCACACATGTTTCTACGGCTAGCCATCAATATCTTACTCTCTCTCTCTCTCTCCCCAAAGCCAACAAGACTGGAAGACGAGGTGCCAAAAAAAAATGACAATTCATAAAGAAGCTAACGTCATGGTCAAGTTTGAGACGTAAAACGAAACAATCTACCTAACATTTCTTTCCTTCTTTTCTGTGTGCCTTGGCTCTGTATTTGTGCTAGATGGAACGGCGGCGCCGTAACCAGCATATATTTGGTATTGTGCGCATTTAACTATCTCACCTTAGGAGCAAAAATCATCTTTACATTGCGTCTCCACGTCCCGTTGTAAGACCTTCTTTTGCATCAGTCCGACCTCCTCGCTTACCTTTTTTTTTTTTTTTTTTTTGTTTCTGTTCTACTGTTCCTTCTACATAACATTGGTCAAGAACACATGGATGCACTGATCTCATACAAATGTTGATTTGTTCTTGTCCAGTTGTTCCTGTGTGTCAGTATTGTCAGTATTGGGTGTCCAGACAAACTTGAAGCATCCTTCCTCTTTAAGTATGCTTCCTTGTTCGTTCTGAAAGCCTTGTTTCTTCTTTTCGTTTTAGGTTAATTGATGCCATGTGTAGCATTCGTCAAGAGTTCTGCTTCAAGTCACTTACTCCAAACCATTTCTGCGCCTAAGTCAATGCCGCATCGTTTGCACAGGCATCCAAGGTGGTGCAGGATCGCTCCCAAATAATTTGTTAGACAGTTGAGGACAGTACTTCTCTGGGTCCAACCCGCACGTTTGGGTGTATGTTTTGTTGTCTGTCTTTTGGCTGACTCTGGGAAAAGGTTCAATGACCTTCTGGGAAAGTCCTGCTCAAAGAAGGAAAGACTGTAAACTGGGATTCTCTTCAGAGTGCACAGAAGACTTCATGGCGAACGCCTGGCCGTGTCTGGAGTTGTACTGCCTTCAACTTTCAGTGAAACAGCATCACGTGAGGCTGCAGGAGGCACACGGCAGTTGCTTGGCGGTACGCCTGTAGGAACACTCCTGTGGAGGTTCTGTCGTATCCAGTCCGGTAGCCATTACACAATGGCATCTGCCAGGCAGCAATTATGTCCTTTGACGTCTTAATGGAAATGATCAGTGCGTGCCTGTGACCTATGTGTTGCACAGGCTTCCAAGGATGGGCAGGATAGCTATCAACTAGTTTGTTCGGTGGTTGAGGGAAGTACTTCTCTGGGATCCACCCGCACCTGCACTTTCTGCATCGTTTGCAGCAGCTGATGACTGCGCAGAAAGGAAGAATACGGTAACATTCATGATCTGTTCATAGAATAAGAAACGTATCCAGCACACATACCTCAGCATCTCATTTACACGAAATATACTGGGAAACTTGCACATCAGCTTGATAGCATAAACATCAATACTTCGGTCAACTCCCAACATAGAGGTCCATTTAGTTTCATGTAACATTGACGACGCCCTCAAATGCCTGGGTAGTATACATTGCTGTTATACTTTAACAAATCAGTCGCCTTTGGAGTCTGGTGGAGAGGTGGCCACTGTAATTGGGAAAGGAGATAAGGCAAGGATGGTGAGGTACAGAGGAATCCTCT
This sequence comes from Conus betulinus, assembly GCA_016801955.1. Taxonomy (NCBI): domain Eukaryota; kingdom Metazoa; phylum Mollusca; class Gastropoda; order Neogastropoda; family Conidae; genus Conus; species Conus betulinus. The sequence goes on from JADBJO010000839.1 coordinate 109,589, forward strand.
CCTTACGTCTGCTCCATCAATATTCACAATTCATACGTACATCCTGACAATATGTTGTCATGTGTGCTGGGTGAAAAGGGGAGGTCTCGTCGAAGACAGGAATGAAAATGGGGAATTGTAACTTGTACGGCTGGTACTGTGTTTTTTCGGAAACCAGTATATGGTTCCCCCAATACTATACATATGTACATATGTCTGTGTGTGTGTGCGCGCGCGCGCGCGCGCGCGTGTGTGTGTGTGTGTGTGTGTGTGTGTGTGTGTGTGTGTGTGTGTGTGTGTGTGTGTGTGTGTGTGTGTGTGTGTGTGTGTGTGTGTGTGTGTGTGTGTGTGTGTGTGTGTGTGTTGGAGGGACGTTCTAAAACATTACAAAAACGTATATTTTATATGTGTGGAAGGGGATGGCAATGGATTGAGATTTTGTTTTAGAATGTACCCGTTAGAAATGGTGAACAAAAGGGATATGCCAACCGAACGGCTTGTTGACCGACGAAGGTGGTTCCTTTTCATTAGAAAATTGCTGAAGCAAAATACCCAAATATCAAGTCTTGTTGTCTGCTATCGAATGGTGTTAGCCACGCTGTGAAGAAGTCAAAATTAAGTTGACAAAGCACTTGATTCAAAAGTCTCGTCGACCGATTGTGAAAGAGAAAAAAAACATGTGTTATATTTTTGTCGATTGAGAGTTTTTTCTCCTGCTGGTCTTAATAAATGGAACGTTTATCATAAAAATCTAAACTGGAAAAAAAAAAGGTATTTTAAAATGTATACATTTAACAACGGACGCTCAGCTATGCTTCTCCCAGTTCACAACCACGCTAAGAATATGCGAATGAATACGTGGATACCTCTTTTTCCACAAGTTCTTGACTCGCGTTTGTGTATCTTCTGCAATCTTGAAGATAAAAAACACACCGTGTACACATTTTGGAACTGTGATATGAAATGTGCTTTCTAAAATAGTCTTGAAAGATTGAGTAGCAATGCCTTTGAAACATGTGCCAATTTCACTTTTTTATTTTTTTTTTTGTTTGGGATTTCAGAGTTTGTCTTTGTGGATGGAATTTTAGACCTGATAGATTCGTCAGCAAAACGTTACAACTACAAGCATTTGTGGAATAATAACAAATCTTGTACTGCTGTCTTCACCAGTTTCTTTAAGCTCGATCGACAATCGAATGCTGTGGTAGTATTATAAAGAAAAATTCGTTAACATTTATTTAAGATAGTTTCCATGCAAGATATGTTTGAATAAACCTTAAGTCAAAAAAAACAGCGGATGCAGCAATAACAAGAAAACAAATAAACAAACCAGACAAAAAGTAAACATGAGAATAGAAACAAAAAAAAAACTCTCTCTCTCTCTCTCTCTCTCTCTCTCTCTCTCTCTCTCTCTCTCTCTCTCTCTCTCTCTCTTCACAACACCCACACCCATACCCTTCGCTTCCTCTTCCAGTTTGTCAACTTCCCCTTTGCTTGATATTTTTCATTTGTTCCATGGGTTCACGGGTCTTCACTGCGGCAGTGTCTGGTTCCTGGTTTATAGGATGCCATTGTATCAGTACTGCGTGTGTTATTCCACCACAGTGTGATTACTCTATTATTCATAATGCCTTACATTAATTCATGTGTATGATGTGTGTTTTGCATCAACATATCATCAAAAAGGAAACCCGCAGCCTGGCAAGCACTTTTCACAAGACAGAGCCTTCTAGCATTCACTCAGCGTGCAAAATTGCTTGTCTAGACCGAGGTCCACATCTTTTTTTTCTGGGATGTGTACTACTGATTGACATGCATCTTGTTACAGGTAAATTGTCACGTGGGAACTGCGATTTCATGACATGACTTACAATTATTGGAATCATGTGGTTAATACATATCGCTACGAACGAGTGTTTGGGTATATGTAAAAGGAAAAGCACATTTGAGCAGAATAGGAGTTCAAAGGTAGAAATTCATACAAACCGCCCTCATACTCAAACAAAAAAAGACACGAACGAGGGAATTTGCACCGAACAAGCACCGAACGAACGGTTTAATTGAACACAAACACAAACAATAATTCAAAGCATCACTTCTTGTCATGCATCACACACACACTCACGAGATGTCACAAATAATTCTAATGGTCCAAAAATAATTTGACTCTCCCAAATCAAATATGCCTGTGTTTCAGAAATGTTTACGAAGAGTTGTGCTCATGAAAAAATCCCCAAATAAAGTTTAGGCGGGGAAACTTTGAGGTGGGGAGGAGGAAGTGCTTCTTTTCTTTTTAAAAAGGTGTAACGCTTATTTAACACATTCCGGTGACCACAATGTTGTAAAAGTCGGAACTCTTTTCAAGATGCACTGATGTTGGTACTATCAGTCCCGCAGGCCGTGTGCAAACACAAAAGTTACTAAAAACCCATGCGTTGACTTTTTAAGTAAAGGGGGGCTAACTGCTTCCCCCCAGGACATCCTACTTAGGAAAGCTTGAGTGAAGTCATACCTTATCACTACCAAAGGAAGGTTTCGATCAAGGGCTTAATATTTTAGGTATCCAAGTCACCGCGGTACATAGACCAGTCGAAAAAAAATCTTCGCTCAGTAGAAATTCAAAGGCCTAAAATCAGAGCTTGCTCGCTTCTTTTCCGAATAGAAAACCTCTCAGAAATGTCACGATACAAAACAGAGTTTACTCACGCATTTATAGAGTACAATCCTTCAATGTTGCTATTGTAACTTTCAGCGTGAGGCGCACTTTTCCCTAAGTTCAGTTCCGCACCATGAAGGCTCAATGAAATATCCATCCTCTTCCTAAACAAAGGGTCGAAGGAATTAAAATCTGCCTCCCTGCTCGTTCAGGAATGTACGATTCCATAAGTGCCCCCAAGGGGCAGTAGTGTGCTGGGAAACTTTCCAGTTGCCTGTCACTAGCACCGACGAAGAGTGGCTCATCCCTCTGGACATGAGTCCGACAAAGTTTGCACACGTGGGCTACACATGGACTACACAGGGGGACTGGAAAGACAGGGGCTATACATACACATGGACTAAAGACAGGGGCTACACATGGACTAAAGAAGGGGCTACACATGGACTAAAGACAGGGGCTACACATGGACTACACATACACATGGACTAAAGACAGGGGCTACACATGGACTAAAGACAGGGGCTACACATGGACTAAAGACAGGCGTGAAACAGACACTGTTTTCTGACTGATATTCCTGATTTAAAGAAATTAGCTCCGAATATATTTAAAACGTTTTTTCACACATAATTCCTGATTTGCAAACGAACAGATTTACGACAGAAAAGAGAGCAGTCTGAACACTTCTTTCAACGCTGTTTTGACGAACTGATTTAAAATGAATAGAGGAATTGTACCAAAAGAAAAAAAATGTAAAACAAAGTTTGGACCATCCGAAGCTGAATCACTGAAGCCCTTGACTAACTGATATCTCAACTGAGCCTGTTGCTGAAGTGTCAACCGGTCTGGAGATCATGTCTACAAAGTGAAATAAGATGACTGAGCTGACAGTTTTGAGTCATCAAGCGATGTATGGTTTCTAAAAACTGTTCACCTAGGTTGCAGGGCTGCGCTAAAACTCGGTCTAGAAAAAGCAAACAGGTTAAAGATTGGCTGGGACAGGAAACATGGAAAAAAACTCTTTGCGGTGTCTGATTCATGCTATAGGCATAGAATTATTGGTTAATGTGCGCACATGTTTTCTGACCAGCTTAATCTGAAAGTATTTTATTTCAATAAATATCGAAACTCCTAATTGTGCTTTAAACAGCTTTTTCGCCGTTAAGAGATGTTCTAAAGTTATATTATGATATATCTATTAAGAATAATTCAACACCAAAATGTTGTGAGAAACGGGACAGAAAAGTTGTGAAGCATATGATTGGAAATCCTGCTTTTTGCACGCGCATAAAGTACATGATGTGATTTTACGGTGGTTTCAACTCAAAATATAACACAAATGTTATTCGCACAATGTTGCATTTGTGGAACAGCCGAAGATAATAATAATTGCAGTTTTGCCCCACCCCCAACCCCACCATGTTGTGGAAATGCCCCTGTGCAGGTCGCGGAATGCGCTCACAAGCCTGAAGAAAGAAAGATGTTTGAAAGCGGAAAACATCCGTTTAACTGAATTGTTTGCACTACTCGGCTATGAAGACATAACTTTATGTTATATCATTTTTATTTTTCATAGTATTCGCATATTCGATAAATCGGATAATATCGGATTATATATGCGTTTTCCAAGAGAGACAACATTTTGCCCACAAATATGGGGGTACTTAAATGAATTAAAGTTTCTTTGCAAAATTGAAGAACATAATCGCATGTTTAAAGTTCAACTGTGCAGATTTTGAACAAGATGGCTGTGATGCAAA
>JADBJO010000839.1:118986-128986 GCA_016801955.1 Conus betulinus
ATCAGCCGCAGCAGCAGCAGCAGCAGCGGCGGCGGCGGCGGCGGCGGTACCATCATCACCACAAATTTCTATCATCCTTATGGTCCTCTTCTTCTTCCCCAACCTCTCCACTACTACTCCCTACCTTTCCACCCTACCTCTTCCTTCACGCAGTCCCCATCTCCACCTCTTCCTCTCCCCCTTCTCCCTAAACAAGAAACGAACAGCTCTAAAGCACTGAGATGCTCTGAAACACACATAAAGTGCACTATAAAAGCATGCAATGGCAAAATATTTAGATGTCCAAGAATGTATTTTCAAGCAAATCTGTTTTGCATTGATTTTTAAACGTGTTTGTGTTTACTACATTGCGAAAAAAATGTGGATGTTCGAAAATGTGGAAGTTCATTCCGAATAATAAAAATGCACTGTAAAGATATAAAAAAAATGCACGCTGTAGTAGACGTACAAAATGTGGAAGTTCATTCCGAATAATAGCGCCAAGATACAAAAAATGCACGCTGTAGACGTACAAAATGTGGAAGTTCATTCCGAATAATAGCGCCAAGATACAAAAAATGCACGCTGTAGACGTACAAAATGTGGAAGTTCATTCCGAATAATAGCGCCAAGATACAAAAAATGCACGCCGTAGACGTACAAAATGTGGAAGTTCATTCCGAACAATAGCACCAAGATACAAAAAATGCACGCCGTAGACGTACAAAATGTGGAAGTTCATTCCGAATAATAGCGCCAAGATACAAAAAATGCACGCCGTAGACGTACGTACAAAATGTGGAAGTTCATTCCGAATAATAGCGCCAAGATACAAAAAATGCACGCCGTAGACGTACAAAATGTGGAAGTTCATTCCGAATAATAGCACCAAGATACAAAAAATGCACGCGCTGTAGACGTACAAAATGTGGAAGTTCATTCCGAATAATAGCACCAAGATACAAAAAATGCACGCTGTAGACGTAGTATCTCTGAGTTCGGTTAAAGGACATGTAAGTCAGCAGAATGCAAAGAACAGGATCGAATGGATGGTTGAACAAGACCACACAAACACTGAGGGGATGTACTAGAAACAAGGGAGGCAATTTTCCCGTTTGACGCACGTGTGTTTATTTTCTTATCAGCGCAATTCATCCCCAATGGAGTGTGTGGTTTCACAACTGTGGATGTGCACTGCGCCGTCTTTTGGTGCCTTCACATAACTCAGTCACTTTTCTTTTGCCGACCTAAACGCTTTTTTCCCCATAAGGCAGTTGGCATGATGAGGTTGTAATGCATGGACAATGAAATACGAGGCGACAGAAATAGTAGATGGAGAGTGGGGGGTCAGTATGTGGACAATGGAAGGTGAGCTGTTTGGAGAGGGCATGCAGACAGCAAGCCTTCCATCAAACCACGGCCGCCCACTATCCAGTCTTTCTTTCGGCACGCATGTCTTTTTTTTTTTTTTTTTTTCAAATGTGCGTTGTCATTTACCATGTATGTAATACATGATATATGGTTTTCATTCGACGCTTTCATTTTGGATTTTCAGTAAACTATCAATGTCTTCACACAACTGAAACAATCCAGCCATAAAGGCGTATATCAACATTATCATTATTTGGAAATTTGCTGCTTTCACTTGGCTTCATTGTTTGATTGATACAGAGTGCATCACACTTCCTTTGTAGCACGCTGGAAGTATGAATTCACAGTAGCAGGGTACAAGATACCTATGTGATATCTACCTCGAAACATCATCACTCTGCCATGGTGTGCATACATTGCACTGAGTCAGATGGACCACCTGACTTGTACTGAAGCATCGGAGTTGCAATAAAGGTGGGGGGGGGGGGGGGGGGGGGGGGGGGGGGGGGGGGGGGGGGGGGGGGGGGGGGGGGGGTAAATCTCAGCAATGCTGCCATTTTTGAAAATTTGGCAATGATTTGGCATGAGGCTGTTTTTGACTGGAATCCACTCCCTGAAAGCTGGACGACAGCTGTTACATCGTGTGGCTGTGACATATTCTGACCTTGGCTTTGATCTCAAAAAAAAAAAAAAAAAACCGTGCAGTGTGGTTTCTGTATTCAGCTTGGCCGCTATAGACTCCTTCTCATTTAAGCATAAGGCTGCTTCGAACGAACTTACATACTATTAACATGTGAATAGGGGGCACAAGTCATCTGCCTTCCTCTCTCTCTCTCTCTCTCTCTCTCTCTCTCTCTCTCTCTCTCTCTCTCTCTCTCTCTCTCTCTCTCTCTCTTTGAGAAGGGTACAACAGACAATAGACTCTTCTGGAAGTGTATTTATTAGAGTAGAAGTCGTCTGTTTAGGGGAATGGCCATCTTTCGGTTTCAAGGAGAAGCACTAGGTATTCTCAGGCAGTCTGATGGTCAGAAACATTAGTCTGATATTTCATTCTTCCAGATACCAAGAACTTGACATGGACTTTCCAGTTTCTTCAAGTTGGCGGTGAGGGAGAACTGAAGCCTGCAATGTTGTGTCTGTGTGTGACATTTGGTCCATGGGTATGCCGACACTTGTTTTCCCTGTCGTTGACTATAGGATGGCAGGTTGTTTGTGGCGACGATATCTAGGCTGCTCACTGGGATGTCGATGAGCACGTCCGCTGGAGCCAGCTTAAGTTCACTGAAAGTCTGGTAAGGAAACGGTTGTTTTTTGTTTCTCTTCCAGTTTTTATGAGGGTGGCTGGTGAATTAAATTCACTGTAAAATAGTGGTTACACTTGCACCTTTGTGCTGTGGAAACTACTATGCAGTTTCATTGTCGTGGAGATTTGTGAAATTGCAGGATTCTACTCGACGACAATTTTGTAATCTGTGGTGCTATGACCAGTTGAAAATGGATCTAGTTGCAAAGTGAGACGACTGCAGGCAGAAATCTAAACAAATCTTAAATAGATGTTAGCGAACCGCCAAAAGAAACGTGGGCCAACGAGTCACAAGACAAAACACGACGCGTTTCGATCTCTTAGGTCTTCTTCAGGCAAGACACAAACAAATAGGGAACAATGAAAATGAAAGAGTTTGTCACTTAGCTTGATCTCTTCAGCGCAAAGTAGGCGTGTCGTGTTTTGTCTTGTGACTCGTTTGTCCACGTTTCTTTAGGCGGTTCGCTAACATTTATTTAAGATTCAGTTGAAAATGATAATAATGGTGAATATGTTTCTGGGCAAGGAAAAATAATTTTCCACAAAGAATTACAAGTCTGTCTTCAGGCTTAGTTTTGAACTCGTAGCCTGCTTTTCTATGTGTCAGCCTCAGTGATGGGTGGGTAGTAAAAATGAGGATGGAGAAGTGGTAAGTCTGTGGTATGAAGGTGGAATTAACGGTAAGTCTATAGAACGGTGGCTGTATGTCTACAGACTTTTCCCTAACATCATCCACTCTGCTGCCAGCAGTCGGGGAATGATGGTCACCTGGTGTGCTGAAATGGCTTCAGACATTTGACCCAGCCAGAGGAGAGAAAGCGATGGTTGCACAACAAGTTGACGGAAGTTGAACCTCCAGCATCGGCAATACCCAACGTTCAGTCTTCTCATTCAGGGCACCACCCATCCTCTTCTAACTCCACGCTGGATGATGGTGACCCAATTCATCAACTGCAGGAATGCTGTAATCTGACCCAGTGCTCGTGCCCTGTGTGATGAACTTGTAACCTTTACTATGACTGCGTCCGGACCTGACCCTGGAAGAAATGGACATGGTGCCCAGATCTGGCTTCAGAAGAACCAGCTGTGTTTTGTCTATCAATATTTTTTGTGATTATGAAAAAGAAATATGATCAAGTCTGTTTAAGTTTACATCAGTGTTTCTGTGTCTTTATTTGACAATCTGATACCTCTTTATGGATGTTCACATCATTGTGTGTAAACAGTGCTCTAAATTTATGTAGAATTATAGAACTTCTCTTTAAGGAGAGTCACATTACTCTTATTTTTAAGGCTTTTACTCTCGTTTGAGGAGATTCGCTGCTCTTACGTTATTTGATTTTATTAACTGTAACTCGTGGAGAGTCCGTCCCTCTCACTGTCGTAGTGAAACAGAAAAACGTTTCACTAGAATATACACGAAAACATACGCAGCTCTAGCGTAGATATAGTAAAGAAAGATAATGGTTAATGACAAAAGACTTCTGATATAACAGAACAACAACAAATGCCAGAGCGACCTCCTCTACCCGACAGTCCTGCTGTGGTTGACTAGACAATCACCACCACTTTAATTGGTTTAAGTGCTCCAATGGGACGAACTGTTCCTGCGATGTCATGCAAAATGTCAGCCATTTTTCAGCGCAAACATCATATCCAGGCTGCTTCCTTTTTTCATTTCTTTTGTAATCACTGGGCTATCTATGATGATGATTTAAGAAATTCAAAACTGAAACAAATCTGCAATGTTTTGGGGATAAAGCTTGTGTACTTACCTTTGCTTTCTCCTCACATATTTGCTGTGCAAGGTGGGTGGGGGGTGAGGGACGGGACAGTTGAAAAGGGAACAACGAGGAACAGGACAGAGGGAACAGTGGAGAGGGGAGAAAAAGAAAGGGAGGGGGGAGGGGGACTGATATCGTCTAATCGAGGATAACAGGCTGTTCGGCAATGACATATCCCTTTGTCCAGTTAATGATCATGTGGAGTCACATTTCTTAACCTTTGTGTCCACTTTTTGGCATGTTAGTGTTTCATAGCTGAAATTTCAAAATTGTCTCTCCTACGATTGTATGAATATGATTTAGACACACTAATACTTATTTCCATCATACTGTGCATTCTACATTTGAAGACAGACTGCATGGACCATTATGAATATATGTGACGCATAATAAGATTTTATGTTGTTCATTGGTTTCTCTACTTCTTTTCTCCTTTTTCAGTTATGTTCCTTCTCATTGTTCCTTGATTTCTATCATCAAAATGTTTTACCCTTCAGTTCCGTTGATTCATAGAAAAGAAGAAGTACGAAACAGGAAATTCTTGTTGGAGATTCACAGCAATGCCTCTCGTTATGTTACACTAAGATGTCCATGCACTGTTGCGCACAAAATTAATGTGAAAAAATTGTCTGTCAATCCATTTCCACCATCGGGCAGCATTATTGTCAACACTAAATTGCAAGATAGGAATGTTAGGGCTTCACCACAATACATACGTGCTGATAAACATACAGGACAATATTTTGCTCGCTTGTTAATATCTGTGTCCCTTTGCCGTTGCTATAAAATGAAAGCATGAACTCCTATGTCTCAGGCATCCATTTTGGTCCCTAACTGGTGCCTTGGTAGAGTTCTAACAAAGCTCCAGTGTGTGTGGCTTTAATGTTCACAGAAGTCAAATGTTGGCTGATTTCAGCGGGTGTGTGCCGTGCTGCCGTGGTTGCTACAGACACAGCATTTTTAATGTTGTTTTGCTGGCACTGTTTTTTTTTTCACAATGGTTTGAAATCATTCAACGTGTTCAAGATCCCATTGGAGGGTAGTCCAAGAGAAACTGCAGATGATTCTTATGCTGCTCACTATCTCTTGTCAGTGGCATCAGTGGCACGGGTAATCCCAACCGCTCAATTTCAAAGTTTTCCCAAAGTTCAGCTAATCTACTGCCAGAGAAAACGTGATTCAACCCCAGTATGTCACACGTATTTGAAGAATACCCTTACTCGATCGACATTTGAACAAGACAGTGAAATAGCCACAGACAAAATTAGCAATTCATTCAGAGAGCAGCAGCAGGTAATTGTTGACACACTTTCCTGCTTTTGGTATTGATTGTGTCGAGATAACGACCGATCTGAAGGCACACAGACAATTTCACACAAAAGACAAACACACCATCCAGACTGTCGTTAATGATAATATGTTCTTCATTCTTGACATCAGTAATGGAGAGTGATTTGGGATGTAGCATTACACAAATACAAACAAACATTTCCTTAAAGTCTCTGATGAGGGAAGTAACGTAGGGCAGCAGAGTGAAGCCTTTGAACTATACACAAGTAGAAACCCATCATTTTCTTTTGTTATTAGAGTGCACACCCCATTATTGACACTTACGTCAGCATTGGATCCTATGATTTGGCACCAACCAGCTCCCATGCGCAGGAGATCCAAATCCAGATCGAAAAAATTGCCTTGCTGCTGAATACTAAGATTGCGACGTCCTTATGGAGGAACGTTTCAGCTTGCATCAAAACTACACCAGTTTCTGTTTACAAAATGGCACCTTAAATGTTTTTTAAGTGATAATTATGATAATGATGTGATCCAGTTGATCATGATGTTAGTGTACAAGATGCTTCAAACTCCATGGCGAATTGGTAGACTTCATTGACACAGCTTCAGTTAGTTATACTGAAATTAACATCCAGGTCTGTAGTCTGCAGTAGATTAGTAATTCTTTCTATAGATGTCCCAAGATTTCAAACAATTATATAAACGTATAATCCAATATCACAATTCTCCCGCGACAGTCACCGACAGTCTCTACATAACATCTTCTTCCAACGAGTAGAACCAGTTCATAATGCATCAGTCTGCGTGTCGAGAAACAAAATGGTGGTCAGTACAACACGTGTACTTGAAACCTCCCAAATATCACAATAAATCAGGAAATGATCTGGGAACGGTTCCAGCTCATGCCCTTGTCCATCCACAATCCACAATTCTCTGATGTTAGTGCACATTTGAATCACTGGAATGAACGACGTGTCTTAGCACTGGATGAGAACCCGCAGTCGTTTCACACAACATGCGTGCATGCGCACGTGGTTTCATCCTCGTAAAAGTAATTCCAAGCACAAAACTAGTTGTTTTCTTTCACTGCATGCGAGACATACAGATAAGAATCATTAGTGCAGCTGAAAGTCATTGAACCTATTGATTATTGTCAGTTGTGCCTACATTGAGATGCGTGAGAGTACAACAAATCTACACAGCTTCAGAAGATGAAGACGGGCCCCTTAAGGTGCTACTGGCGGGCGAAGAAAAAGGTAACCCCTGGAGTGCCCCTCTTGTCCCATTGCTGAAGGGTGGAGGGGTGTTGAGAAAGTGAAAGATAAGGATCAACGAGCAGGGATCCCATCTCCCCTTTCCCTGCACCATTCTCCTTTCCCCCTCCACATTCCTCACACACACACACACACACACACACACACACACACACACAAAACACACCTACACACACACACACACAGAGAGAGAGAGAGAGAGAGAGAGAGAGAGAGAGAGAGAGAGAGAGAAGCAGACGAAACCCTGCCACCATCCCCTTATTCTCAGGCATGTGGAAAGCATTCACATAACGCAGAGGTAAATGTTCAAACGATCTACTCACGTTGCCTGTGTAGCAGACAGGTTGTTAAAGCCACAGTGTCGACCAGCAAATCAACCAGGAAGACCTGCTCTGCTCGAACTGCCTTCAACGCATCATGTGGACCCATCATACCAACTACCCTACAAAGGACCTGAGGTTTAGGATAGGAGAGCAGCATGGCCTTCGCAACGGCACGAGCTCCTTAAAATAATGTCTTGACCGCAACTGTACACATTCTCGAAACCTAGTAGATTGACATGATTCCATGACGAATGCAGTCATGAAACAACTTCAGAGCGTCACGACAGCAACACAATCATTTCACTATCTACATTGACATTAAGCGTATCATTTCATGCCTCACCATGAAATATCCGCCCGCCCTACCTCCTCTCCAGCTCCACCTCATACCCAGAATTCAGCAGCAGGAGTGGAAGGACACTCTGTCGATCAAAATGTTCACCGGGAGCGTTTCAAGCTTTGGAAACTTCCGTCTAGAGTTTTTAAGTATTGAAACGCACCTTGGGATCTATGACACGATTCCTCCGGACTCCTCTATATGTCTTCTGCATTACAAAATTGTCTCTGATTGCAAATCTGAAAAGGTTATAACCCTGCTCCCTCCCCCATGCCAATCCCTCCATTCTCCCTCCTACTTTCTAGCAGTTTGAATGTGTCCAATGCCCAGCTCTGTGTGTGTGTGTGTGTGTGTGTGTGTGTGTGTGTGCGTGTGTGGGTCCGCGTGCGAGTGCGAAAGCCAGTGTGCGCTACACTACACTTGATTTAAAAGTTGCAGCTGTTCAGGCGGAAATTTAGCTGGATGACAAAAAATCCAGAAGATCCACTTGCCTTAAAAACACACGCGCACCAGCGAACGTGTGCGTTCACTCACATAAACACACACGCGTACGCGTAGGAGGCAGGCATGGACAAAGTGCAGAGACATAGAGAGAGACATAGAGAGAGAGAGAGAGAGAGAGAGAGAGAACACGACACACTCATGTCACGTCAAAAATGTTTTTTAATGACAATATCCTGTCGTTGTCTTAGTGACTCAAGTGCATTGTGTTCTTCCCACGCAACTTGAACCGGACTCCTTATATTAATTGTTGGCAATGATGAATTCTGGCCTGATAATGGTGTATCTTGCTTAGAGGCCACGATTCCCCGTTAAGCTCAGGCACGGAAATAAAAAGGAGTATGAAGTTAATATTTTGATGGTGATTGGACTATTAAAGTTAAAAAAAAAAATTGTTTTTCATCTCCAAAACGGCTTCAGGCACTCTATTCCAGATTTTCTGTAGGGCTTTTCTCGATTAAACTTTCCTGTCCTGAAGTGCCTACAACATTGAGGGCTAGACATTGACAGCTGGGAGTTTGGATCTAGGGCACCAGGTCATATCCAGCACTGGTGGTTCATGCATAGCACTCATCTTGAAAACCCACCACCACTCCCATCCGAGTTCACAACAGTCTATTCAGGGATCTTCCGGTGTCCAGTTACCGTCTGTTACCAGTAAGGAGATCTACCATAGGGCTGACGGAAACGCTGTGTACCACCAGAAGAGATTTACAGCTCTCTTTCTGCAGCGCTGCAATACACTAGCGTTACCAGCGGTGAAAGATGAAAGTATGAGCCCACATGGCGGTTTTTTTTTCAACACTCTTTAGACGCATTCCACAGCGCTGAAACCAGAACACCACCAAAGACGTTCTGATTTTATTTCAAAGCCGCCGATTCTTTTTCTTTTTTTTTTTTGAGTTATTTCGGTGATTGTTTCTGGGGGATTGAACTTGCTAACCTCTTGCGCTTCTTGAATTTTTTCAAGATCCGTAAAGACTGAAATTGAAGTCTCAGATTATGTGGCCTCCCATGTATTACTATCATAGTGACCCCATTTTGGATTTCCTTTCCTCACCCCTACCTTGATGCCTTGGTGTCAAAGTCTTTAGAGTCGTCCTGTTCATGGCAACTTTCTGGATGCGCGTGGTGGCGTCTGCACAGGGAGAGGCCTTTCTCATTCTATCTCTTTGGCAAGGCAATTCTTGAGGTCATGGTGCTGCAGCAGCAGGTGATGTCCAGTGTGTGTTGGGTTAGCACAGACACCATTATTGGACACCACTGAAGCGACTCAACAATTGTGCACGGTCTCCTCTGGTAAGTCCGAGTATGATGACCTGCTATTGACACCACATTCTGTACTGCTTGCGTTGAAAATCAGACAGGACGACCGAGAGGTGGCTGCGTAAAGGGAGAGCCTTAATGAGTGACGTGGAAAAAACATGTCTTCGAGAGAGTATGAAAGGTTACACAGAAATCTTGTATGTGACTATGAATAAAAGCTGGAAGTATTCAAATGCCTTTTTCCCGTGAAAATGAAATCGATGTAGCACATGTAAAGCGATCTTAATTCGTAACGGAAAATAGGTGCGTAGCTGACAGGACAGAAGCTTATATTTACTTCATGACAGCATCTATTCTACCCTACGTCCCCACCCCCAAACATCACATTTACCACCACCAACAAAGAGAGCAGTACCAACAAAGAGAACAGTACCAACAAAGAGAACAGTACCAACAAAGAGAACAGTTCCTGTCCGAACATAGGGTCTTGTTATAACCTGTAGAAATCTGACATGTTGGGAATATATTTCAAATCATTTTTTTTACCAGTAACCCACGGTACCTATACA
>JADBJO010000839.1:133986-138986 GCA_016801955.1 Conus betulinus
TCTTGCACACACACGCACTGAGGAACAAATGATGGACTAAATGACAATGTCAGTAGAGACTGGAAATACCAAAACGCTATTACTATATTTGCCTTCAGTGACTCATCCGAGGTCAAATCGTGTGGGCGTGTTGCGTTTACTGCACACCTGCCAGTCACTTGGATTTGCGCGTCAGTCAGCTGATCTCCACTTACACATTGTGCAAAACGTAATTAAAGTAAACCACGCTCTTGTGAAGATGTGTATCTTGGTTATGTTTCGCATGGCGTCTGGAGATTGATAAATATAGCAATTTCAGTCTAGCATTTTACATTATTAACCTTGACGTGTGATACCAAAAAAAAAAGTCCATTACGGAATAAATTGTCAGCTACTGTATGCAGCGCCAGATTTTGATCACACACTGTGATGTTGCATATGAACTATTGGGCTAGTTTCCAAATCACGATTTTTCTGATACATTTCCATTTAAGTCTTGCTCTCGTTATATCTAAATGGAAAGCACCCTTTGTTGGCTTTCGAAAATGCCCCCTGGCCATCAAATGGCCAAAACGAGAGCTTGTGACATTGAGGCTAAGCACGAAATACGGCGACTGGATGAATGATATATCATAAAAACTTTAGAGCAATCACTCCAATCCTAAAAGATCTCAATAGGAATTTGAGACCTAGTGCTGAAACAGAACACTACCCTAACCCAAATGGACCCACTGACAATACAAGCAAAAGATGCCGACCTCACCAAAATCAGTCAGAGTCACCAGCGGAGCTCATGGAAAGAGTGGGAGGCGAAGTAATGACAAGAGAAATAAAGAAGACAAAAGCTCGGTGTTCAGGCGATGAGCTGGTCGGAGACTGAGACAAAATGCCTCCCAGACTGATGTAGGCGGGGAATTTGTTTCAAAATTCCATCATGGGTTAGCACGAACAGAGATAATCATCTAGTGTCATAAAGATGGGATTCAGAGGCACCTGCAGATCACGCCTTCTTTTCTTCATGAAAAGATCATACCTGTCTTTGTTTCTTCCTTTCAGTGTGGTCAGTCAAGCGCTGAAGATACAGCCACCTGACTGCGATAGGTCATCACCAACAAGAAATTATTTGATTAAGAGACACTTGCAGTGATTACATGAGAACTTAGAGTTTACTTCAAACGACAACGGTCTCCAGGTGTCCCAGTAGGTTCTTTGAGGCCTTAAACACAATTAGCTTGTGATAGTTTTGTAAAAAGTGGAGAGAAAGTACACACAAAAAATACTATCAAAATCAACAATCAGCATCTCCTCTCCGTGTTTCATGTTTTTAAGCGCACATTTTAGGATAGCGCAGGTTGTAGTGTATTAAATAGTGAAAGAAAACACACTTCTCCAAAATCATGCTAAATTATAACAGCAGGCAGTCACCCTGTTGTTTGTAGATTAATTAGAGATGTTTTTGAAGGAAGACCCTCACTGCCAAAAATATATAAAACAAATCGTTGAAAAAGGACCATTTTTAATATGTCTATAGGATCTTCCTGATATGAATCAGTTAATGCTGAAATTGTAAACTCTAGGCTTATGCATGCTAATGGCTCAGTGCACAGCATGAAGGTGCCAAGCACTCCACCCATTCAAAAGAGAGAATGAAAAAAAATGCATAAATGCATTCAGCAACAAAAAATCGGGTGTACCTCTAAAACCTGTGGAAATCGTAGGATTGAATGGTAATGCTAAATCATTTTAGATCAGATTTTTATGTCGTTCCTCTCGACACAGTGGAGATGATGATAACGATCTTCCATCTCGCCAGCTGGATTTCCGGTGACAGTATTGAAGGTTTTCACCACTTCCTGTTGATCTGATTAGCTCCCTGTCTTCTGTTCACGGTGTGGCTTCCTGTTTGCCACAATCGCATCGCTGTTGATAGTGCCCGTCTGGTAAGTATGAAGTACATACACTATGTTTTGCATGCGGGCAAAGGTTTCATGATAGCAGTATGTCAGCCACACTGACCTTTGGACCAGAAGCTGGCATACATGGCTACCAGAGCAGACAGCCCAGTCAATTGAAAAACTCTCTTGTGGCCTGCAGTAATTGTGGCGCCCTGAAGTGGTTAGCGACCCACACAAAACAAAAGGACATTGACAACGGAGAACAGGAGGAACGTGAGTTGAGATACTTGACCTCTTCCTTCTTGCTGCTGTTCGACATACGGCTAGACACTGGTCTACAAGTGTTTACAACTTATGTGAATCCGCAGGTGGTTAGAGAAAGTGGTGTTTCCTGAGGCAGGCACTGACACAGAGACACTTCTCACAGCTCGCAAAAGAAAGTTTATCCACTCATGCCACGGAAAAGGAGGACGGGGCTTTGCAGACCACAACGGGAAGTGTAGGGTAGAAAGGTTTACAAATTTTTAGCTAAATTCAACAAGAAGTGTGCACGGTCAAATTTCAGCCACACACTTCTCGATTTTTATGTGAGATCTGAGCCTTGACGGTCCTTCTCTCGTATATCTCATCTTGACATGACTGACATTGCCACAGGAAGAAGAACAAATTTACCCGCACAAAGTTTAGCCATACCAAAGTGAGTAGATGAAGGTAAATGTCCTTGTAAGTTTTAAAGATGAGTGTAAGTCTCAGAAATTGCTGAGAAAAGAAAACCGCACGGTTCAGTGTCGTGTATCATATCTTTTAGTAAATATGTGAACATGAAAAAGCCTCGCAAGGTTTGCTCTTAAGTATTGAAGCGTTGTTGCCACTGTTTTGCATATACTCTATTCACATTGACTCCAATCTATAAAAATGAATCAGATAAAACATACGTTTACACCATTTCAAATCTTGGAAAGCAGTGTGTCTTCTAGACCTCTTAAACAAGTGACTCCAGTGCTCAATTCATAACGAAAAAGAATTAAGAAAGGAAACGTTTATATGGTGTAGTTTAATTACAGTTATTTGAGGCTAGTGACAGGGAGTAGGACTTGTGTGCACCCCTTGTCATGGCCTTAAACTGGCCACAAGAAGTTGCCCATCAACAGTGAGGCTGATTTCTCCTGTGTCTACAGGCCACATGCATGGATTTCCTCCCCAAACCCTGGCTGGCGATGCACAGTGAGCCATCTTCCATTCACATCCAACATCCGCATAAATTCTACTGCCTGTCATTAGTGTCAAATAATTCTAATTCGTCTAGTTTAATTCCTAAACTAATCAAGAATACCGAAGCCAAAAACAGCATTTTGTTCAAACAACAAAGAAACAGGGTAAGTTTTGCTCCCATAAGAAAACAAATACACATTTTATGTAAAGAACACACATACAGTAGAAAGAAACTCGTGGAGAGCGTGGCAGCGGAGAGTCCTCAGAAGAGAAGCCCCCTTCAAGCAAGTGTTTCGGCCCTTATCTCCTGATATTCTAGGGGGGTTAGGCCACACCCGGTTCATGACTCCGGTCCGCTCTTTTTCCCATCTTGGGACGAGCCATGGCTGGAATTCGAACCCATGACCCTCTGGACATGCTCATTTTCCACTTAATGACTCGCACTCTAACCACTGAGCCACTGGGACACCTAATATTTGTAGGAAAGTTAAGCTTTATGAAGTTCATTTTTGTTCCTCCTTGACCAGATCCACCTTGAACACCTCTGCCGCTTTTGCCATTGCTTTCAGGGCTCTGGTTATTCCCCTCCCTGCAACTTATAGCTGTTTCATGAGGCTGTATGTAGACGTTCCTACAAACCCCCTAGCTCCAGTTTCTGTAGTGAGGACTTTGATCTGATAGCCTTCTCTCCTCAGGCTGTTTGCCAGATCAGCATATTTTCAGTCTTGTAGATTTGAGCTGCCTCTGTTCTGTTCTCATATGGCACCGTGAGCTCGATCATGATCAGCTGCTTGGTCGACTGAGAGTGGACTACTATGTCTGGTCTCATGCCACTCTTGCTGATGATCTCTGGGAGACTATTCCATTCTGGGAGGTCTGCAGTGCACTCCCAGTCATCTGCCCCGTCCAAATATATTTCCTTTCGACTTTTTTTTTTTACTTTCTTGATAAAAAAAATTTCTCTCTCAGAATTATAGTGTTACGTTGGATTTCTTTACTTTTTGTTTGGATTCAGGCTTTTGGTGGTGGTGGTGGTGGTGGTGGTGGTGGGGTGGGTGTGTGTGTGTGTGTGTGTGTGTGTGTGTGTGTGTGTGTGTGTGTGTGTGTGTGTTTTGGGTATGCATTGGATGCGTTGAACAGTTCGTTTTGCAGAGCTGAAACTGAGAGTAAGGTGAGTGCTTTTTTTTCCTTTCTTTTTTTCTTTTTTTTTTTGTCACGTATGTTCTTTATAGAGATAAACGCGTTGCTAGGGCGTTTCTAGTCTCTCCTAAGTACTAATCAGATCTGCACAAACCATAGGAAGGCGAATAGAGATGATATTGGCTATAAGACATGACAAAAGAGAACACGGTAGGATTGGCAATTGTCCTATGTTGAATGGATATTGCAATGCACACTGGGGCAAGTGAAAATTGGCGACTACACCCGTGCGATTTCAAGATGCACCAGTGCAAATGCAGTTGCAGTTTGCATCGAGACGATTTCCAATTGTCACGAGGACTCTAAAGCGTCATATTCACCTGTGTACGTGCCTGCAAGTGTGATTGCCAATCGTCCGAAAGACTTTAAAGTAAAATATTCACCACTGTACGTGCACGCATGTGTGTTGCTAACAGTCCCAAAGACTTTAGAGCGAAATACTCACCACTGTACGTGCACGCATGTGTGTTTGCTAACAGTCCCAAAGACTTTAGAGCGAAATGTTTCACCACTGTACGTGCACGCATGTGTGTTTGCTAACAGTCCCAAAGACTTTAGAGCGAAATGTTCACCACTGTACGTGCACGCATGTGTGTTTGCTAACAGTCCCAAAGACTTTAGAGCGAAATGTTCACCACTGTACGTGCACGCATGTGTGTTTGCTAACAGTCCCAAAGACTTTAGAGCGAAATGTTCACCACTGTACGTGCACTG
>JADBJO010000839.1:148986-173986 GCA_016801955.1 Conus betulinus
CTATGGTGCCTTCACAATCCATTTCTTACAGAGAATTCACACTGAGATCTTGAGCTTTAAATGAATTAATTGTGAGTACCATAATTATGTCAGAAATGGTGATGTTCAGGATTCACTGATGCCTATAAATAAAACGCAGAGCATATTAAGATGTTATACTGATACGAATACATATCCTTTCTATATTTCAAACGAACGAAAAAGACGTTCTTTCTGTCTCTTCGAAAACTATCCTGTATCTCTCTCTCTCTCTCTCTCTCTCTCTCTCTCTCTCTCTCTCTCTCTCTCTCTCTCTCTCTCTCTCTCTCTCTCTCTCTCTGAAGAAAAACCCAAATGAACTGTTTACAGTCAAAAGAACAAATGACGAGCAAATTTAATTGATTGAAATTGTAGGTAGGTAGGACAGCAAGATTATCTAAAGGTAACCATCCATAAAGAACGCTGTTGCCCTTTGCGTGGCACAAACGAAAAGAACTTGCTTTGCTTATTTCTAGAGAACGAAAGTGACAGGTCGGCGTACATTGTTTTCGTTTAAAGGAAAATAGATATAAAAGGGTCGCTTGATTAGAATCCTTCAGATTTGCAAGCCACGATAGCTGAAATATGTATTTGGTGTATTAAAAAAGAAAAAGATCTGCTGCATTCCAAAAAGGTCACATAAGATATGGGTATGCACTGATGGCAAAATATATGCTGAACTGTTGTCTAAATTTCAGAAGCAATGTTGTCTAAATTTCAGAAGCAAGCAAACACTTTTTTATTCTATTCAATTCCCATGTCTCTGTCGTGACTGGTTTACATCCTGAAAACACAGACACTATTTAGACTGAAGTTATGCTTTTATTTTTCATCACTATAACGAACGAAGTCCCTTTAATCACAGTACTCTCGTGCCCTCCTGAAACCAACATATCTGTAACATCGAGAGAAAGCAGCCTGCCCAAATTCTTTCTCATCTGAACCACAGCACACATGGCTCGTGTCTGCTTTGAAAACAGCAGCCAACGTTATGTATACCATGCGCGAGATTGAATACACTATCTCTTTCGTTTTGAAGAGCTCTATGTCACATGTCGCACATTATGAATATTCTACGGTTAAGATGTATTTCTAACAATGATATCTGAAAAACCGTTTTTAAGCCGGATCTATAGCCTGCCTGACTTGTATGACTCTATGTTATATCTAGTGGTTTTCCCACTGGAAGCAAAACAAGTATGGGAACCATCCCATGACTTGGGAAAAGATTTAAGATTACAGATTGACACCAGACCGTGGTCAGGGTACGAAAATAAATGAAAGTGTCAGCAAAACAAAAAATACATAAATAAATAAAAAAAAATTTAAAATCCAATGGGACTATTAAAGTGTAAAGTGGGTTAAATGTTAAACTTTTATTCTGTGTAACAACTGATTAGGCATTTGGATCACCCTTCGTCATCGTCAAAGTTGAAAAGACATATGAAGAATTATGTCATAATCACACGTTGCTAGAACCTCAGCAAAAATCGTACAGCCGCATTCAGCGACGTGGCTGCCATATTAGAGAGGCTGTAATGGTTTTAAATAATGGAGCCGGTATATCTTGGTTGGTAGAGCGCCGGACTCGTGATCCTGGGGTCGCGGGTTCGAATCTCCGCCGGGCCGTTTCGGTACGGGGGACTTTTCCCGGAATAACATTGGTTCTGACTCTTTTTCCCATACAATCCTTTGAATGAGACTATAAACCGAGGTTCCGTGTGTGAACGCATGCATAACATCTTGCACACATGTAAAATCCCATCACCAACTTTCGGAAAAGAATGCCAGTTTGGCCTTTGGCATGGATGACACGTTACACATAACATGCACCCTGCGTGAGAAATTGAAAGAATGAAGGAAGTTAAGGATATTGAGTGTGACAATAATGGACGATATGGACTGGATGACACGGGAAACGACTGAATGAAGCGTCAGCTGGCAGCTCTTCAGTCGGCACTACCTGGTAGGCAGCCTGTTGTGTAAACGAGTGTGGATTGTAAAGCGCTTAGAGCTTGGTCTCTACGTCTCTGGTCTCTAGCCGAGAATAGGAGCTATGTAAGTACTCATTATCATTATTATTAAATAATGGGATGGATTATCAAGAGCACATTCACTGGAAATTACACGGGTGTAGCCTTACACTCGTGGTCACTCGACGTAATATTTTTAAATATGCGCCCATCTTTCGAGTCTGTCTGCACAAAGTGGCTGGGAGGTGCAACCAAAAGCCGCATCAAGTACAATCCAATCATACTGTCTCAGCTAGTTAGATTATAGCAGCACTGCTGTCATCTATACTATCCTCGTTCATCAATACAGAGATAACCACAGTTTCCAGAGTTCATCATCGAGGATACTGAAGTATCTCAGTATGATGATTTGTGTCTCTGAACTCCCTCCTGATGGACGTTCATCAAAACAAATAAGAAAGTGTTCATTTTTATGGCCATTATCTTATCACCTCTTATATCTAAAAACAAATGTAAACTATATTTGTTACTGATCTGCTGTGGTGTCAAGATAGTGGCAACATACAGAAACAACAACAAATATCAAGCACAAGAGAGAGTGCGCTTTGGCGAGTCTGAGGCTTGCCTTAGTGACGAAATATTATCAAGGTAGGTACTTTGCAAATCATATTTTCTATTTTAAGAAAACGCTCGTCAATGGTCACATGCAATATTTCAACTGCATAGTCGACATCGTCCCTGTAAACAAAGCAACCCTGCATTTATTTCACTGCTCTTTTGGCTGTAATGTTTTTACCAAACAGAGCCCAGAACGTTTCCCTGTAGCGAGATCCCATGGAGTAATAAATGAAGATGTTGAAGGTGGCATTGATGTAAGTGAGCATTTCGGTAATCCATACGCTCATCAGGAAAGTGTTGTGGTTACGCCGTCGACTCCTTATTTCTGGGAAAAAGAGCCAGCTGAAACGATTCACAGCAATTGGGAAAAGACACGTGACGAAAAAGATGGAGAGTTAACGACAAGTATTTTAGTTACAGCCAGTTCACGGGCTGAGATTGATGAAGAACTTTTTCTGATCGCCATTTCACAGCTTGACGAAGTTTCACAATCGTCATTAATGTGGTCGTCATGACAACGATCATGACGACGACACCAGGCAGACCCACGCCAAAAACGAAACTTTCAAGAGGATCAATAAAGTCTTTGAGCTTTGTAAAACACTCCGTCAGTAGAAGTGATCATAGTGATATCCAAGAAAGGATCATAAACACATGCAACACGATATTTATAAGACACGAGGAAAAAAACAAACTCATGACCAGAGCGTAAACCACGATGATAAATACTACCATGGCCTTCGTGCTAAGCAAACTCTGAAATTTGAGAGGACTGTAAACACAGAGGCATCTCTCTGTTGCGATGATGGCGGACAACACATAAGAAACATAGCAGAAGCCTGAAAAAACGTACAAGTTGTTGTCACTTAAAGTGGTCACAATAGGTCCGAATCTGACTTTCGTGTAAATTGTATGTGATATTGTTCACCGTAAAGCCACACTGCGCTCAACAATGACAGTTCATCCGTTAGAGACAACGCAAACAGACACAGATTGACACGGTCTTTGAATCCCTGTTTGTAGAACACCGCCATATTGATAACGTTTGATGGTCCACCAATCAGAAAGAGCAACACCAACAAGTTGTTTTTTTATTCGGCGGGCAGTTGTCTCTACTTCTTCACTGACAAAGTTGTCAGGATTGTCCAAGGTAAAAACTCCATGTCACTAACCAGGATGCAATCGTTTTGAAATGACTTGTTCCTGATAACATTTGGTAAGTACTCTGACAAGGACGCATTCTCCTTTACACTCCTGAAGAGGAGAAAAGCGGCGAACGTTGTGCCATCAAGAACTGATGCCATGGTGTCTGCTGGTCCTACTGAATGTGTAACGTTTCAGCTGTAAAGTCACACACAGGTGAAAATTTTGTCTGCATTTGGTCTACTGCCGTCACAAACAAGTATTGTGATTTGTTTGTTTTTCTCTCTATTCATATTTTGCGATCAGCTTTATTGTAATAAATCATGAAGGGAAACGAAACTTGCAGGTGAAACACACACTTCACATGACCAAGATTCCAGTTGTTCTCTATTGTTCCTGTAGAACCCCATCGAAGACACAAACATGTACCAGTGCACATCATGTCCATATATAGGAAAGTATTTACATCACCTGCTCTTTGTTACACGAACATATTATATTTTGATAGATAGAGAGGCATGTATGCATACACAGAGAGAGACAGACAGACAGACAGACAGACAGCAGAAGAGAGAGAGAGAGAGAGAGAGAGAGAGAGAGAGAGAGAGAGAGAGAGAGTAGAAACTCTTTGGATGATATTGACCACAGAGGTATTAAGGGAAGACGCCACCCCCACCCACAACCCACCCCTAAATAACTACTTTGGTCAGGACTTCTAGATGACCCACAGTCAGAAATATTTTTTTGGCGCTGCCGAGATTCGAAAGTGCACCACCTGGGTGGTTGAGCATCTCAAGGTCTGCCCTTTTTTTTTTTTCAAAATGAATTTCTTACCCTTCATCTATCAGACTTCTGTACTAAGCTGGAAATTTAAGCTTCATGAAATGTTGTTTATTTAAGCTGTGTGTGTGTGTGTGTGTGTGTGTGTGTGTGTGTGTGTGTGTGTGTGTGTGTGTGTGTGTGTGTGCCTGCGTGCACAAACATATAAATGATTTGATATATATAACAACTTTTTTTTTTTCAAAAGAGACAAGTGGATCGTTTACCCACAGTACGTCGGCATTCTTCCGCACATGTTTTTCTCTGTGTCAAAAACAATCCCGCTTAAACTCCAACTTAGGGGAAATATATATATATATATATATATATATATATATATATATATATATATATATATATATATATATATATATATATATATATATATATATATATATATATATATATATATATAAGGCAATTTTGTCTGTCTGTTCCTCCGCCATGCCTAAACCGCTGGATGGATCTTCGCCATATTTGGCATGCATCTTCACTTAACCGATAAAAAGGTCTTGACGGGGCCCGATTTTCAAAAATGGGGGTAGTTTAAAATAAATAAAAATAAAACATTTCTACCCAACAGGGATTCACGCTGAATGAAGTTCTCACACACATTTCTACCCTTGCGCCAACAGGGATTCACGCTGATGAAGTTGTCACACACACACACACGCACACACACACACACACACACGGAGCACGAAGGGACAGTAGGGGCGAGAAGGGGGTAGAGAATGGGAGCGGGATGATGACTGATGGGAGCGGGACAACGGGGCAGAAAGACAAAGGCGGGCTGCAAGCTTACACAGTGAGACTGAAGAGGAAACACAGGAGCGCCTTGCAGCCATGGATTCACGCTGAATGACGTTGTCACTCACAAATAACGTCTTGAAAAAAAATCTATGATGTAATTACTAACAATGACGTATCAATGGAGCAGAAAGAGACAGGAGAGTGTCAAGACAGGCAGAGACCACTCAATCTGTCTCTCTGCTATGTCTCTCTCTCTCTCTTTCTGTCTCTTTCTCTGTCTGTCTGTCTGTCTCTCTCTCTCTCTCTCTCTCTCTCTCTCTCTCTCTCTCTCTCTCTCTCTCTCTCTCTCTCTCTCTCTCTCAAGTCTCTCTCAGTCAACATTTGTTTCACGTATGTATCACGATCACGCAATGCCATTATGACGTCAAATTGAATATAAGAACACTTGATCCGTTGTTCACAAAGAGAGAGAGACATGCTAACACCAAAAAGGGAATCAAACCTCTCCAGGTCTTGCAAAAAGGCAAATCGCATGAGACTTTCAAGAGAGGCAGAGACACCAGAGGCCACAGAGGCTAGACTGGATGGAGAAAGACAAAAAAAGAAAGGTTGCAAGGTTTCACAGTGAGACTGAGAGGAGGAAAGACAGGAGCGCCTTGCAGCCAAGAGTAGGCGCAGTGCAGCTGCAAGACGCGCTAAGACAGTCGAAGCCACGCAAGCCAGACAGCAGGCAGACAGACAGCGACATGCTGCAGCAAGGCGCGCTGAGACAGTCGAAGCACGCAAGCCAGACAGCAAGCAGACAGACAGCAACATGCTGCAGCAAGGCGCGCTGAGACAGTCGAAGACACGCAAGCCAGACAGCAGGCAGACAGTCAGCGACATGCCACAGCCACTAAGACACCAACACCTCAATGGTGGAAAGGGGAGGGGTTTCACTACGATCCACGGATGCAGTACAATTCACGCAACGACATCCTTATCGGCACGATGTCAGAGCGTTGCATACTGCTCCGCGCGCTCAAAGTGGCCACGAGAAGCGCCAGGCCTGTGCTGCCGAAATGGGGAAAGTCGACTTAGACCAACTTGGCGAAACGCCCGAGCAGCTTCAACGCCTTTTGACTGGCGACAATCCAATTCAAAGCATTTCATTGAATGCATCCGTACATACAACAATGTGTTTCAAATGACAAGCTTTGGGTGTGGGCGTGTCATCAGAGAACGTGGATACAACCCGTCCTTCAAAATCCAGGGGCAGGTTTACCACCTGATCAGCTCCATGGTGCCCTACAGAGATGAGCAGCCGAGCTTCCTGCAAGTGTACTTCATGGGTGATTCCCAGGCAGAAGCAGCTCGACGCGGCAGCATCATGTCTGGCACCGGACTGCCAATAATCCAGTCTCTTCAGGAAATGCTCCACCAAGAGAACAGACTGGTCTCAGTCTTCAAGACCAACCTGCAGAAACTGCAAGAACACAAGGAGCCCAGCAACCACAAAATTTTAATCAGGCCAGACAGAGCCCCTCCCACTGAACATCGAGGTAGGCACAACGCCCCACGCCATTCCACAGAGGTTTCTGTTGTCATTGTGGACCACAACGACAAAGGCTCCAACAGAGACATCGTGCTGGAGCACCGGAACAACCAGTTGAGACGCGTGGATGAACTCCCATCCCTGGTACGATTCGCTCCAAAACCCCCTGATGTTCCCC
The DNA here is from genome assembly GCA_016801955.1 of Conus betulinus. Taxonomy (NCBI): domain Eukaryota; kingdom Metazoa; phylum Mollusca; class Gastropoda; order Neogastropoda; family Conidae; genus Conus; species Conus betulinus. The sequence continues at coordinate 156,023 of JADBJO010000839.1, forward strand.
TACAGCGAGGAGGGCTACAGCATTAACCTACCTGGGCCACCGCCAGAACTCAGCAGGGGCGCCATAAAACCATCTCATCCATGGCGTTCTATGCCTACAGGCTGATGGTCCGACCAGAAAATTGGAACCGCCTTCACAGATGCGGGTTTCCTCTTCATGCAGTATATGGTCGACATGTACGCCAAAGTGGAGACTGAGAGGTTGAACTGGATCCGAGTGAATCAGGAGACGCTGTGGGTTGAGTGGTATGACCACCTCAAGGACGCCGTGGACAGACAGAGTGCCCTGAACGATGCCGTCAGCGCCAGAGACCTTGGCAAGGTGGTCATCCTCCCTTCCTCCTTCACAGGCGGTCCGCGCTATATATGCACGAACGCATCCAGGATGCCATGATGTACGCCAGGACGAAAGGAAAGCCGGACCTGTTCATCACCTTCACGTGCAATCCACAGTGGCCCGAGATCCCAGGAGGCGCTGCTGCCCGGCCAGAAGTACGACCAGAGGCCAGGCCTGACGGCGAGCGTCTTTCACCTGAAGCTACTGAAGCTCAACGACCTCATCAAATATGGCCAGATCTTTGGTCAAACTGTCTGTGGCATGCACACTGTGGAGTGGCAGAAGCGTGGACTCCCCCATGCACACACCCTGGAGTGGCTGAAGGACAAACTTCGGCCAACAGACACCGACAACTGTCATCAGCGCCGCCGAATTTCCAGATCCACATGTTGACCCTGAGCTCTTTGACATCATCAAAGAAAACATGGTGTGCACGGTCCATGTGGAGCGCTGGATCCGGGTTCGGTGTGCATGGAAGGAGGAAGGTGTCAACGGAGATACCCGAGAGCCCTCTGCCTGGAAACCAAAATGGCTGACGGCGGCTATCCCCTCTATCGCCGTTGGAAGCCGGATGATGGGAAATTCACTGCCAAAAAAATGAAGCGTGGGGTTGAACTTGAACTTGACAATGTGTTGTCTCCCACAACCCGCTGTTGTGCAAAATCTTCAACGAGCACATCAACGTGGAAGTGTGCAACTCGGTGATGTCCAACAAGTACATCTGCAAGTACGTCAACAAGGGCAGTGACCAGGCTGTGTTTGAGGTGGCGCGAGAGATGGCTTCAACCGCACGCGACCCAGAAGCAAGAGACATCGACGAGGTCACGCGCTTCCAGAGTCGTCGATATATCTCGAGCAACGAAGGTGCGTGGAGACTCTTTGACTTCTCCATCCATGACAGGTACCCCACGTTCCAACACCTGAGCGTGCACCTGGAGAATGACCAAAGAGTCTACTTCAATGATGCCACCGTGCGGGAGCAAGCCGCCAGCCCACCTCAAACGACGCTCACGGCCTTTTTCGACCTGTGTAAAAAGGGACAACTTCGCCAAGACACTCCTGTACTGTGACGTCCCACATACTATACGTGGTCCCAGCAGAGTTGGCACAGGAGGAAACAGGGAGATGCAGTCCCAGGGCACCCTGACATCAAGAAGTCTGATGCCTAGGCAGAGTGTACACCGTACACCGCATCAACGACGACTGCTTCTTCCTGAGGCTCCTGCTGCACGAGGTCAGAGGACCGACGTCGTTTGATGATTTGAAAACGGTCGATGGGCATCTGTGCGTGAGCTTCAAGAAGCATGCAAACGAAGAGGATTGCAGCAAGACGACATGCACTGGGACAAAACGCTGGAGGAAGCCGCATGCACTCGGTCGCCGTCCATGATGCGTGATCTGCTGGCCATCAGGATCCTCATCTGCGGCGTGACCGACCCTCTGGCACTCTGGGACAAACACAGAGAAACTCTTTCAGAGGACGTCCTCATGCAGGTCCAACGCCAATCTACCAACCACGAAGTCCTATTCACTGATGCTGTCTTCAACCAAGCCCTGATTTGGTTAGAAGACAAAATCATCAACCTTAGAGAAGAGAGTCTCGGCGTGTATGGGCTACCGGAGCCGCACCGTGATGAGCCACTTCACCTGTCCAGGCACATGTTGAGAGACAAGCTACAACACGGCGGAAACGCATGAGTATGTCACCCTCAATGAACCTCTCCTAACACCAGAGCAACAAGCAGCGTATGACCGAATCCTGGACAGCACTTCTTGCGGCAAGGGCGAGCTCTTCTTTCTGGATGCTCCTGGAGGGACAGGAAAGACGTTCCTCATCAACTTGATCCTTTCCAAAATCAGGAGCAGCGGAAAGATTGCCCTCGGTGTGGCTTCATCCGGCATTGCTGCTACGCTGCTGACAGGAGGAAGAACAGCCCACTCGACATTCAAACTGCCTCTCAATCTTGACCACTCAGAGAGTGCCACGTGCAACATCTCAAAAGGAACGGACGAGGCCTGTGTCCTCGAGCAGTGTCAGCTCATTGTCTGGGACGAGTGCACCATGGCCCACAAGCACGCGGTGGAAGCTCTCGACAAACGCTCCAAGACATCAAGGGAAACAAGCACATCCTTGGAGGTGTCACCCTACTGCCGTCAGGAGACTTCCGCCAGACCTTGCCTGTGGTCCCAAGAGGCACCCCGGCTGATGAGCTGAAAGCTTGCCTGAAGGCGTCGTACCTTTGGCGCCACGTCCAGACGCTGACCCTGACCACCAACATGAGGGTGCAGCTGCATGTGGATGAGAACGCTGGACAGTTTGCCTCCACACTTCTCAAGATTGGCGATGGCGAAGTTCCTGTTGACAACGACAACATATCCGTCAAGGACTTTGCTGTGAGTGTCTCGGAAGCAGACCTCATTCCCAGCATTTACCCCCAGCTGGCGTCCAATTTCAGAAACATTGACTGGCTGCGAGAGAGGGCTATCCTTGCGCCTAAAAACACAACGGTGTGCAAAACCTTAATGACAGACTTCTGGGGGATCTTCCTGGGAAAACGCAGCCCTTCAAAGTAATCAACGGTTGTGGGATTCCGGTACAGAAACCCTCTACCCTGTCGAGTTTCTGAACTCTCTTGAATCCCCTGGACTAGCCCCGCACAATCTCCTACTCAAAGTCGGCTGTCCGGTGATGCTGCTCCGCAACCTTGACCCACCAACACTCTGCAACGGCACACGGCTCATTGTGAAGCAGCTCAGACCACATGTTGTTGAGGCCACCATCATTACAGGGCAGGCCAGAGGGAAGGATGTCTTCATTCCGGGGATCCCCTTGATACCAACATCCTACCCCATCGAGTTCAGGCGCCTGCAGTTTCCATTGCGCCTGTGCTTTTCCATGACCATCAACAAGGCACAACGCCAGTCAATGGGGGTTGTTGGCCTGTTCCTTCAGGAGCCATGCTTCTCGCACGGACAGCTCTATGTCGGCTGTTCCCGGGTTGGAAACAGCAAACAGCTGTTTGTGTACGCTCCAGAAGGAAATACAAGAAATGTGGTCTATCCAGCCGCTTTGAAGTAGACAATAGGCACAAAGCAAACAGGGCTTGCTGTGCCTCCTGCCAGCCACTTGCAGGGCCGCCTGCCAGATCTCTTGCTTGGACGCTTTCTGGACCGTTTAAAAGACCACTTGCTGGGACGCTTAAAAGACCACTTGCTGGGCTGCTTTATGAGACAAGAGCGGGAGAGTGGGGCGGGAGCGGGTACAAGCTACTTCAATGCGGGTAAGCTAGTGTGTATATATATATATATATATATATATATATATATATATATATATATATATATATATATATGTGTGTGTGTGTGTGTGTGTGTGTGTGTGTGTGCGCGCGCGCGCGCGCGCGCGCTAAATGGCATATTACTCCAGTGCAATTTTGAATTGCTCTAGTGTAAATGACAAGTGTCAATTGCAACGGAACATTGCACGTACGTCAAAAAGAGTATTCACGTTTTCTCATTAAGGAAGGACAGCAGCCAGGTACCCAAACATTTTCAACAGTACTAGTCACTGATGCCGTGCGTGCATGCGTGCGTACGACTGTGTGCAATTGAAAGAACTCACTATTTTCCTATCGCCCCCGTGATGATTTGACCAAGGAAAAGAAGCACTGAATTACAACCACTTGATCTGGTTATTATGTTCGCGCTCTGCCGGATTTAAATGACGAGCAGTTTGTTGTGCGTGTAGATCAGTTGTAAATACTGAGGAAGAGTGTTAAGACGATGACGAAGGAGATAAACTAAAAGAAAGCTAAAGTCAACGAAAGACATTGGAAAGACGATAATAAGAGTAAGTTGGAGCACTGGTGTCAGGTTTGTTATTCACTCCACAAACCTAACACTATCAGAAACTACAAGGAAAATACAATTCGAGTCCGTGTTTGGACAGGTCTCATGGCCACTTTTTGTGCTACTCTGGACTGCTCGCTAGGGCAGGACTAGTCCATGACATTATTAGATCAGACCAAGGCTACTCAAAGCCGGGTGAATAGGTGGATATGATGATGACACTGATAATATGAATGCGCGTGTGTGCGTGAGATATATTTTACTTGTCGCTGATCTTTATTTTGCTACCTCTTGCTCTCACATTTCTCATTGTGAATTCCTGTGGCACTCTTCCCTATACCAGTGCGCTGTTATCAGCGGAAAAGTAATAAAATCTCATATTGTACCATGATAACAGTTACAATGTTGATACAGCCGAGCGTGAACAGTTTCGTTCTCAACATGCATGAGTGGTGCTTTTTTAAACTCCCTAGCGCAACTGGTAACTGTCCCAGTGCAAACTGCAACTGCCTTTTGTACCGATACGATTTGAAACTGCAACGGTGCCATTGCAATTTGCAATTTCCATTTATCTCAGGGCGATTGCTAACATCACCAGATTCTCATTTGCACCGTGACATATGCATACAAATGCTTATACAGTTATAGATAGATAGATAGATAGATAAAATAGATCAGTGAGAGAGAGAGATTGATTGAAAATAGATCAATGTCCGATTTGACAAGTTTGAAACCTTTCCAAATTGTCGGTTTGAACGCCTTCTTCACGAGGTGCAGAATGCAGAGTGTGTTACCGCTTCAGTCCTCGCCTGTCTCTTCCCTATTCACTTAATCACAAAGTCATGTTATAGATAAAGGTGTTGCATTGTGGATTAGCTCAAATAAAACATAAGATAAACAGCTCATATCATAGTGAAAACAAGAGATAGAGGGAATGGAAAGGACTGGGAGGGACGTGAGGGATGGAGGTTGGGAACCGGCGAAGACAGGAAAGCTTGCTAATCGGCACACTGTCCCACAGACTCATAGAATAATACACATACATTCCTATGTAGAAAGAAAAGAGAGTCCCCTTCCGTGGCGCAAATAGAACATATATGATTAGAGGCCTAAGAAGGCGGTTAAAAAAGCTGATACGGAGAAAGACTAGTCAAGTCAAGTCAAGTCAAGTAAACTTTATTATCTCAATTTGAGAAATTAATTTGTGGTCACACACATTCACAGCAAATAAACAATAATTTAGCCACATTACCCATTTTCTCACATATGACATACATTCATATAGAGGAATTTGGATTTCAATTAAACATCTTCTCGGTTCAAGAAATCAATGGACAGGGGAATAAAACTTTGTTTAAATCTGACACTTCTGCATTTAACCGATCGATATCTTCGTCCTGACTGAAGAAGGTCATACTGATTTGCAAGGACGTGGGTCTGGTCACACGTAATCTTCTTCGCTTTACAACTAACACGGCACCTATATAGCTCACTCAGACTTTTTTGTCTCTCACCAACGATTTTTCCTACAGAAATGGATTCGATTGTTACAAAAACTCTCACACATGCGCAAACATATGCATCACACATGTCCGAAAACTTGCACGCGCGCACATAACATAAAGCATTGCTGTCTTGATCCAGCCGTTCTGGGCTCTACACCGCTAGAGACAGCAATCTAAGAGGATATTTGTCACACTTGGAATCGGCCTCAGTGTAGATTCCAATCTTCTCGAAGTTCTTCAGATGAGATTTGAACCGAAGTCCCGTGTTATAACCCGTGCTTCAAATCTTGCAGAGCCAATGAAAAAAAAAAATATAAATATATAATAAAGGACACACACACACACACACACACACACACACACACACACACACATCCTCAAGCATTGGGGTGCTGTTGGATTCTTCTTTGAGTCCTTGGTGGTAAGAACACCACAGAATTACGGACTGTGGTGTGTCTCTATTTGACGCCAAGAGCACAGATAACAACCAGCCGTGTCTCCCTGATGAGTTCCGATCCAGCGGACAAAAGGCCTAGGAACAGGCGATACATATAGATCTGCCTTCGAGAGGGATTGCGATAGTTTCCTCATACAGCTAGTGAAGGGTTTTCATTTTTTGAAATATTCATTTTTATTTAAATCTAAATCTTTGCCAAGTCATTACTATAATGATGGAAGAATTGTTAACCAACACATGTTTTTCCCCCACTACTTAATTGTTCAGCATTATATTGTTTGGTCAATCAGTGGGCGATTGCATCTCTTAGGAGATCCAAGTAAAGGTTGTTCTACACAATTCTTAGCCGCTGACAATGCTTCGGTTATTGAACAGCAGAGCTGACCACTCAGACTGTTCCATACTTTTTTTTTTTATCTCCCTTGTATCCTTGAATGGATCCTCAAGCATAGGGCTCAAAGATTGTTCCCTACATTTTATACTGTTTGCATAACGTTTTTAGTTTTTTAGCAACTTTTTACCTCTCCACACTTTCGTTTTATTTTATACAACTGCCTTTCGCTGGGCTGCTTTAGGGGTGCTGCTGGATTCTTCTTTGAGTCTTTTGGTGGTGGAGACAACACCACAGAATTACGGACTGTGGTGTGTGTCTCTATTTGACGCCAAGAGCACAGAGATACAGTCAGCTGTGTCTCCTTGATGAATTTCGAGCCAGCGGATGAAAGATCTAGGAGCAGGTGATACAAGATCTAGAAGCAGGCAGGCGATACAAGATCCAGGAGCAGGCGAGATCTAGGAGAGCAGGCAATACAAGATCTAGTAGCAGGCGATACATATAGATCTAGGAGCAGGCGATACATATAATATCTATCTTTGAGAGGGACTGCGATGGTTTCCTCGTGCAGCTAGTCAAGGGTTTTGATTTTTTTTTTTTAATATTAAATTTTATTTAAATCTTTGCAGAGTCATTTCTATGGTGATGGAAGAATTGTTAACGTACACTTGGGTTTTCCCCCCCGCTACTTAATTGTTCAGCTAAATATATATGTATGCTCCGAAACTACTAAATTCTCTATACTCGCGTCTAAGTGTCAAATTTTTAATTTCCTGTACGTCACATACTGAAACAATCCATTTCCCATGATATGTATCCAGACATCGAGGACAAACATTTTCGTGCTCGTTGTTCGCATGGTCAAACTGGCACTCTCCAATGCCCTTTATCTACATATCAACAGTCCTAATCTCTCTCTCATATTTTGGCGCCAATAATTTTCTATACTAGCTTAGCCTTACTTTTTCTCTTCATCAACCGCGTTTTTAACCAAAATAAAGGCACTTCAATTTATTACGGTTAACATAATACAATGTAAATTCTTTTTAGAATTATAAACAGGGTAAGCTGTTTATGATTCTCTTATTTCCAAACGAGTAAAGTTTACGTCAAAATGTTTATCAAGATTACAAAGTAACGCGTGCATCCCAATTGATTGAAATAAAACTTGAAAATCGGGTTACGTTTTCAGAAACTAACCTCCAGATGTTAAAATAATTTCAACGGAAAGTATTTTCTCAACGATACAGAGACCTTGATGTCTGTTAACATTCCTGTTAGAGCTATCGGCTAACTTTTTTTTTTTTTTTTTTTTAAGAATTCAGTTTCCACCAGTCAGCTTACCGTGCTGGACATAGCACAGGAACTTATTTCATCCGAATTTTGAACGATAATCTGTTGTCTCTTCATGATGACAAAGTAGTTATTATTGTTCTTCTCCTAGATATCTCTCTGCAGCTTTTGACACAACTGAAAACGAATTTTCCCTTTCATGTCTAGACACAAACTGGGCAAGTGTAATACTTCACTACATTGGTTTAGATCGTTTCTGTCAAACAGACGGCAGCTTGTCCTCGTGAACGAGACACGGTCTTTCAACATGCCAGACTTCGGCGTTCTCTAGTTCTATGCCTGGCCCACTGTTTTTGATAATGTACACAACGCTCCTGACTGGGATTATTATTTATCATGTGTTCATCACAAAATGTGCGCCGATGACACTCGGCTTGAACATTGTGACACGCTGCATAACTATGATAGTCTCGTCAAAAATGTTAAAGATCGTGTCTAATAATAAGCTGAAGTTTAATAATAATAATAATATTTTATTAATAATGATAATTATAATAAAGCAAAGGCTATCCAGTTTATAAAATACTGTCGGGCTCAAGACCCCCCGTCTTCATCCATCAGTAGTCGTAGGGTCCTATCTCAACTCTTCTCTAATCCTGAAACACCATATAGCCAAATCTGCCAAGCATCCTCTCTCGAACTCTGTCACATCATGTCGTTTAATGGATAAGCAGAATAGGTACTAAGCAGAACAAGGAGGTGCGTAACCTTCACTAAATACTATAATGATTACACTACAGACATATACACACATAAGTACATGTGACGGACCGTTTTCCGTCCGGTCACAAATTTTCATGCAACCGTGCTAACCGGAAGGTAGTCCTCCGGAAGCCTGTTGAAAAGTTTACCTGACTGCTACTCACCTGCGCACCGTTAAAGCCGGGTGAGCTGAACCGGTTAGGCAGTCTCTGCAGTGATTCCGGCTCCGCTGCATTCCAGAAGGCCGAAGAGGGACCCAGCTTTTTTTTTGTGGCAGTCAGGTATTTATCATTCAATATTTATTTGTTAGCAAACCGTATTCCCGTTTAGGAGCGACTGAAACTTCCTCAGCGCACTTGTGAAGGTTTGGTTTAGAAAAGGAAGGTATATTTGCTGTGTTCTGTCGTCCTATGACTGGATAGGGTAACAAAACGAAATGCTGTCGAAAAAACGAATAGATGAAGTGAGTGTTAAAGGAAGTGGGCTTCAGAAAAAAAAAAAAAAAAAAAAAAAAAAACGATTTTGTTTATTTTGCGACTTAACTAGTTATCAACTTCAAGATGGAAAAAAGGTCTTATTCTAATGTGGTTTGCGAGAAGAGGGAGAGTTTTGATGCTATGGATAATAAGCTCCCAGAGTGAGCGACAGAGACTTTACATATCTTTTATATGGTTTTGATTTTGATGTGGATGAGTATTTAATTCACTCTTGATATGAATATTGAATAGTCGTATGTTGGTAAAACAGAGTGTGTGGAAATCTTTCCTTTACATGTATTGAAGTAGTTGAATCTTTTGAAAAAAATAATCCTGTTAAAATCTGGTGATTATATGAATTGAAATGAACATTCTTGTTATTATACAAGAAAAGAAAATGAACATTTGTGACGGCGAAAGACATTTATAGTTTGATGAAAAGTAATCAATAAGTGTGTGTAATGAATTGTATTCATGGTTTATTGAAGAGGGTCTAAGTGGGAATATTTCCCCAATTTGGAAAACTAGACTCTGAAAGGTTTATATTGAAGTCCTTTACTGTGTAGTGCTATGATTCCGGAAAAGGAAATGATGTGTTATTATTCCGAAAAAAGGAATATTGCAGTATTTGAAGTTTGTCTCAAGTTCTAGTGGAATATGGTGTGGCTGATAAATATGAATGTAGTCGTGATTGCAATGAGTAGTAGCCATGATAATCAAGGTAGTTAATCAGTTTCCCCCAGGTAGATGTGTTCCCTGGACTGAGGGGGACTGGCTGCCACGTTTCAGGGTCAGGGGTTCGTAGATGTGTCTACCCCCTTCTCCACCGTGTAACGGTGTGGAGAGGTCGGCCTGAGTGCCGACAATCTACCCTACCTGCCACTGCGCCCGGGACCGACTACCCGCTGAGCCAGTTGGGCTGGAGACGCCGCTGCTGCCAAGCCAGAGCGCCGCTCCCAAGTTTTTTGAACCAGCGACCTGTTGGCGAGGCCGTCGCTGCGTTCTATGCTTCTGTGTGTGTGTGAGCCACAGCTTCTGTGTGATACTGTCACCCTGTCGCCGGCAGAGACGCGCGTGGGTGCTAGTGTTTTTTTTTTTTTTTTTCTTTGAGCCACAGCTCTGACGTTCTGCAAGTTCCGTGTCAGACTTGACGCTGTAGACATTGTCGTCTTCATCTTCGTCGTCTTGTCGTCTTCGTCATCTTCGTCGTTCCGTCGTCGTCGTCGCCGCCTTCATCGTCGTTGAAACCAGCAGCGATAATAGATAATTATTATGGATATATTTTGTGTCGTGCGCCCTGTTTGGCGTGTTTGAAATATTAATATATATACATATAGTTTGTACGTACGCCTTGTGGTTGGCGTGTCGACTTTCGATGTCCTTGCGATTATTATATATGTTTTGTCTGATGGCTCAGGCAGCATGAAACAAAAAGTGTTGTTCTGTTGCCTGGCTGTCAATGTTCGGTTGAGTGTGTGTGTGTATGTGATGTAGAAATGTCGTGCATGCATCCGTAAGTTCTGTGTGTGAGTCAGACAGTCAGACACTTGCAGACACCACCCATTCTATCCCGTAACAGTACACACATACAGACCGACATACATTCAGAGAGAGAGAGAGACAGAGAGAGAGACACAGAGAGAGAGAGACACAGAGAGAGAGAGAGAGAGATACGCCAGCATGTTTTCAAAGTTTTGTATACTTTTATGTGCATTATAAATTAAACTAGCTCCGATATTTGTTATCTACATAATGAAACTATATGTGTTATTCACTTAACATGAAACTGGTAAAATCCTATACTTTAATTTACATTTGCATACCGACATCTCTCATGACTTTATCCACAAATGGAAACCTGCAGTCTCCTAAACTTCTTTTAGTCTACACATTTAGCCAATAATATCCCATCGTTTCCACAAATGGAAACGTACAAGCCTCGATGTTTGCATCCGCACTCCGAAGCTAGCAATTTCCTACACTTTATATCCACCCTTCGAAAGCGGTTATCTCCACATTTTTTCTTTCCCCATACTGAAATCAGTAGTGGCTTGAAGCTTACCCATATACATACACAGCAGTCTACGATTTTCAGGTCACCGAATAAAGTTATTAATGTCCAATATTTGTTATCCACACTTCAAACTTTGAAACGTCTAATGCTTTTTTTCACACAGTGAAATGAACAATCCCTCATCTATACTACTCATGTACTTTTAATCTACACTTTGAACCTGGCGGTCTTCCATACTTTTATCTACATTTGAAAATAGAGTTTACATACATCCACATTTTGAAACTTGCTGTTCCTATACTTTTTCCGTATATCCAAACTGGTGATAGCCGACTTTCCTCTACATCTTGAAACAAGCAATTTCGTACACTTTGTATCGACACATTAAAATTAGCCATCTCACATATGTCTTATCCTAAGGCTAAAACTAGTAGTAGCCCACTCTTTTTGTATACATTGAAACGAGCAGTCTTCTATACTTTGTACCCTCATTTTTAAAAAAAAAGCAATCTTTCTTACGATTTATCCAAAATGTTGATCTGGCAGTCTCCCTTACTTTCCTCTCTATTCACTGAAATCAGCAATTTATTTCATTTATTATACCTTTTTTTCAAACCAGCAATTTGTTTAATTTCTTACACCTATTTTCAAAACAGCAATCTTCTACACTTCCTATCAAGACAGTCTAAGTACATTTTCTATACGTGATATCCACATTTTGAAACTACCGATGCCTTGATTTTCTATCCACATATTCAAACCGTGAATTCTCATACTTTGCCATATTTTAAAACACACCAGTCTGTTATACTTTTGTCCACGTGTTCAAACTAGCAACTTCTTGTACTTTTTACGCACTTTTGATATTAGCAATATCCTACATTTCCATCCACACATTGAAACTATCTATCTCTTACATTTTTGTATGTACATATTGGAACCAGTTATGCCTTGTGTTTCATCTGTTTCTTTAAAATAGCAATCTTCTGTGCTTTCCATTAACGGTTTGAAACTAATTATCGGCTATACGTTTTATCACTTCGGATGTGTCCAATTTTCTAACATCTAGTCATGGTCCTTAGAACACTGTCGGTGTGTTTTGATCTTGCCTCTCACACAAAGATGTCTCCAGCTCACTGGCCTGCAAGACCTGTCACACAAAACTTTGTAAATGGTTTCGTTACTTCCAGAAAATTTTCACTGAGGCTCTGAATCAGATGAAAAGTGCTACTTTCGCCAATCTTTTTCTGTTGTTTTTTGTTTTTTTTCTGTCTACCCATGGTTCTTTCACCTGCATTTCTCTTTCAACATTCTCCTTAATAATCTGCAGTTTTCTGTTTCGTCTATCTTCTGCCTTTATGGGTCGTTATCCTATTCTTTTCCTTTCATCACAAGTCTTCTATAGCACTTTCTCTGTTTTCTCTGTGACCTCTTGCTCCACCGTGTTGACCGTGCGGTGCGACCCGTGTCGGGGGAGAATGGTGTCCTGGTGGTTGAGAGGGACCCGGAGTGGGATCTGCGCCCCTCAACACGCCACTTTGGCCCGGCCTTTCCCTAGACGGGGGGCAGCATGGGGCCCAATGCTGTCAATCGGTCGCCTCCACAGTGTGGGCATGGCATGGGTCAAACTGTGTGGCACGTTGCTTGCTCCGGAAGCCAGGTGAGTGGCCTCCTGTTCGTTCTCGACAGTTGGTCATGAGCTGGTGAATGGGGTGGAGCGCGTGTCACGCAGTGTATATACCTTCGCTATAACCCTGGTGTTTCCCTTTGCTAGAGGATTGCTTAGGGGCATCGCCTTTGTGGGCACTCGATGGCGGGTGGGGAGTAGGGGAGGTGAAGTTTTTTCCCCTTATTATGAATTCTAAACAAATACCTCCAAAAAAAAGAGAGAAGAAATGATGATGGACATGGCAAGTGTATGGACGAGATTACGAATAGAGATTCAGATTCAGATAATGAGATAGGGAAGTGGGCAAAGAGAAAGGGTATCCAAAACGCATGGCCAAGCTTCCTTTTAGTGGAAGCAAAAGACCCCAAAGAATCCATTGCTCGGATTTCTCCGTTCGCTGTTTGCAAGTGGTTTGAGGGAGTCTCGTCCACAGGATTCAAAATGATTAAGAGACTCCGATCTGGTAGCTACCTTGTTAACTGTGCTACGGAAGCGGCGTCTCGGTTGCTACTGAAAAGGGATGGTTCTCGGCTCATGGATATCACAGTTAAGGTTTCCATTCACCCCTTTCTCAACTACTCGAAAGGGGTAATCAGATGTGCTGACTTGGCTGGAGTTGCTGAATCGGAAATTCGGACTGAGATGGAAAGCCAGGGTGTTCTGCAGGTCCATAGAGTTAAAATCTCTAAAGGAAGTGACTTAATTGAAACCAACACGCTATTCTTGACTTTTGCTATGTCATCTCCTCCGGAGTTCGTCAAAGTGGGTTATATCCGAGTGAAAGTTACGCCTTTTGTGCCATCTCCTTTGCGATGTTTCAAGTGCCAACGCTTTGGGCATTCCAGCCGAGCTTGTCGGGGGTCAGGAGGTTTGTCGTGATTGTGGGCAGAAGAAGCATGAGGAATCTTGTGTCAGTGCTATACTGTGTCAATTGTAAGGGTGACCATCCAGCAAATTCAAAAAGTTGCCCAGTGTGAAAAAAAGGAATGCGAGATTCAGAAAGTAAAGATTGAGAGAAAATGTTCCTTTACTGAGGCTAGAAGATTAGTGGAAGCTAGGACTCCTTCGACTTCTACTTATGCACAGAAGGTGGTCAACGATTCTGCGAACCGGTCATCGGGTGATGATCTGGGAGCAGCTCCATTCACTGCTCTGGAGAAGAAATTGACAGAATTGTTGTCATCGGGTTTGGATCGGCTTACTACACTTGAGCAATCAGTTGAGGTTTTGACTCAGAAAATGCAATAGTGTTCCGACCAGCAATGTGTACAACAGGCTTCTGTCCCTGCTGGTGAGGGAAGAGGTGTTTCAGTTGTACAAAGTACTGTGGACCAGAGGTCAGGGGTGAAGGATCGGAGGAAAGAGTTGTCCCCTCGCTCACAAGTCAACAACAGCAATACGAGACAGGCACGCAGTGAGGATCCTTCCTTTTCGGACTCCAGATCCTCTTAGGGGAAAATCTCGAAGTCAGATATTTGGTGCAGCAGGTTTCAGTCCAGTAAGAGCAAATTCCAAGCATGGCAACAAACAACTTAGAAATTTATCAGGAGCATCGGCTTCTGATCTTGTCTTGAAGAACCGTTTTAGTTCTTTGATGGATAGTGAAGTTTCTGGGGGGAAGAGGGCTGATAGATATTCTTTTAATAACCTTACATGGACATACTCCAGTGGAACATAAGGGGAGTTAAAGCAAATGGTCGGGACCTTGAGCTATTGTTGGCAGAGTATAGATCTTTGATAATTGCTCTTCAGGAAACCCTTTTAACTGCAAGTAAGAAGCATGAGATTACTGGGTTTCTCCTGCATACACAAGCCAGCTTCTGCAGACTTTTCAAGGAGAGGTGTTTCGCTTTATATTCATAATTCGGTACTTTATACGGATATTCCACTTCAGACGGATCTGGAGGCAGTGGCTGCTCGTATCTCGTTAAACAAGGCAGTTACGATATGCTGTTTGTATCTGTCTCCATCTTTTGTGATTTCAAAGAGTCAGTTGGATGGTTTAATTTCTCAACTCCCTCGTCCATTTCTTTTATTAGGTGACTTGAATGGTCATTCTCCACAGTGGGGAAGTAACTGTACTAATTCCCAAGGGAAAGTTCTTGAGGATTTTATATCGGATCATGATCTCTGTCTTCTGAATTCAGGCTCACCGACCTTTTTTTGTTCTCCTTCTGGTTCCTTGACTCACTTGGATTTGTCCATTTGTGATCCTTCCTTATTTTTGGACTTAGAGTGGCAAGTTCATTCGGACCTAAGCGGGGGAGTGATCACTTTCCGATTTTTATTTATTTTACGAAGCAATTGCAGGAGTCCCCTCGGGAAACATGGAAGCTCCGCTCTGCAGATTGGAGTCTTTATCAGCAACAGATTTTAAGTAGAATGCCTTTGAATCTGTTGCAGAGTTATTATGATGATCCTGTTTTGCAGTTCACTAAAGTGATTGTAGAGAGTGCTAACGAAGCTATTCCCAAGTCCCGTGATAAACCTAATGATGTTAAGACCCCTTGGTATGATAAAGAGTGCAAAACTTTGAAGGGTAAGAGAAAGAGTGCTCAAAGACTTTTTGCTAGATTTCCTATGGGGAAAAAAAGTTAAACATCAGGCATGTAGGGCTAAGTGTCGGTACACTTTTAAAACCAAGAAGAAAGAATCTTGGAAAAAAATTTTGTTCAAATCTATCTTTTAAGGTCAATTCAAGGAAAGTCTGGAAATTAATCCGTAAGATTAAGGGAAAGTCAGCTACATCAGTTATTAAAAGTTTGCAAAGTAAACGGATCAATTATTACAAATAAAAAGGAGGTTGCTAACTTGTTAGCTGCTACTATTCACCACAATTCGTCAGCTGATCATTATTGCAAGGAATTCCAGCGTATCAAAAGATCTGCGGAGTCAAAATCTTGTTCTTTCGTGCCAGATAGTTCTGAGAGGATTATAACTGCGTTTTCAGCATGGATGAGTTAAAGGACGCCATTTTGAAAGCCAACAACTCAGCCCTGGACCAGATGACATTCATTATCAATTTATTCAACATTTGCCAGCTGAGGGTTTAAAGGTGTTGTTGTCACTGTTTAATCATGTTTGGTGTTCAGGATATTTTCCACAATCTTGGAGAGAGGCGGTTGTTGTTCCTATTCCTAAACCAGGGAAAGATCATTCGGATCCTAACAACTATCGTCCTATAGCTCTTACTAGTTGCTTATGTAAAAAACTATGGAGAGAATGGTATATTCTCGATTGTTATGGCAGTTAGAGTGTCTTGGGGCATTGGATGTTTCCCAGTGTGGATTTCGGAACAACCGCAGTACTACTGATCACCTGGTTCGATACGAGTCTTTTATCAGGAATGCTTTGATTAATGGAGAACATGTAGTTTCTATT
This sequence comes from Conus betulinus, assembly GCA_016801955.1. NCBI lineage: Eukaryota > Metazoa > Mollusca > Gastropoda > Neogastropoda > Conidae > Conus > Conus betulinus. The sequence continues at coordinate 172,099 of JADBJO010000839.1, forward strand.
CTTTTTGATTTAGAAAAAAAAGTATGTACACAACATGGAGGTAATGGAATTCTTCAGGACTTGAAGGCACTTGATTTCAAAGGTAATTTACCAATGTTTATTGCTAATTTTTTGTCTAACAGGCATTTCAGTGTTAGACTTCATTCTACCTTCTCAGATCCTTTTGAGCAGGAGATGGGGTGTCCCTCAGGGTAGCATCCTTTCTCCGCTCCTGTTCAATCTCAAGATTAATAATATCGTTCAGTCAGTAAAGTCTGGGATTGATAAGTCATTGTTTGTTGATGATTTCTCTATCTCTGCCAAGGGGAAAACCTTGGCCGCAGCTGAGCGTCAACTTCAGTTGTGTGTTAATCGTGTTCAGCAGTGGGTCACTGAAAATGGATTTAAGTTTTCAGCTACTAAGACAGAGTGTATTCATTTCCATAGGAAAAGATCTCAGGTCTTAGAACCAGCTATCTGTCTCAATGGTCAGGTAATTAAAGTTTCCAAACAAGTGAAATTTTTGGGGGTTATTTTTGATAGTAGGCTTTCCTTTTTGCCTCACATTAAGTACATTAAACAATCTTGCCAGTCAGGTTTGAATGTTTTAAAGGTTATTAGTCACACTGATTGGGGTGCGGACAGGCGAACTTTGTTGCGATTATATCGGGCTTTGGTGAGACCAAAGCTAGATTATGGTTGTGTGGTATATGGATCCGCACGAAAGTCTTATCTCAAAGCTCTTGATCCAATTCATCATCAAGGACTGCGGATTTGCTTTGGGAGCATTTCGCACATCTCAAAAGAGAGTCTGTATGTTGAATCTGGAGAACCCCCTTTGGAGCTAAGGAGATTGTGTCTTTCCATGAACTATTATCTGAAACTGAGGGCTAGTCCAGAAAACCCTGCCTATGATATTGTCATGAACCCACCTTTTAGAGCCAAATATGACTTAAAGCCAAATGAGATTCCTCCACTGGGTATCCGTATTTTGCCCCACTTTCGGGGCAGCTGGCTGGCATTGACCTTGATACTGTTGATGATGGTCCATTACAGACTGATGTACCTCCCTGGAAAATAGCCAATCCAGAGATTAATTTATACTTAACTCAATTTCGAAAGGAGGTCACCTCGAGTGCTGCATATAAACAACTTTATCTTGAGCAATGTGAACTTTATAAAGATTTTACCAAGATTTTTACAGATGGTTCTAAAAAAGATGAGAGGGCTGCAGCAGCGGCCATTGTGTGTGATAGCAATTTTCAGGAGCCCACCTTGTTAAGATTGCGAGATTGGTCATCTGTTTATACTGCTGAACTGAAGGCTTTAAATCTGGCTCTCAGTGCGGTGTCCAGGTCAGATCAGAACGATTTCCTTATTTTATCGGATTCATTGTCGGCACTGTCGCTTTTTATCGACAAGAGAAGTTTCACATCCAGTTTTGGCGGATATTCATGATCTTCATACTCAGCTTGTCTCTTCGGGAAAGCATATAGTTTTCTGTTGGGTCCCCAGCCACATGGGAATCTATGGTAACTCCGTGGTAGACAAAGCAGCCAAACAAGCTCTCGGTGCAAGTCTTTCTAGGAGGCCTGTGCAGTTTGTTCCTCACTCAGATCTTCGTCATAAATCTAGCTTGTATTGTCGTGAACTGTGGCAGAGTGAATGGTCTAGCCAAATTCATAACAAATTGTTTAAAATTTGCCCAGATTTAATCAACCCTTTCCCATCGATTGTACGTAACCGTAAAGAGGAATCGGTTTTGTCACGGTTACATATTGGGCACAGCTATATAACGCACAGTTGGATACTCAGAAGGGAAGACCCTCCATGGTGTGTTGCATGTGACAGCTTTTTCAGTGTTCATCATTTTTTGACTGAATGTGCTGATTTGATGTGTATCAGATAA
>JADBJO010000839.1:178986-193986 GCA_016801955.1 Conus betulinus
GTTCTAGTGTTTAGACTGTATATTTCTGTCACCATTTTGGAATGGTGGCTATATCGGATGTATGATTAGGTTCGTACACACAAAAATACTTTACCGATCATGTAACTGCTCGCATGCCAAACCTGTTTGCATTCTGAACACCTGTCAACAAAACGGCAAGGAGTCGGGCTGCATGGTGTGCGCAGCCATTCACTTGGTGGAGGCGTCTTTTGCCGGTGGCCACCGCAGTCGTACAGGCTGGTACGTCGATGGGGCGGTCTCCACGGAGGTTCTGTTGTGTTGTATCCGGTGTTTACACTATGGCATCTGTCAGGAAGCAGTCATGTCCGTCGACGTCGTAAGGGAATGTCCTTGTGCGGGCTTGAACCCAGTGTGAACACAAAGCTGGCTTCCAAGGGTGGCGCAGGATTGCTCATGGCTGGTTGTTCGGCACTTGAGGACGGTACTTCTCTGAGTCCCACGGGCACCTTTGGGTGTACGTTTTTCTGTTTTAAGTGTACCTACGGTATGTTTTGGCAGGCAATTTGAAATGGTGCCCGTATGGGATATACAGTTGGGTTCATGTACACAAATATATTTTACCGATCATACTACTACTCACATATGAAATCTGTTTGCATTCTGACCATTGATATCAATTTGTAGGGTGTTTTATAGTCTAGAACGGATCACAAAAGCGGCTACCTTGGAATGCCTGCCATACTGACATTTAGCCAAACACTAGGGCTAGGATCATGGGAGACATTTCCAGTAAACAAGCAGTGCTCAGGGTGCTGCACTTTCTCTATTTAACCTTTTGTCTGTTGTGTGTCATTGTGATATTTCATGAAACGTCTGTATCTTTTGATTTGTTTCATATTGCTGTTTACTCTTTCACTAGGACTGTGTTAAACAGCTGGAGTATTTATTACCCACATCCATTAAAATGTCAGTTTCAGTTTCGTCTAGTGGATTTCACGCCGCGCTGACTAATCCTTATACCCTATACCACATTAGTCATGCCAAGAAACTACAGTGCTGAGGATTTTTACTGCGAGACTCTACGCTTGCTTCCATGATACACCCGGGCATTAGCTAGGCTCGTGAGAGACAGACATCTGCAATGTTGGTCAGGAAACCTGAGCTATGCTCTCCGAGACACATCCGTTTAAACAGATGAAACTCGACTGTGTGGCTCCAGTCTTCCCAGCCCAGCCCATGGCTAACTCAACTCGGGGTGGGTGGTAGACGGTCATGGACTGAAAAGCATCTGTCCATTCTTTATAGCTGCCGACATGCGTGTTTAACAAAATGCCCTTTCCCTGATGTTCTGTTCTAATAAAAGAAAAATTAAAGGCCAAAGCTCTGGGGCCAAATAAAACCGTGATAGGGTTTCGGTTAAAATTGTTATGTCTGCTGCATAAGAATGTGGAAATAAGAAATATGTTGATTTCAAAGTGGGAATGAAATATGTATATTTGCGTCGGTCTGCTTGTAGTTAATTAGGTTGAGACAGTGATAAAGAAGCTCTACTTTCAATACTCTGGTGAAAAAGAATATACGTAAGTCACCGTGGTGTATCAAACGAGGACAAAGTGAAATTCTACTTTTTTTGCATACAAAATAGTAACGTACATTCAACAGTCTAAGGTTTACCTATTTGAAGTTTTTCACCACGGTTTTCACTTTGTATTTTTGATTGCCTGTCTGTCCATCCCTTTGACTTTATCTTTCTGGTTCGGTCGACAACCTTTCTATTTTTCTCCTTATTTAAAAAGATTCGTGAACCTGTCATGTACACATCAAAACCTTGTGAGAACAACTGAAATACATAAAATGAAACGAAAAGGTCTCTTTAGAGCAAAGTAGACTCAATTTTCTGAAAAGACACTTATTACATGTTGGCCCAACTTTAACACACCTAATGAGTGGGTGGTACACGTTGTATACTTGCATGTTGATTAGCAAATCAGTTTAGCAGCAGTTTCATCATTGATGTGAACTCAGAGATTTGCTGGGGAAAAATTGTACCAACTCTATTAAGCTTTTCACTGGCACACAGAGAGCGTTTCAGTTTCTATCATAAACACTGAGATTTATTACTTTGTATACAGTGTCAACTTCTGAGAGAGAGACCGAACAAAACATGAGGTCAGAGTTTGTTCATCAGTGATACCCAAGTAGGCCAAGTCATATTCAGTTTGACAAAAAGGAAGGAAGGAACGGGTCTCCAAATTCGGTTATATCTTAAACTAAAGATCTGAGCTGAAAGGGAGGCAAGCAGTAGGTAGCTAAAAAGGAGAGGGACCCTCTATGGCATCAACAAGTAATAGTCGTTTGTTCTTTGTAAAGTCATCCCACTGTCCCTGCATACCTAACATGACTTTGTCTTCAGGCCTACTTTGACAATTTAGGCTCCCCACAACAAAAAAAAAAAGAATTGTGTCTTTTGTGTTCTCTGGTCAGTTTTAACTCCTCTTCTGTTTCAGATGCTTTGTCGCCGTACTTCGTGTTGGTGATGAAGACGTTCTGCGGGTATGCAGACACTCAAATGGCAATGAAACGAAAGTAGATGTGAACCAAGATCAGTCTCTATTGCAAACATCGAAGTCTACGTTAGGCTGATCAAGGGAGTACTTGCTGCTTGCCATACCGTCATCCCAGCTACTCTCCCCCAAGCCGTTCCATTTCACCTCCACCAGCTTCAGGATGTCTGACCTGCATCCTACAACATCCTGAGTCTTCTCATGTCCATCTACGAAGTGTGTGGACATTTGAAGTCCCATAGACGAAGTTCTCCTTGGAAAGTCGATGGTTGATACTCTGCTTTTCCTCGTCTGCCACGTGAAATAACAACACAAAACTCGGTTTAGAATCGGGGCCTCGGCTGATCCAGCGGTTGTCTGATTGAATGGCCGTCACAGACAGCGTGAGTGATGGAGACATGCCTCAAGGTGCTCATACCCTCTCTCTAAATCGGCATCCTTCCGTCTTCGGGAGACGATGGTGTAGCATCCGTATCCGTAACATATTCTCTAATATCCGAAGGTAACGGGGTAGACAAATACGCTTCCATCTGGGATCCTAGCCGTGGATGAGGGATCTGTAGTGTTTTATGCTATTTCCTTAGAAATGGTGGAACTAATAGTAGTTATATGAAGTACACATCATGAAGATATGTGCGCGTGTGTTGCTGCTACAGCTGTTGTTGTTGTTGTTGTTGTTGTTGTTCCTGTTCTTCTTGTTCTTGTTCTCTTACTGTTGCTCTCAGCGAGAGAGAGACAGATAGACAGACAGACAGAGAGACAGACGGAGAAGGAGAGAGAGAGAGAGAGAGAGAGAGAGAGAGAGAGAGAGAGAGATTTTTTTCGTTATCATCTCTCTCTCTCTCTCTCTGTGTGTGTGTGTGTGTGTGTGTGTGTGTGTGTGTGTGTGTGTGTGTGTGTGTGAGAGAGAGAGAGAGAGAGAGAGAGAGAGAGAGAGATGAGTTTAATGGCGTTTTTTCGTTATCTGTTCTCTCTCACAGTTCTTACACACACACACACACACAAAAACACACACACACACACACACACATATATATATATATATACACACACACACACACACACACACACACGCACACACGTACACACACACACACACACACACATGTACACACACAGCGTGAGAGATGTGGAGGGAGGGGGAAAGACAGAGAGAGAGAGAGAGACAGACAGACAGACAGACAGACAGAGAGAGAGAGATACAGAGACAGAGATAGAGACAGGAAGACAGAGAGACAGAAACAGAGACTTGCGGTTTTTTGGGTTTTTTTTTTTTTTGTTAGTTTGTTTGTTAGTTTTGTTTGTTTGTTGATGTTTATTTAGATTGAGAGTGACACAGAGAAGGGGGGGGGGGGGGGGGGGGGTGCGGGCATGCGTGAGTGCGTGCGCGCGCGTGTATGCGTGGGTTTGCTAACGCTGTGAGAGAGACGTTTCTTCCAGCCCATTCAATGTTTGGTCAACATTAGTCATTGAAATGTGTTTATTTGTCAACCCTCTGACATTCAGCGACTATCGCCACGCTCACATGTTTGCAGGTTGATCGATTTAATCTGCGCTGCTGGGTCGTCGGTCGACGCGTTTACAGATGCTGCCATCTTTCGACTCTGGCGATGTTACTGAAAAAAAGTTACATTGATTGTTTTTTTACTTTATTTTCCACGAAATAGCACAAGCTATATATTCATACATTGACGATCTTCTTCTTTGTTCTTCTTCTTCTTCTTCTTGTAAAAAAGTTGCATTGATTGTTTGTTTGTTTGTTTGTTTACTTTAGTATCAAAAAAGAATTCAAGCTACATATTTGTACTTTGATCTTCTTTTTTCTTCTTCTTCTTAAACTTCTTCTTCTCCTCTTCCTCCTGCTCTTCCTCCTCCTCCTCCTCCTCCTTCTTCTTCTTCTTCTTTTTTTTATTATTATTATTATTATTATTATTATTATTATTATTATTTCATCATCATCATCATCATCATCATCATCATCATCATCATCATCATCATCATTTATCATTATCATTATTATTATCATCATCTTTTATGTAGGTGTTGTTGCTGCTGACGCAGCTGTTGCTACTTTTCTTATTTTTTTGTTTAGGTGTTTTTTTTATTCGAAAAGAATTAAACCTTGAGACACGGCAACCAGGCTTTTCTGTCCCGTTCTTTCCTCTTCACACACACACACACACACACACACACACACACACACACACACACACACACACACACACACTCACGCACGCACGCACGCCCGCACGTACACACACACACACACACACACACACACACACACACACACACACACACACACACACACACACACACTACAATCACAGTCCCTCCTTCAGTCTGTCTGTCTGTCTGTCTGTCTGTCTGTCTGTCTCTCTCTCTCTCTCTCTCTCTCTCTCTCTCTCTCTCTCTCTCTCTCTCTCTCTCTCTCTCTCTCTCTCTCCTAACAGACTGACAGACATACAGACAAGAGATTTATCCGTCCATTGGATGTACAGATTTTCTCCTTTTAAATAGTAATCATGACATCATTCACTCAAAATCCTAACCAAACAAAAAAACATATTATTACAATCAAACCGGGATTTTTTACCAATGAAAACAAATAAGGAAAGCGATTAAAATAAAATAACGACTAAAAACGCAAAGGTGAATTCTACAACAGACATTTAGAGCATAATGCCCTAGAAAGCAACATGTTATTAATTTGAAGTCCTCAGTTCTCTCCATTCCTCAAATTGATAGGGACAGAGGTAGATCAATAGTCGTCAGTCACTATAAACCTGATTGCTCCTGTGTATATCTTCGTGCTCTGCTCTTATGGTGACCTCCCTTTCTATTCCCTTCCACTCCCATACGAATGATGAATTTGATCCACGTATTTAGTCTCAGAAAGTTCATGTGGACTTTGGTAGGATGGATGTGGTTGCCGTTCTTCCTTTGGGGCCGAACCCTCGCTTGCTGGCTCTGTACCAAGGCTAATATTGTGATTAGTAGGGAATGCTTTAGAGGAGCATGTTTTGCATACAACCTGCAAATAACTCAGGATCGTTGCAATGTCTCCTCCAGTGGAGGGGTTGCCCATGAAGGCTTGATATTGAGTGCATCGTTCCTCTCGCCGCCAGACCTGGAGAGAACGAAGCTGGATTTCAAGGTGTATTAGAGAACCAGAGTGACTGATGTAGGATGAATATTGCCTGGAGGGTACGGGGTCGAGACAGCAAAACCTATTGGACTTCGTGTCTCGTTGCAGTTGGGTGGAAAGTTTTCCTCCTGTGACATTAGACTTGTGTCGTTGATTCTTAAATGAACCCACAATTGTTGACAATGGGCTGATTGGCTCGAGTCGCTTGACGACATCCACAATTTTTACGCTGAGTAAATAGCCTCCTGCCTTAGCATGGCAAATGGCAAACATCAGCACAGACAGGAACACTAAAAGGAGATGCACAATTATAATTTGCCCCTCCGTGCTTGCCGGGTAACAATGGCTGAAACAACGTTTTAAAAAATCACATAACAAGGTAGATATTGTGTGGCACTAAGCACTGAAAAAATATTCTGATCATAAAGGTAACTGCAATGGCATGCGGAAGAGAGTAGACATTCGCCAAGGTCGAATGGATTCCGAATCCGTCCTTTGATCTCCACCAGCAGAGGTAATAGTTAGTGCAAATTGATGAGTAACTTCGTGTATATTTTGTTTTCAATAAAATATGTGAAATTCCATCGTTCACATGACTTGAAAGTGGCAATATTCCATGAAAAATATTACTTCATGAATACGTTTGTCATTCTAACGTTATATATGATGTCGTTGAAGCTGCTGTACTGGGAATGATGCTGTCATCAGACAGTTGTTTTTTTTCGTCACAACAAAAGGAGACGGTGGATAGTCAAAACAAGTTGCCTAGGAAGAGTGGACAACGTCCAGTAAAGTTCATGCTGCCACTGCGTCCTGCACAGTTCTTTTATTGATAAGACATTTTAACTAAATTAGTTTTTCCTATTTGATTCTGAAAAAAAACATTGGTAAGGTAAAATGTTGTATAACGATCATCAGTGCAAAGGCAGACTCTCTTCCCTTTTGTGCATGCCACTGCCACTGACCAGTGTGGCGGGTCAGAGAGAGACCACACCTCCTCAACCAAAGGACCGTCACGCAAAGTTGGCCTGTCACTGAACTTGCGAACTTTCAGCGCTGAAGGGTGGATGAAGGTTGTCTCCAATGATGAAAATGAATGGGTGTGGAACAACAGTGTGATTTCACAGAGAACGGGCGTCATGTGACTTCCGAGCGCCGCAAACAATATCACATTCAAACAATCGTAACGGGAATACACTTTTTTTTTTAACCAAACATGGCTACAAAGCTTTCAAACCCAGTAAATAAACGTATCCTCTACAACTATTGTTTTTGCAGTCGTCGAGCAATCACTTATCTTCATCCAACACTCAGAACAACGAAAATGAACAAGCAATCACTCATCTTCATCCAACACTCAGAACAACGAAAATGAACAAGCAATCACTCATCTTCATCCAACACTCAGAACAACGAAAATGAACAAGCAATCACTCATCTTCATCCAACACTCAGAACAACGAAAATGAACGAGCAATCACTCATCTTCATCCAACACTCAGAACAACGAAAATGAACGAGCAATCACTCATCTTCATCCAACACTCATGACAACGAAAATGAACAAGCAATCACTCATCTTCATCCAACACTCAGAACAACAAAAATGAGCAAGCAATCACTCATCTTCATCCAACACTCAGGACAACGAAAATGAACAAGCAATCACTCATCTTCATCCAACACTCAGAACAACGAAAATGAACAAGCAATCACTCATTTTCATCCAACACTCAGAACAACGAAAATGAACAAGCATCACTCATCTTCATCCAGTTCCATAAACTGGATGAAGATAAGTGACTGCTCATTAATTTTCGTTGTCCTGAGTGTTGTGTATATCTTGCCTGAAGAAGACCTAAGAGGTCAAAATGCGTCGTGTTTTGTCTTATGATTCGTTTGTTAGCGTCTTTCGACGGAGCTTGATTAATTGTTCATTATGATCAAAGGAATATAAGTCCATACTTCTAACATTTGACAAGCATATACCGCATTTTACACTGACCATATAGACAACTGATGTTTTTACCTTTTTAAAGGCCCTTGTGTTTTGTGTTTGTCGTATTTTGTTCAGAAGAATTTAAATGAAAGATATGCGTTTGATCGAAGTTACCGTTTGTTAAAATGCAAGACTGTACATACACATACACAAGTGTATAACAAATAAGTTTTTTATATCGCAGAGTTTACTTAGGAGACAAGATTTGTTTGACCATCGAACAAACTTTTTTTTTCTTTTTTTTTTTTTTTGTCTTAATCTTTTTTGTCCTAATTATGTTCTAGAGACAAGGAGGCTTTGCTAAAGAAAATATCATCACTTTTTGCTTTCGATTTTCAAGTTATCCAAAATGCTGTTTCGGAAATTGAATGTTATGGGAGTTTTTAATTGCGACTAACCACACAGCTCCAGTTTGTTGATGTTGATTGTTTGTTTGTGTGTTGGCTTGTTTGTTTGCTTGCTTGTTTTGTTTACTTTTCTGTTTGTTGGGAGCAGAAGGATTTCTGAATTAGAAAAATGCACTAAAAGGTTCAATTTACTGAACAGTAAAAATCACCAACACCCAATAAGCGTATTGCAAATTTTCGGTTTATTTGTAAAACATTTCTCAAGCATAAAAAACCAAGGGCACAATTTATGTTATCACGTAAAATAAAGGGTCACATGGCGTCATTATAGTAGCTTACCCGAAATTTGGTGATTCAACACCCTTCATTCTATGGACTGTTCAAATTTTAACCGCCAGCATTTCCATGAAGGCCGTCACACGGAATCAGCAGTGTTATCTGATACGAGGGTGGGCTGATAAAGTTTTCGGTGATCCAATTCAGGTAATATGACCAGATTCAATTCTGACAGTTAACACTTTAACCCATTATAAATAACTTTTCCGGACACCAATTCGTTTGAAAGATCATCGCTTCTTTAGAAATTGAATCAAAACCACTTCCCCAAAGTTGGAGTATGGCTGCCTTAATGGCGGGATAAAAAAAAAAAACGGTCATACACACAAAATTCCACTCCTTTTGTTGCGTAGATGGTATTAATCCTTGCCTTTCTATACAGGGGGTGTCGCAGGAGAATCAGCCACGTTTATAGCCCTATGTTAAAATAATCCATGGTTTATTTTTATAGAGATTAGATCGTTTGTTAGCTTTTCTACACGGTCTCTGCCTCTTTTGCTGAATATTTGATAGCAGTTAGCATCTGGGATGGACATGACAATTTTCACGATTTTCTCTTCAGAACAAAGCTGAGGGGATATTGCTGATTAAAACTTCGATAATGAGAATTTCAGATTCTTCATTACCATCAGACAATAGAAGTGAATTCTTGTCTAGCTCTGATAATGTTCTTCCACGAAGCGTAATACTGAAAATCAAAATGTTCTGTATGCTTAAGCATGCCACCGTCTGTGGATTCTTTGCGTGTCAACGACAAAACTGAATCCATTTTTTTGTCTCTGCCGCTGTATGCAGTTCAGCCGTTGAAAACTTTTTTTCACTAACGGCAGGTAATGAGGTTTCAGTTGGTTGGTTGGTTAGTTAGTTGGTTGTTGGTTGGCTGGCTGGTTGGCTGGTTGTTTTGGTTGTTTTCTTTTGTTTCGTTACTTACTTGTTTGTTTGTTTTTAAAGGTGGCACATTTCCTGACGTAAATTTGTTTGCGGAGACTGGCATGGCAGTGGAGAGGATGGGGGGTGAAACACAGAACAAATGACGGCGAGTCTTTTAAGAGAGGTGGCATAAATATCGCAGGCTCTTAAAGCTGTCCTTAGTAAATTTTATTCTTGATATTTGGAATGTTAATATTACTATATTTCAGTATGTAGGAGACCTAAAAATATTAATCTTAATATATGGGCTTGAAAACAGTGAATGAATGTAAGTTACTTTAATAAGCATGGGCAAACATTCAGCATGAAAATGATCATATTTCAGCATATATGGGACCTAGTACATTTATCATTAACATTAACATTGAATTTCAGTATATACAAAGCGGAACTCCGATCATCAAATATACCATTAAATTTCCGTATATACAGACCTAAAATTCCGAGCATCATCAGTTATACCACTAAATTTTAGTAGGTGCAGACCTAAAACACTAAATATCAACATTATTCTATTACAATACGTTAGGACTTAATACCTTGACGATTTTACTTTATTTTACAAATTAGGAACCAAGTACATTGATCTTAAACATCACCATATTCAAGATGCAGGCACCAATACCGTGATGTCAATATTTCCGTGTGTAAGAACGTAGGATGTGAACATTACTTTTTTTTTTTTCAGAACGCAAAGACCTAGAACGATGAGTATTATCTTAGATTTGTTTTAGTACGTAGGGACATAGAACACTGCGAATTAATATTACTGTATTTCAGTATGTTGCGACCTGAACACTGCACATTGATATTATTATTGTGTTTCAGCATGTACGGGACTTAGAACACGGAACATACATGTAACTGTGTTTCCGCACGTTGCGACAAGGCTTAAGGAGCGTTTGTATAACTGTATTTTAGTAGTATGCGGAACAAAAACACCGCGTTTTGGTATCAGACTATTTTATATGTTGGGCGCAACAATATTACTGTTCTTCAGTTTATAGGGATTGAGGTCAGAGAGCATTAAATATAACTCTTTCAGTTTGTAGAGACCTGGTACCATGAGCAATAGCGCGGCACTATTCCAAAACGTCAGGACCAAGAGCACTGCCATTTGCACTTACTGTATTTCAGAATACGAGAATCAGTGTTTCCAAATTTTAGTATAAGGGAACTTCGAACACAAAACAATAACATCAATGTAATTCAGAAAATCAAAGACTAAGAAAATGAGCATTCATACAATTGTGTTTCACTATACAGGGACCCACATAACCAAGCATCAATAAGACACTGTCATTTCAGTGACAATCTAGACCACTGATTTGATAGTTTTCTTATATTTCAGTATAAGGTAATGTATAACACTTAACCCCTGTGCGTGTCAGTAGGCAGGGGCCTGGAGCAGAATAAATAGCAAAAAAAAAAAAAAAAATCAATGTCTGTGCTTCTCTCTCAGAGTGAATAACGCTGGCTATTCACTGTTAGTCCCAGAACGTATTCATAGCCCATTGAAAGTCATCAGTAAAATAGTGCATATTTGTAAACAGCATTAAGTAATTACAAAATATAGTAGCCCGTTTCAAAAAAGCATTAGTCACTTCGTGTGATTCGTAGATGCAGATACACTATTATCTCCTCTGGAGCAATGAAAGTGGCTTCTTTTCAGACGATCAGAGATCAAGGCCATTATTGAGAATGAATTCAGGACAGGTGTTTTTTTTTTATAACCTAGTTGACCCAATCCCCCCCCCCCCCCCCCCCCCCCCCCAAAAAAAAGGGTTTCTGCGTGTATGTGTGTGTGGGCGGGGTGTGTGTGCGTGTGTGTGTGTGTGTATGTGTGTGTGTTCGCGTGCGTGTGTGCGCGTGCGTGCGTGCGTGCGTCCGTGTATTTTGTAACTTTGTGTGAGCCGAGAGATCAAGATCTTCGTCTGAGTGACTAACGATGGTCTCTTTGGGAACTGATGGAACCTCGGACGTGCATCGTTCATACAATTAGTTCATTTCCCTCATCTCCACGTGCTGGACAGCCGGGCCCTGGCCCAGGTCAGGATCAGGAGGTGTGTCCGAAGCCCCGCGAATTCTGTTGGCACACTGGATACCAAAGGCCTTGACGGCAGGGTGACGGGCCGTGTACATGAGGAAGATGAACAGCCCAGTGAAGGTGGTGCTGAACGTGAAGAGGTACTGGAACACCGCTTGAGCACCCTCCACGGCCAAGAAGGCGAAGACCCAGCTTAGACCTGGTGGCAATAAAACGAGGGAGGCAAGGGGAAGGGGGTGCAGGGAGGGGGGAGGGGGGTTTAGATCACTGCCAATGTTATATATTTGTTCATCTTCACATTCCTTTCTTTAATGCCTTTTCAGAGGTTTCTTCTTCACTGACTAACTCATTGTCACAGCCGCCTTGCATGAATTACAGATTTATGATATCTGTTTTATGTTTGACTGTTTGCACCTGGATGTCCGTTGTGCCCTTGATGCCAGGATCTACATCTCTGTTTCATACATGACTGTAGGCAGCGCTGTGTCTGTGATCTATCTAAGGATTTGGACTGCACCTCCGTCCTGTATCTGAATGTTTACAGCGCCGTGCCTGTAAGTAACTGAGCAGACCACAGATCTACACCTCTTGTCTATGTCCATTTCTAGGGCTGTGTTTGCTGTGGTCACACACATTTGACTGACACCCATGTACTTTATTTACAGCCAAGTGTCCTTGGTGACTATACGTTATGCATCTGTGCCTCTTTTGTATATTGTGTTAAACGGAGTAGGCTATGGATGACACCTCTGTTCTATGGCTAATTATTGCACAGTGTCTATCTAGGGATCTGTGCGAAGTTCTGTCTCTATTTACTGCACAGTGTCTATCTAGGGATCTGCGCTAGGTTCTGTCTCTATTTACTGCACAGTGTCTATCTAGGGATCTGCGCTAGGTTCTGTCTCGATTTACTGCACAGTGTCTATCTAGGGATCTGCGCTAGGTTCTGTTCGATTTACTGCACAGTGTCTATCTAGGGATCTGCGCTAGGTTCTGTCTCTATTTACTGCACAGTGTCTATCTAGGGATCTGTGCCAGGTTCTGTCTCTATTTACTGCATAGTGTCTATCTATGGATCTGCGCTAAGTTCTGTCTCGATTTACTGCATAGTGTCTATCTATGGATCTGTGCCAAGTTCTGTCTCTATTTAACGCATAGTGTCTATAGTGACTACCTATCGTGGATCTACACTTCGGTTTTGCATACAATTACTGCACAGTGTCTATAGTGTCAACACATTATGGATCCTCTCCTGTGTTCTACACATAATTATCGTAGAGTGTCTGTAGTGACTACACATAATGGATCTACTCCTATGTTCTACACATAATTATCGTACAATGCGTGTAGTGACTACACATAATGGATCTACTCCTATGTTCTACACATAATTATCGTACGGTCCGTGTAGTGACTACACGTAATGGATCTACTCTTATTTTTCTACACATAATTATCGTACAGTACTACGTGTAGTGATTACACATAATAAATCTTCACTTCTGTGGGTATCTATTCACAGCCGAGTGTCTGTAATGACTACAAATATTGGACCTGTACCTCTGTTCTATACCTATGTACGGCACAGAACCTGTGTACACCATAGATCTATGATACTCTTCGATAATTGACTGTTTACAGTACAACGTACGTTGTCTCTATGCACACTATGGATTTATACCTCTGCTCCATATCTAAGCAGTGAAGCATCTGTTCTAACTGTAAAGACTTTGAAAACAATCTTTTTAGTGATTACATATCATGCATTCACACTTCATAATTATGTCTGGGTGTTTCCCCACTGACTATACAGACCGTAAATCTCTACATACCTACATCTGGTTGAAGCATGTCCCTTATAACTCCAAACGTCGATATCGAAAGTTCAAAACAAAGCACAATTTTAAACATTATACATGTTTCCTTACCGCACTAGACAGCAAATAGTTTTTGTTTGTAGACACTATCATAATTTCGTAATATCGAAAAAAACACGTTTGTACCAGGAATTGTGTGAATTATATTCCAATTTCTAAAGTTTCAAATTAATGTCTTTCTGGAAACAAATACACAGAAAGAAAAGAAAGAAAAAGAAGAAGAAACCGTTTTCCACAGAATATCAACACTCCAATCATCATTTCCTTGACTATGTCAAACCAGAGTTTGGCTTGCCATTGCTTTATATCAGAAATTCATAGAACAATTTTGATTCTTTTGGTACACCACAAATCAGTCTGAATGCACTCGGCATGCCTCAAGAACCGTTGCTGTGGTCTCTCTCTCTCTCTCTCTCTCTCTCTCTCTCTCTCTCTCTCTCTCTCTCTCTCTCTCTCTCTCTCTCTCTCTCTCTCTCTGCGCGCGCGCGCGCCGCGCGCGCGCCCGCGCGCCGCGCGCGCGTGTGTATGTGTGTGTGTGTGTGTGTGTGTGTGTGTGTGTGTGTGTGTGTGTGTGTGTGTGTGTGTGTGTGTGTGTGTGTGTGTGTGTGTGTTGTGTGTGTGTGTGTGTGTGTGTGTGTGTGTGTGTGTGTGTGTGTGTGTGTGCGCGTACTGCGTGCATGTGGGCGTGCGCGCGCTTGCTTGTGTGTTCGTAAGAGACCTACCCATCACACAGAAGCAGCTGAAGGACACACAGGCACTGAAGGCCAAATTGTTGCTGTGATCCCTGGCGCTGCGTGGTCCACGACAGATGCTCACCATCACCCCAGCACGTAGATGACGAGGTTGATGACAACGACGACAGCTATGGGCGTCAGGAAAGCGTAGTACAACAGTGTCAAAGACATCCAGCAGCTGAAAACAACATCAATCAACCATCCATCAGGCAAGTCCGTTAATTAATCCATAAGTCACTCCAGTAGACAGTTCCTCACCCAACCCATCAGCCAAGCAATCGGTCAGTCAAGGTAAAAAAAAAAAGAAAAAGAAAAACAGACTTTAATATGTGGTGGAATTTAAAGGATGACAAGCAATCCGACTTTTAACGTCTTTAAGTAATTGTGTGACTGTATGGAGTCTGCTTTCGATGTCCTCAAGAATGATTCAATCGTTTCCAGCGAACAGTCAAACGCATTAATAGGTAAAGCATTCAGTTGATCGACTCATCAATCAGTCGCTTGATGAATCGATCAACCTTCAGTTATTCAGTTGGTCAGTCCATGTGTCTTTCTATCCATACAAATCCACATAAACATTTACGTACCTGTGTAGCTATTGGTCTACCCATCTCCGCCTATCTGCTCATCATTTTGTGGTATGTTCTGAAAGACTGGGCGAACATCACTAGCAACAACTTCCGAAGAGGACAATGAATAGGACAGAAAAAGGAAAATGGAAGAATTCAAGTTATAAAATAAGTTGCCCCCAAAAGTCATGACATGAAAGAACAATCTGAGGCTATGTTTGATAAAAAAAGGACTGATTGGAGATCCGACAGGTTGTGATGTTCTCCTCGTGGTGTAGAGAAGAACACACAAAATCATAGGTAGTGAACCGTCACAGCCACAGCCAGCCATGTCTTCTGAAGAGTTCTCCTGTGAGTGACACGAGTCGACACCAGAGGGGGGTGAACACTTGTTTCTGTTCACATTACAGAACTAAAGGCTCCCAATTCAGTCAGTGAAAGATGCGACTTTGGTATTTTACGTCCTCCTTTTCATCCCGTCTTTCCAT
>JADBJO010000839.1:198986-206486 GCA_016801955.1 Conus betulinus
GCAGCAGTCAGCCTTGATTTCTAACCAGTTTTTTTTTTTCTTTCTCTTTGTTGTCTTTGGCAGTTTGAACTGCTACGGTCTGTCCTGTCATCCTGTTCCTTTTGGTTCTTTCCTGTGCAGCGCTACAGATCTTCTTGTGTTCTCTTCCTTCATCGCCAAGGCGCGTTTGCTCTCACTCCTGGACCTAATCTTTTTCGCGACTTGTCACTGGATTACTCTTGGGCCAGACTGATCCGATTTCATTAATTTGAAAGAGTGCCTCTCGTTTAGCGCAGACCATCGGAGCTGAGATCGTGAACTGGATCACCAGAAGACTCCCCGTCCAGCTGATGAAATATTTAGGGGGTGTCTTGAACGTCTTTCGTCGTCCGACTGATGTAATGTTTCAGGTTTCTGGGACAGAAATACTTTCCTCATCAATCGCTGACTTATTTAAGCTTTTCGTGAACAACAGGAAACAAATCTCTGCATTCGACTGATAATATTTTTTCAGATTTTTTTTTTTTTTACTAGAAGAACATATTCCTCGTCCACTTGATGGGTTCCAGATGTCTTGCTGATGCAGCTGATAACGTGTTTACGTCGTTTTCTTCTTCCAAATGACAGACAGTTATGTTCCAGACCAACAGAAGGTTATCCTCATCCAGCAGCAGTTGAAGACGTTCTAGCGGATTAACGCACTGTGTGTAAGATGTCTTGGAAAAGCGGTAAAGTTCATCTCCTATTTATGGATGCATTCAGGTACCTTGGATGTTTTTCAGCTGATGATCTAAATGACACCTAATGAAACGAACCGGTACGAACTTCTTTTCACACATGCAGCCTTGTTTATCCATCTTCCTGACAACTATCTATCTGTGTAAGAATTGTTTAGACTAGGTATCAGAAGATTTAAGTGTGATCATTATTACTCCATAACATTTTGTCACATAAAAGTATTAATACAAAGCGACTAAATAATTTTCAACGTCGATCTACTTATCGTTTCTATCAAGAACTACTTATATCAGTGGTTCCACTCACGTCTTTCCAAATGTGTAATATTCACTTTCCTTCCACTCCTCCCCCCAATCCCCCTTTTCCCGCCCGCCCGCTCACCATACACAAACAGACACACACACAGACACACACACACACACACACGCGCGCGCGCGCGCGCGCGCGCACGCGCACACACACACACACACACACACACACACACACACACACACACACACACACACACACACACACACACACACCAATAAAAAACACACATACAGAGAGAGAGAGGAGAGAGAGAGAGAGAGAGAGAGAGAGAGAGAGAGAGATTCACATGCAGAACTAACCATAAGGACGGCGAAGTTTGTCAGATGATTACAGGTACAGTAGACTTTCCCATGCAGGATGTCTTTAACCTGACAGCCTTCTTGAGACCAACCTCCATATCCTTGCTCCAAGTCGAAGTTCCAGAACACACAGCTGGCTGCTTCTTCCAGCTGCGTTGAAGACATAGAGGGCAAATGCTGAAACAACCCAGAATGGTTGTCAAAAAAAAAAATTCACCTCCCTCTGTTCATACTAGGGAATCATTAGAAGATAAGCTATATGTGCAGAATCCCCTTTGCCTTTTCTCTGATTACAAGATGGGTACGCTCGAAAGCACTGGCTAAACTTTACAGGAGAATAAAGCTGCAGCTGACAAAAGATTGATCATCTTTTCCGATGTCATATTTAAGTTCTGTATGATCTACAGACTGTAATATCTTACTTTCTCGAAGTTGTGTACCCGACCTGCAAAAGAATTTCTTTGGGATATGAATGTTTCTTCACATCTATTAATCTGGTTCAGCGTGCGCTGCAATTCTGGGTAACAATAATTTCGAGAGCGGAATGAAAAACAGTCTGTAAGGGAACTGATGGGGATAAAACCTACATTTCACTGATGATATCGACGTGGTAGGAGGATACAAAGCAAAACGCAGAACTTGCGACAGGGCTGAGACCATTTCAAGAACACAGGGAATGGAAGTCAGCTTTGAGAAATGGAGGGAGTCGATAACTTTAAGCATTTTGGTTCCATTTTGTGTAAAGACGGAATCTCAACACAGAAGATGAACACGGAGCTTGGCAAACTATGCTCATCGTGACCAACCTCACCAGGAGAGATAAATACAAAAATTGGTCATAGTATGTACATCTCGCAATACTTTACAGAAGAGATGAATACAAAGCTTGAAATGAATGAAAAGCTAGGCTATACTAACATATATCATGTCGAGATTCACAAGAAAGCTACCTCGTCTCAGAATACTGCCGTCTTGACGCCTTACAAAAAGAGAGCTCACTCACGCTGGCTCAGCGACTATACAATTATTGTTGTCAATGCAGGACTTAGTGGGTAATGTCCTGCGTATGTTGGATGAGAACGACCACCACTGAACACCACTGAGTTGACTCAGCGGCAGTGCAGTGTCTCCTCTGGTGGGTTGTCTCATGACGACTTGCCATGGACTGTGCCCTGTGGACTGCCGGTGCCAGGCGCTGCTGGGACAAGCCAGGCTGTGGCTGAGTTCGGTTAGCTGGAATGAGGGGCATTGGGTGCACTGGGGTGGCACGGAAATTGAGACAACAACAACAACAACAAAGAAAAAGAGTACTGCCTTCTTTATGGTTCGTTCGTTCCCTCTTTCATGTTTGCATGCTGTGAGTGGTGCCTTTAACCCAAGTTAGTTCAAGGAACACATCTGGACAGGTAAGTATAACGAAAAGCGTAACAGTTCCATCCCTACTCAAACATCTCAAATACCACGAGCACATCCACATCTCCGGAACTCTTCAAACATTACAGCTGGTTGAAATGCACGATCATCCACAGTCATCCACAATCGGATTTGCAAAAGGTTTGGAAGCATGCAACCACCCAAACCCTGCACTGGGCCCAAACTAGCTCACTTTTAAAATCAAGACACATAATCTACGTCGTATCTCCTCAAAATTACCTGTCCAAGCTGAAAGATTGTGGTCACTTGACCTGACTCGTAAGATGACAGGTCAGTAATAGGCTGACCATCCACAGTGATTCTCATGGATACCACTTTGCTGCTGAGTTGACCCAGACCCTTTGAGCTGTCCTCTGCAGACGTGTCCGCGCTGTTGTCGCCGGTCCTAAGTGCGTCTGATCTGCTGCCCACCCGGAACAGACCAGTGTCCAGGAATCCGCCAGTTGACACTCTGATGTCATGACTTGCAACCTCTGGAACATATAATAGCTGCTGTTATTAAATTTTTTTTGATGACACCACCGAACCAGTCAGAACAACATGATTTTGTGTGTTTGTGATTGGTAACACTCTAATATCATCACTTCAATGTCTTAAACAACATATTTCCCATTGTGCTCTGTAACAGTCTGATGTAACTACAGACGCCTGAAACAACGTTTTTATTTCGATTTGTACTGCTCTGACAGGTAATCGAAAATGACGTCACCATGAGAACCGAGCATGAAAGTTCACAAAATTTGAGGCATTTTCTACAAACAGATGGGAATGAGGATAATAATTGTAATGCTGCCAATTTCTATATTGATCTGAGGCAGCGTGACAAGGCTGCACTCAACACTTCATGTCCAAAGATGTGTTCGGGGTCAGCCAGGCCCGAGAGATGCAGCATCTGCAGTGTTGTAAGGAAACTTGAGCGACATGCTCAGAGACACATCCGTTAAGTGGATGAAACTCGAATTGTGTGGTCCCAATGTTCCCAGCTGAGCCAAGAGCAAACTCAGCTCTGGCTAAGACTGGTCGGAGCAGAACTCCCCCCCCCCCCTCCCCCCCCCCCCCCCCCACCCCCCCCCCCCCCCCCCCCCCCCCCCCCCCCCCCCCCCCTAAATAAATGGCTCTGATGGGAATCGAGCACGCGACTCCAATCCGGGAGTCCGCCATTCTAACCACTCTGCAGCTGGTAAAATGAACGATTTTGAAATGTCTTGGGGCAGCCAAGTGGTATATCCGTCTTTATGCGGTTTTGCTGCAGTTCGTTGACGATTATCACGTTCCTTGAAGATCATTCAGAACAGCAGGACTGAAATCCCTACACGCGCATGTCACATGGAAGCCTTTCCTCGTAGAATGCATGCCTATCGTTGGTATGTGTAATCCACCATGAGTCCTTGACCTACGCTATGCGGCAGAGTAGAATGATTGACAGATGTCATAAAGGCAAATATAAAAACCATTGATAGAGAAACCCGCAACACATGACTAATGCCACAGCTATGACGATCTGGCTCTGTTGTACATGGACAGAGAGCTGTGAAAATCTAGCTCCATTGAACACGACTATGGTCACAGAGCTGTGAAGATCTAGCTCTGTGGTACATGACTAATGACATACAGCCGTGAAAATCTAGCTCTGTGATATATGACTAATGACAGAGAGCTGTGAAGATCTAGCTCTGTGGTATGTATATATGACTAATGGCATAGCTGTGAAGATTTAGCTCTGTGGTATATGACTAATGACAAACAGCTGTGAAGAATTAGCTCTGTGATATATGACTAATGACATGGCTGTGAAGATTTAGCTCTGTGGTATATGACTAATGACGGAGAGCCGTGAAGATCTAGCTTTGTAGTATATGACTTATGACAGAGAGCTGTGAAGATCTAGCTCTCTATCATACGACTAGGGATGTAGAGCTGTGAACATTTAGCTCTGTTTTACATGCCTAATGATAAACGTTTGTGGAGAACTAACTAGTTGTGTTGTACATGACTATTGATAAAAAGCTCTGAGGATCTAGCTCTGTTGTACAGGACTTATGACATGAATTATTATGATGAGTTAGATCTCTTGTGCACGTCTAACGACATAGAGCTGTGGACATCTAGCTCTTTTGTGCATGATAAACGACAGTGCTGTAAAGACCTAGCCTTGTTGTACACAACAAATGACTGAGAGCTGTGGAGATTTTGCTGTTTGCACATTGCTAAAGCCACTTAGCTGTAGAGATGTAGATGTATTGTGCATGTCTAATGACAAAGAGCTGTATAGATGAAGCTCGTTACAAATGACGTACGACATAGAGCTGTGAAGTTCTCTGACGTCACTATTGTCTCTCCCCTTACTCCTCAAAGTCTTGAGCTCTAGAGCCAAGGATGCTGCTATGAACATTGCTGAGACAATAAGGTATTTGAATCGTCATTTATGCACAAAAAAAAAAGCTATTTATTCAGGTCAGCGACACCAAAGAGAACATAGTAACAGAAAGTACATTCATGGGGAAGTTCTCCTGCCCATAGTGGCAAGATGAGAAGTATTACAATCGAAACGTAACCATCTATGCTTTGTGTGCATTTGATCAAGTTACTCGGCACAATGCTCGTGCTTATCGATACTGGAATGGTCTAACATCAGGTTGAGACTGTCCTTGAGGCATCACGCATTAAGGCTCCTCCTGTTTGTTGAAATCACAAAATCACAAATGATCATAAGGGCTTTGTAATACGTTACGTGAACAAGGTTGCGTACGGTTACTTTTCACTATTTGGCCGGCAACTTCTCCTGGCAGTACAACTTCAGCATATCCGTCCGGACTTGACTGGTTGCTCCCATGAGGCGCGCCTTCGGTGTTCGGCAACTGAAAACTCACGTCCGAGGACTCAGGGACTGTGGTGAGTTCCGAATGTGGATGAAGGTGGTGCTGGTCTCCAGATGAACCTCTCCCTCCTTCAGGCTGATCTGGTCTGATATCTCCTCCACAGCTTTAATCATTCTATAAAAACAAATGATTTATAAACAAACTATCCTGTCTATCACCAAGACTGAATACCGTCACTTCTAAAGCCTTAAACGCCTTCTACTAACAATACAACAATCGCTCTAATGGTATAGGATATCATCAAACCTTATTATTGAGCTATCTTTCTGATCACAGAAAACATCATTAAAACCTAACCCAAACTTCTGACCTCTTGAACATCAATGAAAACGCTATCAAAATCGTAACTGATGACCTGTCTCCCTAAACATGTAAAGCAAACCCAAGCCCAGTCCTGTTTCTGATTTATCATCCTTTAAAAGAAATCTTGAAAATATATCTTCTGTTTCCATAATCATAGAAAACATCATCCAATCATAACAGTGACTAGTCCATGTAACACACACACACACACACACACACACACACACACACACACACACACACACACACACACACACACACACACATATACACACACACACACACACACACACACACACACACACGTACGTGTGTGTGTGTGTGTGTGTGTGTGTGTGTGTGTGTGTGTGTGTGTGTGTGTGTGTGTGTGTGTGTGTGTGTGTGTGAAACCGTCATCAAACCATAACGTTTGAAATATCTCCTTAATCAAAGAAATCATCATCAGATCATTACATTTGACCGATCTCCTTTATGACTGAAAACATAATCAAACCACAATAATTTAACAATCACCATAAAGCTGTAAGGAATGGGGGAGGCGGTGTTTTCATCAAGTTCCCAGATGGCAGTTTCCATCAACAAGTCTGTAGCCACCGGTAGCTTCTCAACTAACTACAGAGCAGAAGCATGTGCTCTTCTCACTGCTGTACAGATACATATTGAAAGGGATATCTTACCAGCTCACACAGTGTTCCTTACAGATTGTCGAGCCGTCCTTCAAAGCCTCCAGAGGAGAGAAAGAGAGCAGATCCTACAGGAAATCACACAGGAACTGCACACCTTGAGCAGGAAAACAACACCAGTCCTGCAGTGGATTCCCTCCCACTGTGGTATTGCAGGAAATGAAGAGGCGGACGGACTCTCTCCAAGGCGGGCAGCCAACAAGACCAAACAGCCCATGTTGTATCCTACAGAGAAGTGAAGACCATCATCCGCAGCCATTTCAGGACAGCATGGAGAGAAAGACTACAGGCGGAGGTAGAGAAGGATGACATTCACCATCTTGAGCGTGCCCAACAAGTCGCCATCTTCACACTAAGAACTGGACAGTGTCAGTTGCTCTCCCACCTCTATTGCCTGAATATATTGCACACAGATGGGTGCCCATGTGGTACTGACGCACAAAACCCAGCCCACATGCTTCAGTCCTGCACTGCGTTCGACAGCCTGCGGCGTGATTTTTGGCCCGGTGCAGCGGAACTCCAAGAAAAGTTGTGGGGAACGGCGGACTCACTCCGACGGACCGCTGACTTTGCCCATGATACCGGACTCTCTATCTGACCAGCATGACCAGGGAACGCAGAAGAAGAAGAAGAAGAAGAAGAAAGAAGAGAAGAACAAAGAAACATCAACATAATATTTAAAAACACCCACAACAGTTACATTGTTGTCCTGATTATAGGAAGTACTATCAGCTATAATTATTTACCTTTTACCCATGCCAATTGATGATGTATTTCCCTGATTAAAGAAACCATTAACAACCCATAAACTTTGACCTGTCTCCCTAATTATTCAAAAACATCATCAAACTACAACATTCAACCTGTCTCTCT
>JADBJO010000839.1:211486-218986 GCA_016801955.1 Conus betulinus
CAGACTACACACAGTTCACACTTCTAATTAGTAGGCATTACAATAATCAAGGCTATGGCTAGTACCACGACTAATCCTGAACACTTTTAGACCGCGTACTCAGACTTGATAAATGCAAACTCAAATCTGCATAAATCCTACTTCCCTTCGTTATTCTAGTGTCCTGATACGCAAACTCACCATCTTGGACTAAGTTCTGTATAGTTTACGACCGTGATCAGCACAGAAATCATGATTTTTTTGAGAAGTGACACTGTAAACGGGACGTGAAGCTGGAAGATTCAAACCAAAGTTAGACTGGCAATTTTGACGTTTTAAACATTTTAAAGTTGTTGGTTTTTTTTCATTGTGTTTTTCTTGAAACATCACCATGTTACGACTAAGAAGAATCAAACTTTTGTATGTAGACACCTCGGCAGACTTAACGCTGACTCCATTGATTTCCACGTAAAAGTTGGCTCTGATCTCTCGTTGAGATAATGTTAACTCTTAATGATTCACAAATCAATACTCAATGACCATCGCAACGTCTCAAAACAAAAACCTGCCCTTCTTAAAGACTTTCAGTCTCAACGCTTATACTTTCCCTCTCTCATTCTGTCAATTATTTATTATCAAACCGAAACACGGGGCGAGACAATCAATCTCTTATCATGGATTATAATACTATATTCGAGAATGATTATGTAGCACGGCCAACAAGACTACATGAAGCTTTTTTTTCAAGATCGGATACGATCACATGTTATAGCCTGTCAATTTTTTTGGAAATTAAAGAAACCATTTTTTGGTAGCTGCTGAGTCTATGTGCTTTATTCAGGTAATTTAAAGAGATCTTCTGAATCATTACGCAGTTTAACGCATGCATCATTTTTTTTTTTAAATAAATGTCACATTAAAACTTAACTCACACAAAAGAACAACAACACATTTTACGCTGAATATGAGAAGATAAGTGGTTGCTTGTCCTTTGTTTTCATTGTCCTGAATGTTGTTTGCTTTCGCCTGAAGGAGACCCAAGAGGTCGAAATGCGTTCAGTAATCTATTTGTCTGTTTACCCCCTTCTTTCAATTAAAAAAAAAGGCCGACAATGATAATACTCAGAGAAGTCGAACTGTTTGTAAAACGCCATAGACAAAGTTCTAAAAAATTCCGAGGGAAGTATCGGGTGAAATATGAATGGTTTTATTTCAGATTAAGGCACGAGCACTTGTTTATCGTGAATTGCCGGACTATGGCCAGCTGCAGCAGCTGAATCAGCTAAGCACCCTTCTGGTGACAGAATGCCTTGACATTCCCTTTTCTCTCTTAATTCCTATGCATCCGTCTCTCCTAAAACGACAGTGTGAAGGTGAACGAATTTGATGAGAGTACGCTATACCTTTACTAGTTCTCTTTGACTTAACAGTGGATGGGAGGAGACTGCATCTACTTCATGCCGCCATGTTTACTGGGGTCTAACGTTTAACGGAGAGACACATCTTTGGTGATAACCATCCACATTTTAAGGCGAAAACTTACAATTGGGCTGGGTCGTTAACATCAACTTATTTCAATTTTCAAAAAAAAAACTCATAATGCTATTTTGATAGCTATCTTCTCAGTTGTAGAACTTATCGGGAAAATGTCTTTAGGGTGACTCAATAATCTGTTTGACCGCTGCTATCATCAGGAGAGATAGCTGTACAGTCCTTGCGCTTATCCCGGGTAGCCACCCACTTCTTATAGGGGCAGCTTTGTATGGGCACTGGTTCAGAGTAGCATTACACACGTCAGTGGCAGCTCAAGTCATCTTGAAGTGAGCAGTTTTGTCTTTCCTCTTGTTTTCAATGATCTGGTATCTTTGGACACATAGGTAAAACAAAAAACCGACGAAGTAAACTTTTACAAAAAAAAACAACAAAAAAAGTCTGTCCACATGAAAAGATACTACTACGAACAACTTACACACATCAAGCTATAATTCGTGGTCATCCAGAATTTCTATGATATTCTGTGCCTTTTGACTGGCAGCATTTCTTAGGTCTTGGACGTGCCTGAATATTTAATGCCTTTTCAATGGTTAAAGGGATATGCTCTGATTCTCAACATTTCGCTTTAACATTCTGAAAATAACAGGGAAGGAGGACCGTAGAGGCTAGTTATAAGGTTAAGGTTTGTTACAGCTAAGGACATGTCTTCATTTCTGGACTCTTCTAACGGTCATGTGACAATTGAATTGTCAATACGCTAACACTTAGGACTTGGAACCTATGACCAGGATCACTCTTCCCCTGTGTGGATATGATTTTATGAGGGATTAGAGCCAGCTTTGGCCATTCACATTTTACGGACATCTACCTTCAACTTCACATTCACAGGTCACTACAACTCATTACCCACCTGTTGCGAGTCTTCTCAAGTCTTTGGTTTTCCTGGAGTCAGGAGGTGGCGTGTTTGAACCTGCAGATGAACATGGCTCAGTAACACACAGTGCGATATGCCCGACACAGAATTCAACAACAGCACCTCAAAATCATTTTGACCCAACACAAACTAACTGTTAACATGCAGAGTTCCTTATAGGGAATTGCAACGTGGGGAAAATGGGGGATAGGGATAGAGGATTTGACCCGGGTCACGAAGTTTCCCGGCCGAGTCCAAAGCCAAAGCCTTTTTCGGCGCAATGCCTCAATAAACTGAAGAAATTTTAAACATGAAAATGACTCTGACGTCGGAATAGGAATAGAAGTGGGATCGCGGAGGGAACTGAGGTGGCAAACACTTGGGTCTTGCTCTGATAAGGTCTGCAGTATTCAGTCCTCTTTCTGGCAAGGCTTCAAACTTTACAGAGAGTAAACAGCTCATATACTTCCTTACCTCTTCCATACTCATGAACAAGAAGTTTTTAGCATTTCACGCTCTCTGCTATTACCAGTTCTGTGGGGCGTTTGGTGGGGTTGCTCATTTTGATATACTAGTATTGAAACAATCGTTCTTGGATAATTCAACAAACAGACAAGCGAACAACGAGAATGCAAATCTAATTCAATCCAAAGCAAATTTGATATTTCTTTTCATTTTTAAAGTTCATGTAGTATCTTCCAATATTAACGACTTACAGGCAACTTTAACCATTGTCATACCATGATCTGACCCGGTAAAATGCAATAAGGATTTCAGGGCTAGAAGCAGTTTTTTAGTTATCTTGAGAATGTGCAGAAAAGAAAATGTTATCGTCCTCCCCTGCTTTTTTTTTTTTTTTTAACTCACATTCCCCTTCCCCTCACACCACCCCTTCCCAAGCAAGGAAGGCACTGAACTCTCAAGCGATCAACGCTAAGTGAAGTTTCATTGTCCTATTTTTGCTTGTATCTCGCCTGAAGAAGACCTAAGAAGTCGAAAAACGCGTCGTGCTTTGTTGGTAGAGCGCCTGACTCGCAATCTTGGTGAACCTGGGGTTGCGGGTTCGAACCTCCGCCGGGGCGTTTCGGTACAGGGGGATTTTTCCCTCGGAGTTAACATTGGTTCTGACTCCATTTCCCATACAGTCCTTCGAATGAGACTATAAACCGAGGTCCGTGTGTGAACGCACGCATAACATCTTGCACACACGTAAAATCCCATCACCAACATTCGGAAGAGTAGGCCAGTTTGGCCGTTGGTATGGATGACACGTTACACATAGCATGCACCCTGAGTGAGAAATGGAAAGAATGAAGAAGTAAGTAAGGAAAATGAGTGATCGATATTGAGCGATACTGACTGGATGACACGGGAAACGACTGAATGAAGCGCCAGCTGGCAGCTCTTCAGTCGGCACTACCCAGGTAGGCAGCCCGTTGTGTAAACGAGTGTTGATTGTAAAGCGCGCTTAGAGCTTGGCGTCTAGCCGAGAATAGGCGCTATATAAGTATTCATTATTATTATTATTATTATGTATTTAAGAAGAGATTTGTTCAGATTTCCGCCTGCATTCGTCTCCCTTTGCAACCAACTCCTAGGTTTCCACTATGTGGAGCAATGTTCAGACAATTGACCAGGAATTTGTCCAAAAGTTTGTGTCACCACTTTTTTTTTACGTCATTTCATCGCTTCACTGCTTATCTGCTCTTTAAACAACACCATTTTAATAGTGTCTGCAATGATTTCAAAACTATTTAATTCAACCAAACTCTGATATGACAAAGACAGGTGTGTTGGTAACTGTGACTACTGTTATTAAAACCGTTTGACATCTGTGTAAGTTACAAAGCAAAAACAAGAATTTGACACCGCAATGTTAAACTCGGTTTGTTGCCGAATGTGGTATGCCTTCTTTCCTTTCAGCACTTGGACTTTACAAATTAAAACAAGTTACGACTTATCCACTCCGCGTGATTGTCTCTTTCGTTAGGCGCAATGGTGGTTTTTTTTTTTTCTTTTAAAAATTAGCAAAGATTGTGTTCAACAAGAATCCACCTGAACAAATGCCATTTGATTCGAAACGATCGTTTTTAGGCAGAGGGAGAATAAATTTATGCACATGGTGAAAATCATTGACAATAGCTTAAAATTAATGATAGGTGACGGTGGAGCACAACCTGATAGAGTTTTGAGCATGAAGTTTGAGAGAGAGAGAGAGAGAGAGAGAGAGAGAGAGAGAGAGAGAGAGAGAGAGAGAGAGAGAGAGGCAGTCAGACTGAGACAGACTGACAGACAGACAGAGGTAAACAGAGGGGCAATGGGTAGAGCAAGAGAAAAGCTCAATAAGGGACAACTAGGTGGGTGGGGAGAAGGTAAAGAATGAAACATTCATGAAAACAGAAAAAAAACACACCACAGGTTGTGTCGTCATCTTGCAAGGCCAGACCATCCGGACACAGACATTTCTTCCCCTTGCTGGGCGTTGGTATGCAGATATGTGAACAGCCACGTTGTTCTTGGTGCATTTGTTCGCAACTGGGAAGGTAAATTACCGAAACACACACACACACACACACACACACACACACACACACACACACACACACACACACGCGCGCGCGCGCGCGCGCACACACACACACACACACACACACACACACACACACACACACACACACACACACGCACGCACGCACGCTCCCACACACACACACACACACACACACACACACACACACACACACACACACACACACACACACACAAGCTGTATATAAACTCACACCATACGTGTCTTATGTCACACACTCAGTATGCCTATGTGGAAATGGCCGCGAGAATTCTATGGACAGCCAGTGATGTGTTTGATGATGGTTCATTTTGGGATGAGCAGCATGGTCAGTGGATGCAAGCATGTGTAATCGGCACATCACAGCTCTTCTTTTGCTTCCCGGCTACAAATACAACAGGTGCTTTAAATTACAAGATGAGACCAGATACTTGGATGATTGTATCTGGAAAGAGAAGACTTTCGTCTATAAGTTTGTACCTTTCAGAGCTGCTGAGAATTTCCATTGGACAGTTTCGCCCAGTGATAAACAAAAAAAAAAAAAAAATGCGCGTAATTGATGTTTCATTCCAGTGAAAAATCAAACTTTCATATGACCAGCAGTATTATATTATGTTTTTTTTTTTTCTTCCAAGCGAACGTAAAAAGCAGAGACAAAGAAGCTGTGATCAAACATATTTTGGTTTTCAATCATTTCGAACTCGTTCCATATGTAGTTTGTTGAAATGAATCATATCAAATCAATCAAATCAATTTTATCATATCAGAAGAGAAATTATCGCACACATATCAGTCACATGCAAATGGTTACATTGCAAAACCAGAAAAAGTAGTATGTGCCAGATTACATTATAATCTACATAGTTAGCCTTGAACAAAAACAGATACGAAACAAGCCCAAAGAGCAAAGTCTAACTTTCCATGGAAATATGAGCTGTTGATACAGATGTTGACACGGAAACATCAGCTGAAAAATAACGAGTCATGATTACAGGAGCTAATGACAAAAAAAAAACTATGATCCGATGATAGCGAGATGTGGAAACGTTAGAAAACTGCCAAGAGGACATACAGACAAAAGCAGAGTGTGATGTAACAGGAAGATATGAGCAGCGCATAGCTTCCGAGCCGATCTCGCCACCAAAGTTAGAACAAAGCGCGTTGTGCGGCCAGCAGCCTGTGATGTCATTATACAGTTCTCGGAGAACGCCGGAACACTACAGCAATGTCAGGCGCAACTGAAAATGGCCCCATCTGGATCTGGTCAAAGAGGATGGAAAGCGAATTCCAAAGGCTTTAATTTCCTAATTTATGGCAAGTAGGTGTCCATCTCAAGACTTTGTCGTACTGAGATGCCTAAACCATCCTTTAGTTGCAGGCTGCAATCTTGGCAACTCCAGAGTATTGCTTGCAGCATGAGAACATCCCAAAACTCATGATCTGGATAAGCGGTTCCCCTTAAAAATAAGTTTAGGGCCAAAACACTGGTCTGAGGGGACTTCTCTACGAACACTTGCGTTAACAGTTCAGTTCAGTTCAGTGGTTTAATCAATGTCTTTTCATCATCAGATGACACTAGACACTTAATCAAAAAACAAAAAACAAAAAAACTCCACGCTCAGCTTATCATCCTTGTAAGTGTTTTTAAACCCACATCTGATTCAGGCATATTTACGTAAGTGAAATAGCCTAGTGGTACACAAAATTGTTGATCTTTATAAACATTTTGCAATCTGTGATTGTGAAATAACCATGGTTATTTCAGCAAACACATGGACCATACAAGACAGTACTGATATCATCAAATTTCTTCATCTCAATACCTTTCTCCTAACACAGCGAGGTCAACACTGAGCATTCAAACAAAAGACGATCCACAGAAATGTTTTCTTTGCAGACACAAGTAATGCCATGAGATATATTTAATGTTCCATGTATTCAGCCTTAGTTTATGAATTATTTAACAATGTGCCTCGGGCACGATGGTAAAGTAGCCATTTTTGACAACAATTCTGCTTATGTATAATTATACTTGTCCATAATTTGGATTAATTCACCAGAGGATGAGTCTAGGGGATTCTCTAATAAATTTTCACTTGCGTTAATTTCTCCGTAGTGTTTCCTACCTTTTGTTCGGGTTGATCCAGAGTTAACACATTTTTTTTCTTTGTTTTGAAGGTGCTTGTGTTTTGTCAGCGAATTTGCAGAGTCATTGTGTTTTACTTGTAAGTACGTCAATCATACCTTGCGTACACACACACACACACACACACACACACACACACACACACACACACACACACACACACACACACACACAAACAAAAGCACGCGAGCGCACACATACTGAGAGAGAGAGAGAGAGAGAGAGAGAGAGAGAGAGAGAGAGAGAGAGAGAGAGAGAGAGAGAGAGAGAGTACAAATGCGAATACAGATACTTTATTCGGAAAGATTTTTTTATACCATGCCCTCAGAAACAAAAACAGCAAACAAGATGAACATACCATACACTAGATGAAAACAGAAAAGCTGAGCTAAGACAGAC
>JADBJO010000839.1:228986-236486 GCA_016801955.1 Conus betulinus
GAGAGGGGGGTGGCAGAGAGATAGAGAAGCAGCTAGATGTGCAGATAGGTGGTTACTATGCTCGCTAGATATGTCGGTAGGTACAAGGGTACAGAAAACTAGAAACAAAAACAGAAGGACAGACAGATCGATAAATTGACTAACTTTCACACTCGCAGACATACAACAGCGCATGCATGGAACACACAATCATACGGACCCGCACGCACCCAAACATCGAAGTGCACAAGGATCTCAATGTATAACTCACCCAACGGCAAATGATTCGCCAATCTGAAATAGAAGTATCTGTATAGATTTAGTCATGCCTACACAGTTGAGACAGAGAGAGAGAGAGAGAGAGAGAGAGAGAGAGAGAGAGAGAGAGAGAGAGAGAGAGAGAGAGAGAACTGTTACATGCCCACAAACGTTACATAATTATGATGTCACTAGCAGGCTGTCAGGCTGTCTTCTTTAAGAGATACCCGATGATTGATATGTAATATGCGTGTGACTCATGGATGATGACTTTCATACGACTGATTGTAAAATATGTGCGACAGATGGATGGGAGTCTGCATGTGACTGATTCACGATGATATGTACACACCACATGCATTGTGTGACCTCCTCACTAAACACATTGTTCTGGGTACTGCTGTTACCCTGGATAGTGCATCACAAACGTACATCCCTAATCATATTTCTTTTTTGCTGTCACATCTTCTGCGCTGCCCTAGGGGCTCATTCCGACCCCCCGTCCACAGTCTCAGCCTGGCCCGTCCTGCCGCAACCTCAGCACCGGTCATCCACAGGGGACAGCCATGTTAAGTCGCCGAGAGGCAACCCACCGGAGAAAACTCTGCACTGCTGCTGAACCACTTCAGTGGTGTTCAGTGATGCCTCTTCTGATCCAACATTCGTAGGACATCTCTTCCTGAGCCCCCTTACTGAAGACAATATTTGCTTAGTCGCGGAGCCGGCATGGGTGAGCTCTCCCTGCGGGGGGCGCCACCACGTCCATTCAACGACGGCCCCTATGAATTTGCCGATACTGGTGACTCCGATAGAATCAAATCAAGGCCAGAGACGTGGTGAGGACATCCAAACTGAGGTCATCATCAGAACAGGGCATGAAGGGCCACAGAATTTGAAACTATTCAGTGAGGATGAGAATGATGAAGATGCTAAATATTTCTATTCCGGTCTGAGAATGTATGACAGGTTGTTTGTACTCTACACTCACTTCCATAAGATACGATGGTGTCAACTAGGCCCACGAGATACAGACCCTAAGGTGTTGGTTCAGAAATTTGAGCAGCATTCTCAGAGACGCATCTATTGAGTGGATGAAACATAATAAAATATTTGGTCCCAGTCTTCCCGTAACAAACTGAACTGGGTAGGAGCCGATCGAGGCAAAAAAAAATCTGACCAATAATTGGCTCTAATGGGAATCGAACCCACGACCTCCCAGCCGGGAGTACGCGACTCTAACCACTTCGCCACGGCAACTGATTTATCATACATATACAGATTTGTTTTGTGTTTTTTTTGTCTACACATGTTTTCGTTTATTCAGCGATGTGATGTTTCCTACATAGCATCGCCTGGGACAACTGCCAAGGTTTTCTCCCCCCCCCCCCCCCTCCCCCTCCCTCTCCTCTCTCTCTCTCTCTCTCTCTCTCTCTCTCTCTCTCTCTCTCTCTCTCTCTCTCTCTCTCTCTCGGTTTTTTTATATGTGTTAAGCGCAATCTGCATTTGAAATCTCAGTTTCCCACTTTACTACTTTACAGAGGAAAATGTATGAATAGGATCAAGGTAACATGATTTTTTTTTAAAACAGTTTTCGAGTGAATCTCTTTTACGGATTTTTTTTTTTTTTTTTACAGTTTTCGAGTGAATCTTTTTCACGGTCTGAGGGTAGCTGTGTAGACTTGGATAAAGCTGGGCCGGAATAAATGGATATAATGTGTGAAGGACTAGAAGAAGCAAATGCATAAAGTCGCTCCAGAATAAATGGACGAATTTTTTGATGGAGTAGAAGCAGCATAGCAGCTAGTAATTATTTTGTTCCAGAAAAAAAAAAATATATATATATATATATATATATATATATATATGGAGAGAGAGAGAGAGTGAGAGAGAGAGAGAGAGAGAGAGAGGGGGAGGGAGGGAGAGAGAGAGAGACAGGCGTTTAAAAAATCTGAAAATGATTATCTTTTATACAAATCTTATTGCTCTTAAGGGAATGAATGTTTAATTCCTAGGGCAAATGATCAGATTCAATTCTTTCAGACACATTCACACTATTATAATCAGCGAGAGAGAGAGAGAGAGAGAGAGAGAGAGAGAGAGAGAGAGAGAGAGAGAGAGAGAGAGAGAGAGACGGGGGAGAGAGAGAGAGAGGGAAGGAGAGAGAGAGAGAGGGTCACACACAGACATGCTCACACACACACACACACACACACACACACACACACACACACACACCACACACACACACACACACACAGCGGGGAAGAGAGAGGAAGACAGACAGACAGACAGACGGGGACAGAGAGAGAG
Organism: Conus betulinus; assembly: GCA_016801955.1. NCBI lineage: Eukaryota > Metazoa > Mollusca > Gastropoda > Neogastropoda > Conidae > Conus > Conus betulinus. The sequence goes on from JADBJO010000839.1 coordinate 231,534, forward strand.
AGAGAGAGAGAGAGAGAGAGAGAGAGAGAGAGAGAGAGATCGAGATCCCTCCCCCCCCCCCCCCCCTCCGCCCGCACACACGTATATTCACACACCACACACACACACACACACACACACACACACACACACACACACACACACACACACACACTGTCAGAGAGAGAGAGAGGGGGGGGGAGGGAGGGAGGGGGGGAAGGAGGGATGTACTTACCCACGGTAGCATTACTCCCAATGACCAGGTAACAGCACAGGCGTGCGCGCACGTGCTTCCTGTCCATCATTTTCAGTGTCACATCGAATGTAGCCAAGGCGACAGAACCCACAGAACCCTTTCAGGGATCGTCCGTGCCCACAGCATCCAATGACATCCGAAATCTGGCGGATGAAAGCAGCTTACACATGTATACTAACCAGAAAACCGAATTTCCATCCTACGCACAAATTTAACGTATATATCGAGTTTGTCACTGAAAAATACTCTCAAAATGTACCAGCTACATTTTTCTGTGAAACGTACTTGTCAAGTGTGTCATTGAAATCCTGTCTTTGAAAGTCTGTGATTGGAAGACCTTTTTTTTTTTTAATAAATAGGTGTTGGTATATACTTTCAGAAAACTATTGGCCGTCTCCCGGAACTTGTTGACACAGACACCACTGTACTCTGCTTTAAACAGCAACGATTCACGTAGAGGAACGGGAAAAGAATCAGCTGGGATGAATGAACGAAACTGTGCAGTTGTGATATATTTCTGTCCTTCCTGTGTGCTGTCTTCTCCTGCCGTTGGATTAAACTCCTCAAACTGTTGAAATAGTCCGAGTTAGGAGTGCTTTTAAATCAAGAGATTCCTAAAGTCAAGCGTCATGTTTTTTTGTTTTTTTTCTGGACACATGCTAGCATTCCAATAAGCGTTCTCGATGTTTCTGTTCACTAGAAATCCCACTCCATATACACATGTGTCTCTTGTCCACTGAAGTACACGACATGCCCTTCTTCTTCAGTCATCTGTTCACCAGAAATCCCACTCCATATACACATGTGTCTCTTGTCCACTGAAGTACACGACATGCCCTTCTTCAGTCATCTGTTCACCAGAAATCCCACTCCATATACACATGTGTCTCTTGTCCACTGAGGTACACGACATGCCCTTCTTCAGTCATCTGTTCACCAGAAATCCCACTCCATATACACATGTGTCTCTTGTCCACTGAAGTACACGACATGCCCTTCTTCAGTCATCTGTTCACCAGAAATCCCACTCCATATACACATGTGTCTCTGTCCACTGAAGTACACGACATGCCCTTCTTCAGTCATCTGTTCACCAGAAATCCCACTCCATATACACATTTGTCTCTTGTCCACTGAAGTACACGACATGCCCTTCTTCAGTCATCTGTTCACCAGAAATCCCACTCCATATACACATGTGTCTCTTGTCCACTGAAGTACACGACATGCCCTTCTTCAGTCATCTGTTCACCAGAAATCCCACTCCATATACACATTTGTCTCTTGTCCACTGAAGTACATGACACGCGCCCTCTTTAGTCTTCTCCTTGTTGTTCTTTCCATTTTACTTCGAAGAGCCGGGAACGTTTCAGGAGTAATTGTCCATTTTTCAGCCATGTTGAGAGCTCTCATATTCCAGGTACCAAATGTCATGATGTTCCTTCACCGCATACTCTGTCCCCCCCCCCCCCCCCCCCCCCCCCCCCCCACACACACACACACACACACACACACACACACAGCGCACTTTTCGCGACCGACCTGGTAGTGGTCGATGAATGTCGCGGTCAATGTCTACCTGGACTGCGACCGATCCGGGATGATCTCTGTTTCTTACTCTTTTATGTTTATGTTTTTTTTTAAACTTGCACCTGGCCGGGTCCGTTCCTCTCCAGGTTGGATTTTGTTGCTGGGTTTACTCAGAACAGGAATTTTAAGATCCTCATTCTTATATCTTTTATTGCTGTCTTTCGGCTTACCTATGTCTTTGTTTTTAAATTTCAGAAATTCCAGCTAAACAAGTAATTTTATGAATTTCTGTAATTTTATGAGAAATGGTAGCGGTTTTTTTTTTTTGGGGGGGGGGGGGGTTTTTTTTTTTTTTTTTTTTTTTTGGGGGTTGTTTTTTTTTTTTTTTTTTTTTTTTTTTTAGGAACATAGGAACATCCAAGGTACAAAAAGGTAACGCAGTTTTGACAAACTTAAGGGTTTTTATTATCGCGAGTCTGTTTGAAAATTTTTTTTCAGAATATTGATCGATTCACATTCTTTTAAATCACGAGTAAATCAGACACCCCGTATTTAGAACTGCTGTGAATTCCACCTTAATTTCAGATTTGGCATATATTTAACATTGAAATACTGTTGCTTCCTAACCATGATATTTGTCTTTTTTTTTTCCTGTATTCATATATAGACGGGAACATTTTACCCAAATTTATCTTTAGATAGAATTCTTCTGTGTTCATCAATCGTGTATCATCTGCCAATCGAGAAATTTGGTGCTCTACTTTATTTGCATGAATACTTTGAATTTGTACATCTTCTCTAATCATAATTGCTGAAATATCAAAACCAGGAACAAAGAGGTAAGAGATATGGGTTCATCATATCTGCATCCTCGTTCTCCAACCAATCGAACAAATTGTGCAAAATATTTGTATAGAACGTTGCTATCCATCTGCATATACCGTCGCCAAAACCTAAAGCTCTCAACACTTTATACATGGTATCCCAACCAAGAAAGGCGAAGGGTTTTTCAAAGTCTAGACACAGCAATATACGTGGGTAATTTCTTCGAATCAAAGTACTGTCTCAAATCTATGGAAGTTCAATAGTATTGCCCATGTATCGATTTGTAATAAATCCCGTTTGATCTTTGTTGATTAAAACTGGTAATATTTTCTTAATTCTATTGTAAAGCTAGATGACGCAAACTTATAAAACAACATTTAACCTAGAAATCGGTATCCAGTTCTTTATTAATTCTATAGGTTTATCATTTTAAAGGAAATACTTCAAGAAATTTGGCAGAAAGTGGGAAAAGAAAAAAGTCAGGAATCAGAATAACTTCACTTCTGAACCTTGAAATGAACAGAATTGAAAGGAAAGGTAGAATTTTTTAAAAATTACTAATGGCCAGATTTTACCACTTAAGACCTCTCTCTTCGTGTTACTTACCTCCACCACCACTTCTCAAAGCACATATACATACACACCCCATCTGCACCCACCCCACACCCCCAAACCCAACCCCCAAGCCCTTTTCCTCATCCACTCGCGCCCACGCTCACACTCAATAAGCAGAACAAAGGACAATGGTTAACTGTATATCTTGAAAAATAAAACGGGGGGGGGGGTGCTTTAAGTCGGGACCTCAATAGTGGACATCGCACATTGCTAGAGGGCTTTACGTGAACTTTCGAATTAATTATCCTGCTCATCAAATGATGACTGATTCGTCGAAAAAAAAGTCAGTTAATTAATCAAATTAAGTCCATCAAGAAAGAAATTAGCAATTCAGACAGTCTATGGCCAGCACATTCATCAATGATTCAATCAAACCATGAAAAAAAACAGTAAAACGTTTTAGAACAGTATTAAATCAACCAGGTCTTCAATAAGCTATCCAATGAAATATGTTAACAATATCAAATCGGTCATTAGTCATTTACTAAAGTAAACAAACCGTCAATTATACATCATCCGACATTTTCTTTTCAAATCAAGGAAGCACGTTCCTTCAAGATACAAAGAAAATCATTGCTCAAGCGAGGTTCTCTGGTTCTTGAAATGGTGAAGTGATCAGTGGTTTAAGCAACGACTCAAAAAAAAAAAAATATGTATAGAACGACTCTTCCATCAAATGATAAAAAAAAAACAGCTGACAACTAGATCATTTCATATAAACTGGAAAACTCTTAAAAAACAAAACAACAACAACAACGACGACAACAACAACAACAACACTAGCATATTACTTCAGTCAGACGGTTTGGTGTTTGACTCGTGATCATTACTTTGATTAATGTTTTTTTCAACCTCACACATTTTGAATAGTTCAATCAAAGCGTGAATGATTATGACATTATCTATACCCCCCCCCAAAAAAAAAAAAAAAATAAAAAATAAATAAATAAATAAATAACAAAGAACATCAACGTGGGGCAGAGATGAGAGAGAGGGAAAGGGGTCGCAGGACGGGGAAAGAAGAAGGAAAAACAAAACAAAACTGATGAAAGCCTGTCGATCAACCATTCCAAAAAAACATTCACTTTGATCAATAAACCTGTCAAACAAACAAATCAGGCAGGCATTTTAGAAATACTTGAAAAATATATATATATATATATATATATATATATATATATATATATATATATATACATATATATAAGCATTTTAGAAATACTTGAAAAAAAATATATATATATATATATATATATATATATATACATATATATATATATATATATATACATATATATATATATATATATATATATATATATATATATGAGAAAGAGAGAGAGAGAGAGAGAGAGAGAGAGAGAGAGAGAGAGAGAGAGAGAGAGAGAGAGAGAGAGAGAAGCTGATAATTTAGTACGTCTACAAGCAATCAACAGCCCATAAACTTCATCCATTCGATTGTAAGCCTTATTGAAGTAGATCTGGAAAAGATATGGAGAAGCAGAGCAAAGCTTGCATGTACAAAAATGTAGTAATACATACCTATACCTAAGAAACGTCAAATTATGTCCTGCCTACTCCAAACATCATCAAGAACTGATTCCAAAGCGTATCCACTATCAGAAACATTGACTTTACAAGTTAGCAATTACAAAAACAAAACAAAACAAAACCAGCCAACCAGCTAACCAACCAACCAACCAACAGAAAACTATCAAACAGGAGGTAATATTTTAAGAACGTGTACA
>JADBJO010000839.1:241486-246486 GCA_016801955.1 Conus betulinus
TCTCTCTGTCTGTCTGTCTGTCTGTCTGTCTGTGTGTGTGTGTGTGTGTGTGTGTGTGTGTGTGTGTGTGTGTGTGTGTGTGTGGTGTGTGTGTGTCTGTCTGTCTGTCTGTCTGTCTGTCTGTTGTTCACTTCTTTCTGTCTCTCTGTGTCTGTATGTCTCTGTCGCTGTCTCTCTGTCTGTCTGTCTGTCTCTCTGTCCCTTTGTCTCCATCAATGTGTCTCTCTGTCTGTCTGTCTGTCCGTCTCTCTCTCAGTCGATGTATCTGTCTCTCTCTGTCCTCTCTCTGTGTCTCTCTGTCTCTGTCTCTGTGTCTCTCTCTCTCTGTCTCTGTCTCTCTCTCTCTCTCTCTCTCTCTCTCTCTCTCTCTCTCTCTCTCTCTCTCTCTCTCTCTGTCTCTCTGTTTCTGTCTCTGCCGCCGTCTCTCTGTGCCGTCGGTCTCTCTGTCTCCGTCTGTCTGTCTCTTTCCGTCTCTCTGTCTCTTTGTCTCCGTCTCTCTCTGTCTCCCCCCCCCCCCCCCCCCCCCCCCCCCCGCCCCGCCTTTCTCTCTCTCTCTCTCTCTCTCTCTCTCTCTCTGAGCCTGCTGCGCATAGGCGTCTGTGAGAGTGACTGACTTGTTGGTTGAATATCGCATCATTAGTCCTGTTGCAGCACCGCCCTTTTTTTTGCGTAACGCAGTCCGCTACAGTCCAAAGAAATCCTTTTCGCTGAACACGTTATCACGTCAACACAAGAGCGGCTGCCCGCCGAAGATATAACCCGAGTGTCGTAACAATACCGCTGGCACGTTTCCTTTGGATCTCCACCCTCAAAGCAGCGTCAAATACTTTGACATCTGTCCACCATCCTTGCAGCCCATATCCCACGCATGTCTTGCCCATGGTGCATACAGCAGCTACTTGTATCGACATACGCTGACAGATGAGCACATGTCGTTCAGACACTCGGTGTCTTGGGTAATAGATCAAAATGTTCAAGACTGCACGGACACTCACGATACAAAATAGAAAGTAACGATCCTTTTTTTTTTTTTTTTTTTTAAGGTTGATGCTTCCTTTGTTTCCTCTACTGTCAGAGGAATGGAGTACAAGGCAGAAGGGCGTAAAGTATATTCCCTCTAATGACCAAGTATGCATAATGAAACGTCTTTTTTTTTATATATATCCTTGTAAAAACCGGTCATTACAGGAAATATTCTTAAACACGGTTCCGCTGAAATGTGTGTGTGTGTGTGTGTGTGTGTGTGTGTGTGTGCGCGCGCGCGCGCGCGTGCGTGCGTGCGCGCGTGCGTGCGTAAGTGCGTGTGCGTGCTTGCGTGCGTGTGTGTGTGTGTGGGGGGGGGGGGGGGGGGGGTGCGCGCGCGCGAGTGAGTGTGTGCATCCGTGCGTGGGTCCATGCGTGCATATGGCAGGCGTGTGGACGCGCGCGTGCGCGCGAGTGTGTGTGTGTGTGTGTGTGTGTGTGTGTGTGTGTGTGTGTGTGTGTGTGTGTGTGTGTGTGTGTGTGTGTGTGTGTGTGTGAGTGTGTGAGAGAGAGAGAGAGAGAGAGAGAGAGAGAGAGAGAGAGAACAATGAACAATATTTTAATATCCATAGGCTACTGGCCTTAGAAAGTAGAGAGAGAGGGGGGGGGGGGGGGGGGGGGAGATAAGTCTGTAGCTGCAGGGATTATCACGGAGACAGACCAAGGGATGGGTAAATACTTCACTGCGTTGGTGATGATCGAACTGAGATATTGACCAGAAGCCCATACATTACCGCATATCGCAATTTCTGGAGAAAACAAATCTCCTGGCATGTGCGTGCACATATGCCAATGTAAGGATGAAACTGGCACTGCCTCTCTCTCTCTCTGTCTCTCTCTCTCTCTCTCTCTCTCTCTCTCTCTCTCTCTCTCTGTAACACAAATTATTATTATTATTATTTTTTTTTATTTTGACGTACCCACACACTAACAAAAGCATAGACCAGTGCCATCGCATTCTGCATTGCTCTAGCAACGAAACGTCACTACTTTAACCAACATTACGTAGTATCTTTGAAACGCGCATCATTGCGTCAGTATCAAACGAGAAATTCTAAATTAAATTATATGTTTTATAACTTGTAGTTTGGGTCAAATTTCGGAATCTTCCTCGTTTTAAAAGAAAACGAAAAAGCACATTATTGCCATAGAAACAGAAATGAAATCTGAAACAATTTTGGACCCCAAAGAGCTTGTGCGCAGAATGTGTGGGATACGGGTCCGTTGCTAGGAGTCCCCAAAACGGTCGGGGGGAGTCGTCATTCTTCAGTCTGAGCAGGACATCGTCTTTGTGTACGTTCCGTGGAGTGTGTTCATATTTAGTTTTCCATCGTTGAACATCACCTTCAAAACCATCACGCCATACTGGGAGATCCCCAGGCGAAGTCGAGTAAAGGAGAAATAATCGAAAGAGAGATAGAAGAGTCATCTGTATCATTTACGTACTTGTCATCTGTCGAGCCTGTTATGTGTCCTGCTCACCATGTTTGTGATGAACACTATAACAGAGAGTTTCTTTGGACCTCGGAACGAGTGATTAACACCACGCTCGCCAGGCCTCTCTGTTGGACTAGCAGGGTATAACTCTAGGTAGGTCCCTACAGAAGATTATATCCATTTTTAATATATTTGTTTACTATATGCAATAATCAGTGTCATGATGTTAGGCTTTATTTCTAGGTTATACCTGCGCCATCACCGCAGTTTCGATGTTATTCTGTTCACGTTATCAACGTGACTATTATCATAGTTAAGGAATTGATCATTTTCCTTCGTTGCAGGTCTGGAGTTCCGATGCGGTTGCGGGTCGGTTAATCTTCGTTAAAGGTGTCATCTTCACCAGTGTTTCATCGCCATCCGCACCTATATATAATCATTGTGCCCACAGTTAGGCATACAAAACACCGCAATCACACTAGGGAAGTTATACATTTGTTTGTCTGTATGTCGACACATAAACAGATTTTTATTTTAAGACACAGACGTAATTGCACCTGGGCGTGTTTTCTATGTTGCCACAAGGCGGACATTACCCAAGGCAATGTAACGTTCAGGTGCCCTGCTATCCTGTTGACCTGTTATCCTGTTGACCTGCTATCCTATTGACCTGCTATCCTGTTGACCTGTTATCCTGTTGACCTGCTATCCTATTGACCTGCTATCCTGTTGACCTGCTATCCTGTGGACCTGCTATCCTGTTGAATTGCTATCCTGTTGACCTGCTATCCTGTTGACCTGCTATCCTCTTGACCTGCTATCCTCTTGACCTGCTAGTCTTCTTGCTGTCCTGCCGTTCTACTGTTACGCCTGTTACGCCGACGTCCTGCCTACATTAGTGCTGCGGAGCACCTTTCCTGGGACTCGTCTTTGCAGTATCCACCTTGACAGAGGAGTACAGTGCCAGCCGCTGCAAGGACATCCAGTTCACGGCCAGGGATCACTCACTACAAGAACAAAAACAAACCCACCCACACACACAGTCACAAATAAAAAAAAAAAATCATTTGTTAATTGTTAAATCAGAGTCTGTTGAGTATCTTAGAGAGGCGAAAGGCACTGGATTTTTCTTTGTTTATGAATGTTCTTGTCCGCAGGCACTCTCGTTCTCTCTCTTAGAGAACGCCACGTCCCATTGACATAAACTCTCTCTCTCTCTCTCTCTCTCTCTCTCTCTCTCTCTCTCTCTCTCTCTCTCTCTCTCTCTCTCTCTCTCAGATCATATTACAGATATGTAACATTATTTCTAAAAAGATCTATCAACCCTCTAAAGTGAAAAAATTCTTGAATCTACACAGTCGAAAAATGTTCTTCTGTGCTTACATTGAATCTTACATAAATTAAGTTTCAACTGTTTGGGATTCAGCAAGCAATAATATCATGAAACCTCTAGTAAGTCTGCATAGACGGGCCTTGAAATGGTTCTTTTAAAGACGTCGACTCTGTTAGCGTCTGATTATAAGGTATTGAATATTTTGCCATTAAAAATGAAATTAGAGTATAACAAAGCTGTTTTCATGTTCAAAATATTGTCCGGAAGAGTACCACACTCCCTTACTAATATGTTTCCAACAAAGAGTAATAACCATTCGTCTAGGATAGTACCACCGCGTCCCAGAATTGATCTTTTTTAAAACTAGTCTGATTGACTCCGGGAGTTGTTTGTGGAATGCCATTATTAATAAAATCGACGTTAATATCAGTCTCAACATGTTCAAAGAAAGGTATCACTCGTTATTATTACCTGAACTAGAAAACAAAATTCCATGAGTCGGGTTTGTTATCCCATGTTGATCTCACTCTTCTTTTTCTCTGTTGTTTTGATGTGTGTGTGTGTGTGGGGGGGGGGGGGGGGGGGGGGGGGGGGCTGTTGTTTTGCTGCAATGGGTATTCTGGTGTTTTCAGCTCATTCTTCTTTATTGCATGACTTGATTTTGATACTACCCTTCTTTCATTGTATTTTGTCATTAGTGATGTGGCAGATCTTGGTCTCTCTCTCTCTCTCTCTCTCTCCTCTCTCTCTCTCTCTCTCTCTCTCTCTGTCAGTCTGGCTGACTGTCTGTCTCTCTCCCTCCCTCCCTCCCTCCCTCCCATTTTGTCATCCTGTGTTGATATCCTTCTTCCTTCTCTTGTCGTTCTTGAAGTTGGAGGGAGGGGGAGGGGGGGGGGGCGTGTATGGAATTGTTTGCTGCTGAGTTGGGCATGTCTGGTGTCTTTCAGCTTTTTTTTTTTTTTTTTTTTTTTTTTTGATCATTGCATGACTTAATCTTTTACGTCTCTCTTTCATTGTAGTTCATCGTTTTCGATGTGCCAATTTTTGATATGCTTCTCCTCTTCCTCCTCCTCCTCCTCCTCCTCTTCGTCTTCTTCTTCTTCTTCTTCTTCTTTTCTTCTTCTTCTTCTTCTTCTTCTTCTTCTTCTTCTTCTTCTTCTTCTTCTTCTGTCTCTCCTTGTGTCAGAGACTCCGTCTCTTTATTCTG
>JADBJO010000839.1:263986-273986 GCA_016801955.1 Conus betulinus
CTGACGCTATTCTTAATCTTTATGCTTCCAGACTGAGTAAACAGTTTATCAAACATGTCTTGCACAGACCACATCCGGGTAATGTGCATAGGATACTCGTTTTGTGTTTCACGAACTGGACTTTAATGTGACTATCTTCTCGTTTCAGCACGATTACGCAAATGCTGCAGAGGAAGCAGGAAAGACAAACGTGCAATGATTGTCGTTTTGCCTCTGTGTCTAACACATGTGTGATTGTCAGTACAGGTAAAGCTGATGATTTAAGAATTCATTCTATAAAAAGGTAGCTGATTTCTGACTCTGCCGATTCACCCCAAACAGAAACATACAATGCAAGAGAGACACCTGATGGTGAAGGTATGCCATATTTCAAGGCTTGCTTCAAATACAGGGAGTTTTCAGATCCAGCTATAGACGTAAGATGTAAGTTTCTGGAGGCCGAGAACGTAAGCAGCTTTTTAATGCTATATGACACGTGAGGAAACGTTTCCAGACAAATCAACTGTATCAGCTGCCAGCGTATTCTGTAGACGCGTCAATAATTTTTTCTCACTTAAGGTAAGGTAATACTGCTTATAGCCCAGCCGACCGCAAAGGGCCATATCAGTCCTGTCACCACACTGAAGTCACTCACAAGTTATTCATTCACACAACCCTTTGAAAGACACCTCCTGAAAACACTGCGGAAGTCTTGTTGAAAATCTTTCTACTGTAAAATCTCAAATCAGATTTTCTCACTTACTCAAGAATGGTGCACGTTATAGTGCAGTAAATGTAGTCAGATGAATCCTCTGTTGCAGAACTGATCCATATGAATTCGCCAGCCTCACCCATACCACGTTGAGGGTACTTTTCTTTACCTAAGCACTTCGGATTCCTTCCCTTACTTCCCAAACCATAGTGACATGTTCCCACACATGGAATGATACGGGCACGTGCCCGTTTTCACCTCCCTGTCACTCCATGGGGTGCTTCTGGGCTATGCTACAAATCACTGACTTGGGAGTGGCTTGGGAACAATGTATATCTGATTTTGCATCAGGAGTTTCTTTTCTTTACTAGAATGATAGACCAGCCTCTTCACTGCAGCTACCTGAATGGTTTTCAAGCCTCCTGGGATGACTCGGACGCTGGCATCTGCGCTATGTCCACATGGTCTGTTTTACTTTTAGTTCCAGTAGACCAGGTGTATGTGGATTCCGTATTGGGTCGGATCAAAAATTTGTGGTCGGACAGATCTTGTGTGCACCTGAGTCGGGATCTTCGTGTTTCCACCCCGACTGATGTCCGCATGTGTCTTCATCACAGCTGTCTTCTTGATCACTTTGCCTGACTTTAACATGGGCGGACCAGCTGAGTTTCCTGTGCAGTGTCACCCAAGATATGTTGAGTTGTCTCACTGTGGAATGTTCTGATCTTCACTCTGCAGCCTTAACTCTTATTTCTTGAGGGAGAGAGAAAGCATGTGACCTCAGTTTTTTGTTTTGATGATTGTGACCATGCTCTCTTTGGCCGGTCTGAGATGGAGTTCAAGGCTGCCTGTGCCCTGTGTGATGTTACATTATCTGCTCTACTTTGTACCATACAGCTGAGACGTCAGAATGCAGTGCCCTGGAGATGTGGGTGGACAAATGGTCGACGATGCTGTCAATGACGACCACACGAAGACTGTTGGCGATATCATTCCACCTCGTGTGCAGCCTCCCTGATATCCACTAGATTGCTCATCTGACCATCAAGTTTTACATGGTTTGACCTTTGGAACACATGGTTCTGTGGCTGTGGATCCTGGATCCAGCGGTACATGCTGCCGCAGATGTTCTTTTTGAAGAGCTTCAGGAGCAAGTCTTCTTTCCCAAATTTGTCGAAAGTCTTAATTAGATCGACGAAGGTGGCAATGATTTTCCTTTTTTGCATTGGAATCCTTTCCATCTCTCCTGAGTTAGGAGCGCCATCTAGTCGTAAGCGCTTCTGTTCTTACAGGAGCCTGAGTGTGTGGCGGTTATAAGGCGGCTCTTTGTGATATTGGAGGTGCTCGGTGACTATTCACTCAATGGTCTTTATCAGGAGAGCTGAGGAGATGATGGGTAAATACCGGTGTTTGGTACCTGGCGTTTTCCTTCTTCAGGATGAGTATTACAATCACTTCCTTCCAACGAGTTAGGAACTTACCAGAATTTCAGGGCTGGCTGGATATATCCAGTAACTTCTGCTAGGTGTTCTTGCGGCAATGTTTAATCATTTCATTTATGATCCTATCTCTTTTTTTTCCCCGAAAGCTTTTTCTTATTTGTCCTATCACACGGTCCAACCCTTCGGTGGTATAGTCTGAAGTTATAGCTAATAGCGTTTGCTTTCTGAGCTCCTCTAAGTGCTCCTCTGGCTTTCCTTTTTTTGTACAGAGAGACATCAAGGAGACTGTCATCTCTGACATTTTCTGCCAACAGAGACGCAGCCTTCTTCTTGTGTACATCTCTCTATTTCCATCAAAAACGTTGTTATTAGAAAATGACGGTGGTTGTCATTCATGGTCTTTGTTAATAGCAGAGCTTTGTGGTGTCTTTCTCCTTGTCTTGAGAACTGGTTTTCTCAAGCTTACAGTCTTCTTCTTTGTTTGTTTGCTTTTTTTTTTTCAACAGCTGCTTTGACTTTTTTGCAGGTACATGTGGCCTCGTTTCTTGGTGAATCTGCAACTGTTCTATGGCTGTTTATTGGTTGGTCATGGAAGCTCTGAAGTGTATTGCTCCAGTGAGGTTTGTAGCCGAGTCCTCTGCCTCGGGTTGTGTGTGTGTGTGTGTGTGTGTGTGTGTGTGTGTGTGTGTGTGTGTGTGTGTGTGTGTGTGCGTGCGTGCGTGCGTGCGTGCGTGCGTGCGTGTGTGCGTGCGTGCGTGCGCGCGCGCGCGCGTACGCGTATAACCTTTCACCAGTGAATGAGACACATTGCATCTATGGGCCATTTTCAGAGCGTTTTCTTTTGTGTGTGTGTGTGTGTGTGTGTGTGTGTGTGTGTGTGTGTGTGTGTGTGTGTGTGTGTGTGTGTGTGTGTGTGTGTTGCGTAAGGAACGCTGTCTTACATTGAAAAAAAAAAACTGTTGTCAAATCGAAGTTATTAAACTGAGTACATAACCAGCTTAATGTTTGATCTTTTGTGTAGAAACTTTTTTTTTAAAATTGAACTAAACTGTTTCTGTGACAACGAAGTCAATGGGTAGCACCACTCCAAAAAATGTCCTTTTTCAGAATTTAGGTACTGTCCTTTTGATGAACAACTGTAAAATACTTTCCAATAAAAAAAAAAAGTTAAATCGATAACCATAATTGATAATTCATTTTCTCCCTTATCACTCCTCCCTCTCCGTTCTTCTCTTTCCCCATCATTAATTTAGGTGCCAGTAGAAAAGTAAAGGTACAGAACGGCTCATTTTGTGGTAAATGGTCACAATCCTAATCACTTACTGAGCGCGCCTCGTCATCTGGCTTGATATCAGTGCTAAAAGCAAGGTAATTGCTCATGCTGCGTTATTTGGAATGAAATCTCCGCATATGTATGATACTTACTTACTCAACATGATGCTTTGTTATTACGTGTTTATATGTGAAGAACAAGCCATTTGCCTATTATGGTGCCTGTTACTTGCATGATATCTGTGGAAAAAAGCAAGTGGTTAGTTAATGTGGTGCCTCGTTATTTGGCGCCACCTGTGCAAATAGCGTGGTAACTCATTCGGGTGCATCGTTGTTAGTTGTAATATATCAATGCAAAAAGTATAGTAATCACTCATTGTGGTGCATGAGTATTTTAATACGATACCGATGCAAAAAGCACGGTAATCGCCATTGTGTGATATCTGTTCAAAAAACATGGTAGTAAATGATTGGTTCATTAGTAGGCGTGATACCGATGCGAAAAGCTTAGTTATTTCTCATTGTGTGGCGCATGGTTATTCGGCATGATATCTGTGCAAAAAAAAAGCAGACAAACAAAAACAAACAAAACAAACCATGGCAACCACTCATTGTGGTGCATTGCGCGATATCTGTTTAAAAAGCATGATAATTACTTACATCTTTTGAACATTATATTTGTGGGATATTGTTACTTTTTCTTGGATTATTTTCATTTTCAATGCTTCTAAATGTGGATCTTTTAAGATGTTCGATGTCAGTGCAAGTTTTTTTCACTTTTTGTACGAACTAGCCATAATGCTGCAGCAGACGTCTGCTGAGTCCAGATGCCACGGTGCTTAGGAGCTAAAAGTAAGTTAATGAATCAATAAACATATAACAAGGAGGGACAGTTGGGCGGCGCAGATAAAACATAACGGATGCCCGACCTGTGCTATATAAAGTAATGGTAAGGTTTTCAGATCATGTGAACAGTGTGCCGACACATAAGTTTAGTCTCAGCAGCATTTTTTTTTTTTTTAAATGTGTGTAAATTAAAAAATGGAAGATCGTAACATTAAATGGAATCTGAGTCCTCCCATATTTTTTTTTAGCACACAGGTGCATACTAGGTTGCAAAAAGAGCCTTACACTGCAGAATCGGAGGTCTCATTCCTAATAAAGTGTCATTTGTGTCAGAAGTCTTGAGTATTCTTATGACAAGGAGTAGATGTGCGTCTACACTTATATAAAAGTGGACGTGGTGTGAACACCCTCGTGCTTGTGTGTTCCAGTTTGTGGTTGGGTAGAAGCAACAGAGCAGACAAAATAAAGATAGAAATCTGATCAGGCGAACTGGGTGTTCTGAACAAAAGGATCACAGTATTCTGTTTCTTATCGTGATTTGTTGAAATACATGCGCGTTCTTAAATGAAGAAAACAAAAGAAAGAACGCATCAAACCCTAATATCTGTCGCAGCGGTGCTCTTATCTGAGAGAGAGAAAAAAATTCGGTCTTGCTTATGACAATAGAGCTCTGAGACACGTTCAGTAATATGGCATCAATTTCCCAGGGAACAACTTTCGACACTTTCTCCGTGAGTGGAAATGTGAGAGAGAATGAGTCTTCCCAGAATAACTTTCCAACTCACCTACCCACTATTTCGACCAACAGATCCTTTCGAAATGATTGCATCCTAGTCAACGAAATGGAGTTCTTACCCTGGGATAATCCCCATAACCTTGTCAGCAAAAACGTTGAAATAATTGCACGACGAACGAAGGACAACCTCTTAGTGTTCCTATTTCTGATTGGTGGACCAGCCAACATCATCAACATGGCGGTGTTTTACAAACATGGACTCAAAGATCGTGTCAATCTATGTCTGTTTTGCGTTGTCTCTAACGGATGAATTAACGCTTTTGAGCTCAACGTGGCACTATGGTGAACAACTGTACATACAATTCACCACAAAAGTCCAGTTTGGGCCAGTTGTGAAGCTTTTAAGTGACAACAACTTATACGTTATTTCAGGCTTCTGCTATGTTTCTTATGTGTTGTCTGCCGTTATCGCTACGGAGAGATGCCTCTGTATTTACAGTCCACTCAAATTTCAGACTTTGGTTAGCACGAAGACCATGGTGACGTTCATCATTGTGGTATACGTTCTGGTCATGGGTTTGTGTTTTCCTTGTGGTTTATAAATATCGTGTTGCATGTGTTTATGATCCTGAGTTGGATAAAACTGTGATGACTTCTATTGACGGTGAGTTTTACAAAGCCCACAAAGAAGTTATCGATCCTATTGAAAGCTTCGTTTTTGGCATAGGTTTGCCTGGGGTCGTCATGATTATCGTCATGACGACTACGTCACTGACGATCGTGAAACTTCGTCAGGCTGTGAGATGGAGATCAGAAAGTTCATCCATCTCAGCCCGTGAACTGGCTTTCACAAAATACTGGTTGTCAACTCCATCTTCTTCATCACCTGTCTGTTTCCCATTGCTGTAAATCGTTTCAGCTGGCTCTTCTTCCCAGAAATAAGGAGCGGAAGGCTCCACCACAACACTTTTCAGACAAGTGTATGGATTACTGAAATGCTCACTTATATCAATGCTACTTTCAACATATTCATTTATTACTCTATGGGATCTCGTTACAGGGAAACGTTCTGGGGGTTGTTTGGCAAAAAGTTACAGCCAAAACAGCGCTGTTCAAGACTTTGAGTTCTTTTTTGTTTCCAGAGATGATTCAGATTATACAGTTAAACACGCCAGTTTTAAATGTGTACAACTTGCCGCACAGTTGGTAAAGTAAGCATGATTTACAATATAACTATTCTTTGTCATTACTTTGTGACTGAATGGAGTCTTAGACTTGCCAAAAAGCACAGTCTAGACTTGCTACAAACAGTTTATGGGGGGTTTTGTTTGTTTATTTTACACAACCAAAGCGAATAAGTAATAACATAATTTGGCATTGGTCTTTAAAAGTAAGACGAGCGACTGAACCGCTATTTAAAAATGAATAGTTTCCTATTTCTGTTGACAGCAACTAAGAGGTTTAGTAAAGCGAGGGGTGACAACTGGCACGCTTCATCGTATTGAAAATCAGTACCTACATATCATCGTTAGCAAAGCCCATAGTTGTGAGTTTTTCTTTAATAAGAAAAGATGAGAGTGGAGATGATACCTGAGCTGTAATGGTCGGTTTGTACTGTTGTTTTCATATGTGGTAGTATATCCTAAACTCGTGTGCACACCTGTTCCAGAAATCAGGAAAAGTGTCTAAAGCACAGCTTTCATCAACATTAAGATACCACCAGAGGAATACCTGTTTGATGTATTTGCTTGCAAGTTGATGTGTGTTCGAAAATCGACACTGATATTCCAAAATTTTTTTTTTTTTTTTTTTTTTTTTTTTTTTTATGGTGTGTCCAATAAACTGGCACATCGCTAAATACAACTGTATACGTGTTACCGAGGTCCGGACAACTTGAAATAATAACTCAATCCTTTTCATGCCTTTACATCTGTTACAGTACATGAGAAGTAATGTCAATAGTTTGCCCAGTTGCTACACAGAACATGTGTGAATTCCAACCCACTTTTCACTTGCTTAGTCCCAGCAAGTAGGCTTACTCTCGTTCATTTTAGTCATACAGTTATATCAGCTGTTTTCCCATTCTGACTGATGTATCCTATCAATCTATGTGTCCCAAAGCGAAGAATGGTTAAAACCTCTTTCCAGACAGTTTCTGATCAGGAAGCAGACAGACAGCTTTCACACTGGATCATACGAACCAGACAGGCTATCAGCTTAGCTTTGAAAGCGGTGTTGGTCATTGTTGTTAAAAATTGGTCTTTGATGTAGGGTATTTACGACGTGCGAAAATGTACTTAGAACTAGGTCTTCGAAAACGAAAACGAAAAAATGTATTAAAGCTCGCGCACTATATGCATAATTCGATGTTAATGTTGGCAGTCGTTTTAATGTCATTACAAATGAAACTTTCCCAGTAGCAGTGGTTGCAAAATAACAGCATAACTTCAGTCTAAACTCGTTCTGTTTTCAGGAAGTACACAACCATGGCAGATGCTTGGATACTGAACACAATGAAGAAATTCTTCTTCGGTGCGTCTCTGAAATTAAGGCTAAAGTCTGGCAGAAATTTTTCATCAATGCATAATCACATCTGCTGTAACCGTTCCAAAATGCTAAAAATCCAAACTTCGCCTTTTTTTTTGGGGGGGGGGGGGGGGGGGGGGGGGGCGGTCATTTCATTAAATACTCAGTGGAAACAATCTGGTTGACATATCTTAAACAGTTATATGAAACCAGTACCTCTCTGCTTTTGTTTTTCTTTGCAAGAAGATGGTGTATAAAACTACTCTTTCTCTAGAAATCAAGCAAGTTTTGTTTTTTTTTTTTTTTTTATGTGCCAAATGAAAGATAAAGACACATGTTACTTCAAGGATAGAAACATTTCTTGCTCTCTTATCTGCATACAATTTCACTCGTGTAATTTGCTCTTTTGATTGTGAACAGTCCGCTTATTTGACTGTGTTTTGTTTTAAAATCCGATTATTTTCTATGTATCTTTACATCCTACCACTTATGCAAAAGCCTTTGCAATCATCTATAGGCTATCAACAACATCAATCAAGCCGAAATCTCTAAGAACGGCTAGATTTGATTGACAAAAGCTGGCAAAAAAATGATCCGTGTGTGAGAGGCTTCAACACAAAACTGACTGACTCAAGGTCCACATACAGAGAATTTATTATTCTAGGCTTTCTTCGTCACTCTAGCACTACCATAACCGTTATCTTCTTTCCTGTATCAAAACACAGTCACTGAAAGTAGTTGGTCTGCAACTGTTTCGACCACAAGTTAACTCGGTGAAAAGAAATCAATAAAATCTCATTTGCGCAGCCATTAAGGGATACAGTGTTTTCTAAGTTCTACTAGAAAGAAATTCATACCATGTCTTTCATCTGATTATGAATACAGCACACATGGTAGAGCTGGCTACTTGTAGACTGTAGAGTAAAGATCAAAATCAATGTCAATCTGATTTTTATCAAGATACTCATGTTCGAGTCAACTCTTTGCAAGCTGTGTCTTTCTTTGGATTACCAATACGACATGAATGTTACTTTTATCAGCTGCAAATAAGTTTTCGTTAAGTGTCTAAGTAAATGTTTTGTGTTCCCTTAAGAGCCTCATTTTTTTTTAGAGAAACTTTGCTTTTCTTTTCATTATTGTTGATGTGTTGTTGGGGGGGGGGGGGGGGGGGAGGGAGGGAAGTGGGATGATGTTGGCAAGGGGGATGAAGCATGAAAGAAATGTAACTTTCCTTCCGTCAACTACGCACTATTTTCCGTTAAATATTAAGATCGATTCACATATAAAGATGACAGGAGCTCAATCGGTTTTATTCTTAACGGGAAAAAGGTATCGGATATTTCTACCTTCTCTCCAGAATCATGTATAAAATTCCATCATTCCGTCCTTGTTCATATCCCTCTCTCTCGGCATTACCTCCAGACCGCTCATCACGCCCCGTACACAGCTACACCCAAGTCTCAACACCAGTACTCTGCAGGAGATACCAACAGCATGTCATCAGAGAGTGACCTTCCAGAGCAGACCCTGCACAACTGTTGAATCACTTAGGCGCTGTTCGGTGGTGCCTGTTCTGATCCAGCAAACGCAAGACACCACCTTCTGTAACTCACTGACATCAAAAACTGCTTTGCTGAACGAGTAAGCACCTACCTTTCTTGGCGCCACAATCTTCATCCAATCATAGCGCCCGTGAATATGGTGATACTGAAGACTGACACAAATGAATTAAAGAGAGGGGTGTGGAAAGCGAAAAGCACAGAAGTAGAGTATGAATGGCACAGAACAGAGGTTTAAGTTTCAACCTTTATCGAACTTCGATTTTTTTTTTTTTTTCAAATGGGGCACAAGAGCATAACAGCTCAGTCCCACAAATAGTCCCTGAGACAACCTACAGAAACTGTATAAAAACATCTCTCGGAAGTAAATTGGTTTCAGTGGCTGTTAAATGATTGTGTGGTGCCTTTAAATGTATTGGCGAAGCACCTGCACATCGTGTAACTTTATATTGTCATCTTTCACCGCTGGCTAACGTTAATATTTTGCAGCACTGGAGAGAAAGAGATAAAAATTTCACCTGCTAATGCATAGCCTTTCCGTAACAAATCCTGTGCAGGGCTTCATCACTGGCAAGAGACAGTAACTGGGAATCGAAAGATCTGCGCTAGACTGGTGGAAACCGGGGAGGATTATCCTCAAGACGTACACTAAGCATGGCTTACTAGTGTTGGATATACCTTGACGGTTGAGATCCAAACACCCATCTATGAGAAATACTGTTGCTGCCTCGTGGGGGTACTTAGGACAGGAAATGGTAATGCAATGAACCCCTGACAGTAAATCTGGTTTGGAGTCCCATAGGCAGTTTGGAGATATAGCGCTTCGTTATCATTGCCGGAGGGATAGGGGGGGGGGGGGGGGGGGGGGGGTAAGCACTTTTTACAATCCAGTCACTGTCAAAATATTACGCTGTGCATCTCTCGTGAC
>JADBJO010000839.1:278986-298986 GCA_016801955.1 Conus betulinus
TCTTGGTCAGCTGCGAAATTTTTGGCCATGAAGAGCAGGCAAACTTAGCTCGCACAAAGTTTGACATGGTACGGTGTGAGGCCGAATATAATGGCTTAATTTGATTTTTTTCACCACATACCTATAGATACATAGGAATTATACCCCTTGTGTGTGTGTGTGTGTGTGTGTGTGTGTGTGTGTGTGTGTGTGTGTGTGTGTGTGTGTGTGTGTGTGTGTGCTATGTCTACGTTTTAAATTTTTGTTTTCGAGCTGATTGGAAATTGTGTTCTTCACTCAAATAGCTTCAGAGAGGTGTTAGAAGACATATGCGTGATCAATACCCAGTAGACTGGATTAAATAAACTAAATGACCAAATACCATTTTTTAGGCAATTCTTAAAGGAAAAACTTAATGTTCTTGGTCACGCTCTCTCTGAACACTTAAAGCAATCTTACAAACTGTGATTACAGGTGTAGTAGGAGAGGGGGGGATACTAAAGCAGTAACTGTGTCTGCTGAGGTACTCTGAGACAACTGTTAGTATCTCAAAAGGCATTGCAGCTAATCAGTTGCTTCTTTTCAGCTTTTTGGTATAGTACGTTTCCTTCCTTGTCAATTCATAAGTCATTGTTCTCGTGTTTTTTTCCCTTTTAAGTGAATGCTCACCGTCCCGCAAGGAATAGCCTATTTTGCAGTCTACTTGACCACAGTTTTATGAATTTTGTATTAAGATGCATGCTCGAGTGACCGAGAAAGAGACAGAATAGTATATGTGTGTTGGAGGAGGGGAGGGGGAGGGAGGGAGTAAGAGGAGATATTCGGTTCGATACATACCGGTGGAAATTAAGTGTTGAAAGGACGGGAAGGGAGAGGGGCAGTTGGCTATAGCGGCTAAACTAGGTCTGACCCCCAGAGTATGTTGCTGTACTTTAGAAACAAGGAGTGAGGGAAAAACCAATGAAAGAACCTAGCAGTCTCCTTCCCTCAGTCTTTCCATACTTCTGCCTGATAAGCTCAACAGCTTCACCTGGGATTCCAGTGGACGACTCCATCTCAACAACTTTGTTCCTGTATCACAGTGCTTCATTCATATTGCTGTGCCATTTCTAATATGTGCTTTTTAGTACAATGTGTCCTAATGTGCATGTCATTTTGGTGGTAGAAGTGATAGTATTTCTGGCTTTATGTAAGTCTGGTTTTTAAATGGACAGTCCTTAATAAGCAATAGTGGTGCGCATGAAAGTGTCTTTGGGCGAATCCAGCTTTTAGATGGACAATCATTAATTTAAACTAGTGAGTCCAGCTTTCAGTTGAATAAACCAGAGATAGGTATCACTAACATTATCCCGAGATCACTCTGGCCTAGACTTCTGATCGAAGTATCTGGACTTTCAGTTGGACATTCAATGGAAAGCCATCACTTCCACACCAGAGTGAATACGGTTTTTAATTGGACACTTCTTATATAGCTATTACTACTATCCTCACGAAGTTAATAATGATCTTCTTTTGGTGCAGTTCTGACATCAATTCTGTAAACGCACGCACGCACGCACGCACTGGCGCCTGCGTACACACACACACACACACACACACACACACACACCACACACACACACACACACACACTCGCACGTGCGCACACACTCGCGCACACACGTGTCTGCTCGCACGCACGCGGTTTGCGATATTTGGGGATGGGTACCACTGTGTTTCATGAAGTTGACAAAAACCCATAAAGACCTGTCCCAGAAAACCTTGGTTGGGTTGTGGGTGGATGGGAGGGGAGGGGAGGGGCTGGGGAGGACGCTCCGCTGTTTCTCAGTGATCTGTTGCAGGAGAATCAGTGTCGCTCTAATACTTCCAGAGTTTTTTTTTTCCCCTGATGGTAGCCGTGTGAGTGGCTGGCACGCTGTATACGGCCTTTTCGGTCCCAGAGTTCATACGAAAAACAACTGTATTGAGGAAAGTGCCAGCGACATAGGTTGAACAAAAGATAGCTAAGGATTCGTACTGAGGACAGTGCCAGCGAGACACGTTAAACAAAAGATTGGTAAGGATTTCATGCTTCTCAACTCTCTCATCTTCACGTCAAGATTTGGCAACCCCCCAAAATGCCCGTTACAGACGTCCGGGGGGGAGGGGGGGGGGAAGTGATCCGCTTCCCTTGGATTGTTCATGCTGTATTCGAAGTAGTTTGTCCCAGTCTCCAGTACTTCCGAACATCGCCGATTACAAACGTGGCGTCAACTTTGAGATTTTCTTTTCTTACCACACATTTTCACTAATTACCGCGACTTACCCATAGTATGACAAAGAAAAAAAATTCGTATTTCACTATGAATCCCGGTCAGCTCCCAGTAGCCTCCGTTTTCTTCTTCTTCTTCTCCTTCTTCAGCAGTAGCAGCAGCAGCAGCATCACGATGATGATGATGATGATGATGATGATGATGATGATGATGATGATGATGATGATGATGATGATGATGATGATGATGATGATGATGATCATCATCATCATCATCATCATCATCATCATCATCATCATCATCATCATCATCATCATCAAGATGTTGGTTTTATTATTATAATGCAATAGCTGCCAAAACAGGCTTGACAAATCATGGAGATCGGGAGGTCTGCATGTACAGCCTAGCAGCATGGTTAGAGCTGGCCTTCTATTAGTCAGTGCATATGACTCATGAGTTTGGCAAATTAACACTTAAAGATCTGTGTACTCTCTGTTTGCACGATAGATTCGCTGGTTAAATTATCGGCTGGATGACCTGTTGATCCACTGGGTGGTTGTCAGTCAGCTGGACGACGGGGGAACAGCTAAGTAGTCAACTGGCAATCAGTTTGGGTTCACTGGCCAGTTTGCTGGCTGATTGAGGACAGAGGGAGGATGGGTAGGGGTGGCAGAGAGCGATTCTGTGTGTGTGTGTGTGTGTGTGTGTGTGTGTGTGTGTGTGTGTGTGTGTGTGTGTGCGTGCGCGCGCACGTGTGTATGTGTGTGTGTGTGTGTGTGTGTGTGTGTGTGTGTGTGTGTGTGTGTGTGTGTGTGTGTGTGTGTGTGTGTGTGTGTCTGTGCGTGCGTGCGTGCGTGTGCCTGGCTAAACAGCGGCAATTCTTTGTATGATTGCACACACACACACACACACACACACACACACACACACACACACACACACACAAATCTTTCCTGAACATTATATTGTGGCAAGTGAATAGGCCTATTTTATACTGGAAAACGTCATGCTGCTGATACAATAATGCAAAACTGTACAAAGGTCCAATATTCTAAAACAGACGTATGCAGAATGACATATTGCATAATGTAAAACCTAAAATCTTTATTGCATTCATAGAAATGGAAACAAACAAACTATACCCTCCACGCCAAATAACACGCAGTACATGATTTAGATGTCATGCAATGAACTCAAGATCTATGGTAGACTGCAAATCAACACACACACACATGCAAACATGCGCAGGAAGAGATGAATATCTTCAAGCAGTTACTAAACGCCATCATCTTAGGTTGCAAGGGCATATAATCTTCTTTCCGTCGCTCCCTGTTCAACAGCATTCTACATCGTACAGTGGGACGAATGGCTCACAGGTACACTGAGGAAGTCCCAAAACGGACAACTTAAAGTACTGGCTAATCGCACAATCTCTACCTCTTTGCACGTGGCACAGGTCAGAACGAGGCTGACATCCATGATGGCAACCTTATGAACAATTATCATGGAAAAATTGTAACAAATATTACGATGAAATACACAGATAAACATAAAATAAACTACACAATCGTAGATACATTGGTTTGAAAAAAAATGAAGTTTCATCACCGCAGTCACGAAGTTCTGCAAAACTGCGTTGAGCAATATCTATTCAGAGGCGTTGATCCATGTTGTTTTCATACCAAAAAAACAAAAACAAAAATAAAGTGTAGACACATTGTTCTGCTCCCATAATTAAAATGTTGACGATATGCATATTATTCCGGATCAAAAATAGCAAAAAATCATAGTGAAAAAGGGAGAACTGAAAACACACACACACATAATATAACACCGCACCAGCAGACAAGACGTTGGAAAACTAAAGCCAGGATTCAAACCACAGTGCCAAGGACATCCAAGCTGATTTTACTAGCTCTCAATGCCAAACGCCAGAAACTCATACTGTCACCCACAACAGCAAAAGAGGACTGGGAGACAGCAAATAAAACCAAAAATTAGATGCAGTGAGAGGAAAGAGCACACTGGAGCACAAACTAGCCACACTAGAAGACACTGCACTCGGAACCTGTTGGGGAGCTTATGGACTGAAACAACTTAAGACTGAGGACACCGCAAAGATCCAGAGACCAGCAAGAGATGAATAACGTCCGAAAGTGGAAAGAGGAAAAAAAAAAAAAAAAAAAAAAAAAAAAAAAAAAACAGATGAAGGCTGCCTAAAGCTGAGAAGAACGGACTGAAGAAGCACAACACAGTGCCTCAGCAAAGACAGAATCCGCAAGGAGGAGGAGCAAAATGAAGAAAACCCAAAACCGCTCCTTAAAAGACCCCTTCCATTTCGCCAGGAAATTGTTTGCGCCAGCCAAAATCAAGGACAGTCACAGTGGACAAAGAAATTCCTGAGAAAAAAAAATCAAACAGGAAAACATATTCGGGCCCTCAGAGCGAAAACAGCTCTTAAAAAATCCAGGGCTTGGTTTGGCCTGCAGTGCCAGAGAAAAAACTTCAATGACGTGCCGCTAACTCTGGATGAAGTAAAGAAAGTGGTTAAGAAAGCAAGACCCAAATCTTCGCCTGGACATATAATGAGTAGCTCCACAAAGTGATAAGATCTGTAAGGAGGAACTTAAAGATCAGCATCCAGTGGATGTAGCTGATGGAGTGTACATTCTCAAAGAGCAAAATTCGGGTGACAACACCAACCGATCCAGACCAACATTACTTATGAACGTTGAGGGGAAAACAGTCTTCTCTGCCATGGCTGCTAGGTTGACTAGATACCCGACAGAAAATGACAGACAGACAGACAGACAGACAGACAGACAGACAGACAGATTTAGATAGATCTATATAGCTAGCTGTGAATAATATGTGGGCAAAAAGACACCATTGAATGGACAGTTAATGTCCAATTTTCATCACCTAATCGTTGGATAACAACAACACTAATAACACCAAAGAATACACATACACCCACACACAAAAACCTGGCGTTCTGACCATTATAAGAGAAAGATGTCTAGTAGGGTTTCCAGAACAAAGGCAGGACAGTGGTACCCAAAGGCAGAAAAAAAAACAGTAAAGAAAGACCAAACAGAAATAAAAAAAAACAAGAAGAGTCAGATGAAAGAGGAAAGATGAAGTTATTAGCATGGAATTTCCATACAGTGTGGAAGCTGTTTGTACTGGTAAAGCACCCAGCATCCCCAAGGGGACTTGAAATGTTGCTTTTGTCCTTGTTTATTCGCTTTGAAATGAACTGCAAAGCAAAAACAGACCAGGAAAGCAGCAATATCACACCAACAAAACATTCGGTCAAAAAAAAAAAAAAAAAGAGAGAGAGAGAGAAAGAACCAAAGATGAAAGACCCACCCAACAAAGATAATAGTAACAGTAATACAAGAAGACACTGACGTAAAAACATTATTTTGATACTGAAATGCTATCAATGAAATGAGGGGAATGAGGAGACAGTGACAAACAGAGTAAAAGAGAAGGGGGATAGGAGGGGGAATAGTGATCTCAATTCCATTCAAAACAAATACTAAAAAATTCTTTTTAAGGACGATGCTGGAGACGGATCATTCATTAGAAAAAAATTAACAAAGTGTTATCCAAAACACACATTGCACACATGCAAGTGCACGCATGCATTCACACACACACACACACACACACACACACACACACACACACACACACACAAACTTGCTGATCCTTGAAAGTGGCAATGTATGTGTTAGAAATCACCTTCTGGTAAGGGAAAAAAAGGCTTCTTATTCACATCATCCCACTCACATGAAATGATATGATGAAGACAAATGTCTCTTTGAAAAACAGATAACTTATCATTTCATATCCATTATGTACAGCGTTCAAAATGTAATGAGATCATCTGCCTGCTAGACTTAACAGTCTACTCATGTATGTTTGTCTGTACTGTACAAATGAAATATATATACATAAAAAAAACACCTACAAATTTAAAAAAAAAATGTTCATTTGCCATTTGCATCGAATATATGCCATGCAGGAAATTGAAAATAGGAAAAGACATTAGCAGCCAGTTATCAAGCAGTGTCATGTAACTGTACAAACAAGCTCACAGAGTGGTTTGGGTTTGTGTCTCTCTCCTGTAGGTTTGTTTGGTGTGTTGTTTGTTTGTTCTTTTTTTTTCAATGATAACATTATGAATGTATTAATTTCTCATTTTCTAACATTCACTTACGTAAGCACCTTACTTAATAAAAAAAAAAAAAAGGTTCGACTTCAAAAAGAGCACTTGAAAGCTAAAAATTGATGTGGATGTGTATGAGAAGGCATAGGAGAATGCATGTGTCTGTGAAGATGCGGTTGAGTGTGAATTTGCGTATATGTGTATGTATTATTTGAATGAATGAGAGTGAGTGGTGTGAGTGAGTGAGTGAGTGAGTGAGTGAGTGAGTGTGTGTGTGTGTGTGTGTGTGTGTGTGTGTGTGTGTGTGTGTGTGTGTGTGTGTGTGTGTGTGTGTGTGTGTGTGTGTGTGTGTGTGTGTGTGTGTGTGTGTGTGTGTGTGTGTGTGTGTGTGTGTGTGTGTGTGTGTGTGTGTGTGTGTGTGTGTGTGTGGTGTGTGTGTGTGTGTGTGTGTGTGTGTGCGCGCGCGCACCTGCATATCATGGAGATGAATGCATCACTGACACTGACTGATGTGGAGATACATTGCTCATATGTACACATTAAAAAATGGAAGCAGTTTTTTGCAATCGCCCAATTGAATAAATACTCCTTGTTTAACTAAGGAACACACACACACACACACACACACACACACACACACACACACACACACACACACACACACACACACACACACACACACACACACACACACACATAGTGACTATTTCTATTTCAGCAGCTAACGCATGACTTCATGACTCAAATGTTTTAGCTGTGTGATAGACAACTGAAACAGGTTTTTTTCATACAGGTTAAGTAGCATAGTGACAGTTTGAAACTGAGTCACAAACAAATCACAGCAACAGAGTCACAAAAAAATCACAGACTATCCCATGCAAAAATACACATTGATAAAAAAAAATATATATATGTGGATGAGAAATTAATGCAATACAAGTTGAAGCAGGAAAGTTAAAATTACTCTTTATCAAATCAACTATAAAATATATCATAATCAGCACACTTACACTCTTTACCTGTGAATAATTTCAATGCTGCCTAATGATTACTGTGTATATTCTCTAAACAAGAAAACATAAACTTATCTAAGCGCACTTTTGTGAATAAATACAAAACTTGATTATGTATACTGGTGCACAAATATGTCATATTACATTTGTATCAATATGCACTGCATAAACATGTATTATTTTGTTTCATACTATTCAACTTAAAAAGTGGTACCACACAAACTCAATA
Organism: Conus betulinus; assembly: GCA_016801955.1. Taxonomy (NCBI): domain Eukaryota; kingdom Metazoa; phylum Mollusca; class Gastropoda; order Neogastropoda; family Conidae; genus Conus; species Conus betulinus. The sequence continues at coordinate 286,637 of JADBJO010000839.1, forward strand.
AAAAAAAAATACATTTATTTCAGACAAAAAAAGCTGAAGACATTTTTTAAGAGAGTCTCAAGCATTTGTGCAATCAATACCTCCACACATCAGGTGATAAATAAAACATATCAAATCACATGCCAAACCAAACCTCACTAAATTTGACAGGATAATGATTTCAGGCTGAACTTAAAACATGGAAACAAATGCTGGAAAACTGGGCTGCCGAATGAACACTAAACAAAAAACATTTAACCAAAGAACTACTGGTCTTCCCCTGACAAAATAACAAAAAACAATGTTCACAAGTAAACAAAAAGCAAAGAGGATTAGTTGTGGGCACTGAAATTAATGCAGGGCAAAACAAGTCCTCAATCACGTAAAAAAAAAAGACTTTGCAAAGATTTACAGTAGATGGGGGAAAGGGGTAGGGTAGGTAGGGATGGGTGGGTGGGGGGGAGACTTTCACATGGAATGAGAAAGAGGGCATGAAAGTGAACCTTTCAATTTCACCATAGTGAATGATAAAAACCACTGAGTTTTAACTTGTATATATGGAGCCATCTGTTCACCTCTGTCCATGGTCGACTTCTGTTTTCTGGGTGTACTCCACAGCTGGCTATTCGTTTTGTGGTGGCCTACCCATGATATCTAAAAACAAAACACCATCTACACTTCTCTGTCGTATTTCCACCCTCATCAGGATAACATGACCAACAGAATCTGAAATCCTAGCTTAATTACTTTCATAATGACTGACAACTTCATTGCCTGTGCTTGTTTTTGTCTTTGCCCCTATAATCAATCTTATCTCATTACTTGTTTGTTTTTTTTTTCTTCCACTACCTGAGGAAGACCAGCAGATGGAGGCTTGTTACTCTAAGTGTTTATTGTGTTCATCTGGCAGCCCAGTATTCCAAACTTTGTTTTCAATTCCTTGCAAATAGCTTGTAAAGTCTCTCTCAGTAATGACCAGACTACAGTGTAAAAAAAAAAAAAAAAAGAAAATCTGAGGAAAATGGAAAAAGAACAATAACCAATCCCAAAATTCAAACAATACTTAAAGACTGAATCTTACTCATTACCTTCTTTATCATCATTAAAGATTTCTTTTTTAAATGACACACTGGGTTTTGTCTAGAAACTCAAACTGGCCACTTTATGAGGATTGTATGCATGTGATGCAAAAATGATACCTGATTAGAAACACAAGTTTACCACACATTTGAACTGAAAGTAAAAGCCACACAGCAAATGAACCTTTCTTCATAACTTGACAGTTTTCCTGAGAGTTTGTCTAGGGCTATGCAAAGACACAGTAGAGAATCAGTTACAAGAAACATCATCCTGGTGCTTTTAAAACTCCTGTTACAAAGTTGCAGTTGTATAAGTTAAAGCACTTTTGCTTCAGCAGATCAAAACTAAGTAGAAGTTCTGCCTACACTCTGGTACACCTGAGAGACTAAGCTCAATTATGACACTAATTCTGCTGGAATGACACAAACTACATCCCCAGTAAGAAAATGCACTAAAAAACTCATAAGGGAAAAAAGTGCTCAACACAAACGTCGAAGTGACAGTGACACTCACCTCACCTCACCTCACCTCCTCAGGCTGAAATAGCTCGCAGGGGGGGGGGGGGGGGAATAGCTCATTGGTAGAGCGCTGGACTTGTGATCCTGAGGTTACAGGTTCGAATTTCGGTACAGGGGATTTTTCCCTCGGAGTTAACATTGGTTCTGATTCCATTCCCCATACAGTCCTTCGAATGAGACTATAAACTGAGGTTCCGTGTGTGAACGCACGCACACATCATCTTGCACACACGTAAAATCCCATTACCAACTTTCGGAAGAAAAGGCCAGTTTGGCCGTTGGTATGGATGACACGTAGCATGGACCTTCCCTGAAGCTGGAGTGTGCTGCCTTAATGGCGGGATAAAAAAATGGTCATACACACAAAAGTGTCAGAATCTTCAATTCGATCAAGGTGGACACTCAAAGAAAGAAGAATAAGGCCCATAACTACAGAAGTAGTCGTTGGAGAAACCTGAGGACCGCAGACACAACCCCCTCACAAGAGGTTAATGAATCCATGCATTACCCTGACACTAACAGATAACGGTTAAATGTGAACTCAGCAGAAATTCATACAGCCATCCTTTTTTATCCATTTATTTTTCTAAGTTCCAGCTTCCTTTGTGAAAAAAAAATATGTGTAATTTTGTAAACCTTCACATAACTATAGTGAAATCTTGATGTATCATACAAGGCCAAGTCCACTAATCAGTCAATCTTTATGAACATAAAAGAATTAACACCACGCATAATAGTGACACAAAAAATATGTGAAAACTTGTGAACTGGCAACTCTACACAAAGCAGCTGGTGTCCACTCAGGACACTGTCAGTGTGTCACAACCTGATCACAAAACTGCAACCAAACAGCTGGAGCAGAATGTAGTACTTTGTAACAAGAGAAAAAGATGTAAACACTTTTTAGTCTTGGACTAATAAAGACAGGTGAATCACTGAATGAACAACAGAAAAGGAAAGTGAATAAATAATCTCAAAAAGACAAGAGTCACACAAGTTCACAGAAAAGAGAAAAGTACTATCACAGAATTTACAGAAGGTGAGTGTACAAACCGATATTGAAAGTGTTTCCTGCTACCCACGGGGACAAGAGAACATACAACATGCGCAAGTACTAAAGACTAGATTTAGTCATTCTCATTAAAGTCACAGCTAACCAGGAATATATATAAAACTCAGCCATGGATTTTAATCCAAGCTGTTGAAGGAACATCCCTTTTATTTTGACAGTCTGCAAATCCTTATTGGCTTTTAAAACCCCATTTTCATTTGCAAGAAGGCCAGGAGCAGGGGTGGAGATGGTGTGTGAATGGGAAGGGGAAGGGGGAAGGGAAAAAAAGGAGAGAAAAGGGAACGGACACCCCAAAATGAAAGCTTTATCATTGCCAGTTTTGTTGTCTCATCCTCTGTTTCATCTAAGTGGTTTTGATGCTCCCAAACTACTCAGTCCAGAGTTTTTTCATGCACAGCTAACTTTGATCATTCTCTCACAGCCACAACACCAGCATTCCATACCAAGCGACTCATATCAAGTTACCATGAAGGAATCTACAAAAGGACATAGTGCACTGCTGCTGAGCCACTTGGGTGGTTCGTGGTAGGTATGGGAATCTCATCCTACATGTAGACACAGGACACCAACTACTAAGGCCCCTTTTGAAGACAATGATTTCTTTGTTGTGAAGGCTGCAAATAAACAAATCACATAAGTAATAGGCAGCAAGTCTCGATGAATGTGCTACAATGGGATATGGATGTGAAGGGGAAATCAATAGAGTTCACCAGGAGACCTGGTTCAGGAGGAATGTGCGCAGTATTTGAGACTTCATTTTCTTAATGACCAATGAGGATGACAACTGCAGAGGACAGTACAACTTTCTATTTCATGTAAGATAACATAACACTAGGCAATGCTGCACTTCAGCCTGTATGTGCAATGCTGCCGATTCCTTGCCCTGAGTGACAAACACTTAACTTGCAGTGTTGGTCAGGAATTCCAAGCAGAGCTCTCAGACAAAGATCCAAAAAGTGAATTAAATTCCGACAGTTAAGTTTTGACCCGTGATCTAATTTTAATCTATTGCATACTAAACAAGAGCCACCCACACATAAATAGAGTAGAGAGTGAGAGAGAGAAAGAGAGAGAAAGAAAGAGCAAGATGCCAATGACAGAATGAGGGACTCAAACCCACAGCCTCTTAACATGGAACCTGCCAATAAAAAAAAGAAAGTGCTAAATTATTAAGCACCACACTACAGGTAACAGCACCGGTATGAAAGTATTTCAAGTTTCATTTACTGCAGGGAGGGAGGGGGGAGAAGGAGGGAAAAGGGATGCAGGGGGTGGATTGGAGGGTAATCTTTTACATTTTCCAATTTTGACAATCCTATCTGTCAATACAAGACGTATAGTTCATAATCATTATATTAATATTAATAGATGATAATATAGTTTGTACACGCACGATCAATGTTCAGCCATTCATTAGCTTTCGAACCTGTACTGGGCGCTTAATCAAGCTGGCTTTGCATCATTTGTTAATTTAGGTCCATATGTTTCGAGTTTTGCTAGTCATTTTGAAAAACTGTTCCACACTTTTTCAATTTGCCAAGTGACACATGCACTAGAACATGATAATTCTAAAAGTTTCTTGAGAGTTCCAGAAACTTTCTCTGAGTGCCATATGCTTCCTGCAATTGCTTTCAGAAAATTTCCATGCATTTTGACTGGCAATACTACCTGATGATTCCTGAACGTTTTGCAATGTTCCAAGCTTTTCGATTATTAAAATTTATATCATGATTCTCAAACTTTCAAGAATATTCCATGCACTTAATATATTACATGCCATAAATCTCAAACTTTTGTTGTAATAAACTGTAAACAATCAAGATTTGAGATATTTGAGAAGTAACTGATGACTTTTGTTGATGTTGGGGGACACGTCCCTTCTTGTGGAACCACTGAGACTGTAGTCAATTTGAAGACTGAACTGTGAATTTTTGTGTATACAATGAAGACTTCTTAAACTTGTTACCTGAGTCAACAATTCAACAGCCTGACCAACAACGTACTGTCAGTGTCACATGATGTGAGATGACATGGGCCACAGGTCAAACTTTCTAGATATGAGTCATTCACACCACCTGAGGAAAACCCATGAAGAGAAAAAATGCTAGGAATAAACACATTAATTCATGCAGATAAAAATCGGTGTTTAACATACATGGCAGAATCAGACAATGTCTTAATAACACGTACAAAAACATACAAAGCAGTCTGCATGCACATAAATATGTTCACATTTTTTCCCCAAACACTAATAAATAATAATAATTTTAAAAATGCACATATTGTTAACTAATGTATAGTGATCATTTGAGGATTATTGTAGATCAACAAAACATTTGCCTGATAAGTCTTTATTCATTTCCTCAACAAAGTTCTCATCTTGCTGTCAGCATCACTATCAGTTTAAATGAAACTCATAATAAAGTGAATGCAACTTTTGTGTAGTTCGTATCTTAATTGGAGAACAGAAGGTTTCTTTCCTTTCTTTTTCTTTCTTACAAGTTGAAAACCATCTTCATAATTTTAGTCCAGCAGACAACATTGATCTTTCTCTTATACATGTATTTAGTGTAATTTTTGTGCGATCATCCTGATTTCTCTGAACTATAATCACTGGGCCCATTCTATCATATTTGATACCAGAGATCCATAAAAAGAGATATATATCAGTCTGGTCACCATAATACTACATACTGGGAATTACCACACTCTGTAATTTAGTTACTTTGGAAGCGCTCAAGACTACATGATCCAACAGATGCATGAAAAAAAGATGACAACAACTGACTCCTCTTATGACTACATTAACATAGTGGCAGACTTGGGAAACATCTCATAAACTAAATTTCAAAATGGGGACCATCATCACATGCTTCCTGAGAGTACGGTTATTCACAAAAATTGTCATGACAACCGGTCAACCTTTTTTCAATTTCATGGCTTAAACTCAGACCTGACCTCAAGCGGTGACCATACATTTTACCCATACTGTACCTCTAAACTGGAGGTGAAAGCAAAAAAAAAAAATAAATAAATGGAAAGAAAAAAGTGTTCATTGCATGCAGTCATCAATTACTGTCGAGATATTTCAAACGCTGATCAACCCATCTGGCTTCTCCAATCAACCCATGCCTGGCATAGAAGTGCTGCAAAGACTTGTACCGCTCCTGCACATCAAATCCAACCAAAGTGTGCAGCTTACGCAGTCAACAGGGCACAGGTGCATAGGCTGGCGAAAATCCTCCTCTAGATGACCAGAACCGTTCATGCAGCAGTCATAAAACACAGTGGGTCTACACCCAGCAGGTGCAGAATCTCATGGACAACAAGCTTACAGGACCGATGAACCATCAGGCGTGACTTTTCAGAGAACGTGATAGGTCTGGGGATGGTTTGAATGTCGTACCAGCGCTCAGTGGAGAAAGTGAGGGTTGGATCATAGCGACAGAGACTGAAAACGGCCACTCTCTGCAGACCCGCTGCCATTCCTGCCACAAACAAGTCTGTCTGTGGCATCTCCATACAGGTCTAGAGTTGTGAGGGCGATCAAGCAAAGAGCTTGAGCAGGTATTATTGTGTGAAGTTTGGACAGAACTGAATCCACTCGAAGCTGAATATGCCCTGTTTTGGCACTGTAACGGCAGTGAAGCTCGGTGCGTTTTACACGTGTGCTGCGGCCACCGCTTCCACGACGGACTGGATCATCTATCACCACCACCTTCCCCTCCTGCACATCCAGCTCCAAGGGAGGCAACTGCTCCACTGGCATACACAGAAACCTGCTGGTATAATCAACAAGGTCAGAAAATGTCACGTACTGGTTGTCAAACTTTCCCAACTGCAACAAGCAAATTTTGCCCTCAGGGTATTTCTCTCTTAAAGTTTTTCCTTTGCTGCAAAAAGTTTGATTGAGGTACTTGACCTTGCGGCTTGACAGCCAAGGGTTTTCCTTCAAGAACTGTGGGTATGTCTGCCCATCTTCATCATACTGTGCTAACCAATCATCAGGACTTGTTGGGTGAGGTATAGGCTTGAAGAATTCTGCATGGGAAGGAGATAGAGACATACTTCCTGAGCAAGATGATGGCAGTCCTCCGTGTGTGGCTGGGAAGCACAAGAGAATTCTCGAGGAATGTTTGCTGACTTGCTGTATCCAAGAGCACGCAGACGAGCGCTTCCATCCCGGTGTTTAAAGCCACGAGCAAACGGAACATAGCGGATCCGTTTGGAAGAAGCTGGACCACTGCTGTCCTTTGTTTTGGCATGTTTAGGCATACTGTAGAGTTCCACAGAAACTGTGACCTTTTGAGATGAATCTGCAACAAATCATAGCAAAGGAATGAGTCTGTCCATTTCCTTCGGCTCAACCAATCATTATGGGCATCTCAGGCTGTTAAAAAATTCACTAACAGAAATGCGCCGCCTGCACACACACACACACACACACACACACACACACACACACACACACACACAAAGCTTGAAGAAGATGGCACTGCTTAAAATGTAAATTTTAAACTCTTACATATATATGAGCAGCACATAGTAACTACCAAACTTTGTCTTGAATAAAGATCATTTGTATTAATACCTAAATCCATTTCACTCCCTTGGCTCCACAGCGGAACGATGCTAGTTGTGTTGGTCAATCCTAAGCAAGAAAAACGTACACCTGAAGACTGTGCCAGTGGGACTCAAGAGAAATATTCTCCACAACTGCTTATCCATCCAGCCAGGAGCAGTTCCTTGGCTTAACAGTAAAACTTTGCTAGTTGTATTGGCCCATCCCTGGCATAATTCATCTGTGTTAGTGCTATTATCATCACCTCAAGGACAAAAACAAAATGTTATGATCCAACTCAGCAGCCAGCGACAGTAACTTATATGCATTTTGTGTGTGTGTGTGTGTGTGTGTGTGTGTGTGTGTGTGTGTGTGTGTAAATTTCAATCCAATAAAATGTTTTCACAATGACTGTCAAGATGACAGTTCAAAAGACCCAGTCTCTCATTGAAACACAAAAAAAAACGTTAAATTTATCATCAGACTCAGTCCACTGACTCCAAAGGTGGATTTTCTTAGCACAACATCAGTACATGAAACATTCTGAGATTTCACAGAAATGTTAGCTCCTAACTCACTTAATATCACTGCTTCTCAGTCAGTGAACTGGGAGATTATCTTGAGCAGGACTTGTTTTCATGACTTCATCTTGGAACCTAAAAACTCTTAGTCTGTACGAGTGTTAAAATCTTAAAACAACAACAACAGCAACAAATCAACAAACAACTTCATGCATCTGCCTCTTATTTGTGCATCATATACATGAATACATCTAGTCTTTACCTAAAATCTAATACAGTAATAGACAACAGTCTATTTCATAATATACCGAGATAGCGCTGCAATGCTGTATACTCTAGATGTATTCACTCTCTTACTTTTATAGAGTACCGAATTCCTTTAAATTGACTATGAGGAGGATGTGTTTTGTTCTTCAATTTAACGTCTTCCCACTTAACGTGATTGCAGACAGATTGTGCAATGGTTGTGTGTGTGTGTATGCGTGCATGTGTGTGTGTGTGTGTGTATGTGTGTGTGTGTGTGTGCGTGTGTGTGTGAGCGTGTGTGTGTGTGTGTGTGTGTGTGTGTGTGTGTGTGTGTGTGTGTGCGCGTTGTGTGCGCGCGCGCGTGTGTATTTATGTGTGTGTGTGTGTGTGTGTGTGTGTATGTGTGTGTACGTGTGTGTGTGTGTGTGTGTGTGTGTGTGTGTGTGTGTGTGTGTGTGTGTGTGCGTGCGCGCGCATAAGATTAAGATTAAGATTAAAATTATAGTCCCGTCAACAGCAGAGGTTATCTCAGGACTGTCACCACGTTCCAAACTACCACGTATATATGTTAAAAATGGATTAAAAGCAAAACCTCTCCCAACCCATTAAAACAGATTAAAAGAACCTATCCTAGGATTAAAAAACCAACACGTTGAAATAAGATAAGACAACGTTGCCCACAGCCCAGCCGACCGCAAAGGGCCACACCAGGGCCGTCACCACGTTAAAAACAACCCACAAGGCAGTCATTCACACAATTCTGTAAAATACGTCCAAAAACACATCCAAAAGTTTGTAAAAAATCTCTCCACCGCAAAATCTCAGATCCGATGAAAATTGTTAATCTCTTTCAAGAACCCAAAGATCGTGTCAGGCGGAACATCTCTGAACAAGATTTTCATGGAATCTGCTGTAAAATGTTTGTGTCTCACATCGTGCAAGTCCCAGCACTCCAAAAGAATATGTTTCATTGTGAGTGGAACATGACATGGAATGCACCATGGAGCTTCTTCACCCTTTAAAAGGTACGAATGGGTAAAATACGAATGGCCAGTGTGCAGCCGGCACAGAACTGTTTCTTCTTTACGACCACCAGACGAAGGTGGGAGGAACTCCTTTAGGTTTGGACGGATCTGAAAGAGTTTGTTATCCGTCTGTGTATTCCAATCCTCCTGCCAGAGATCTCTGACATAATCGTTAATTTTGGGTTTCAGATCTGAGCAGGGGATAGGTGTGTTTGACAGATTCTCTCTTGTGGCATTCTTGGCCAAACGATCAACCATTTCGTTCCCTCCGATGCCAACATGACCGGGAACCCAAGCCAGAATAATATTGTAACCCTCCACTTTCAACTTGGTCAAAAGTTCGAAAAAGTGTAAGAGTTCGGGATGCTGAAGGTTTCGGCCGGCTATGGCCTCCAAAGCTGACAGTGAATCCGACAGAACCAGAAAGTCCCTCTTCGTAGACTGCGAGATTATCCTCAATGCCAGAACCAGAGCTGTAAGTTCAGCAGAGTAAGCAGAAGCGTCCGAATGAATATGTTCCAACGGTATTTGAGAAGGAGCACCAGGGCAATAGGCTGCACAGGCCACTCCATCTTCAGACTTGGAACCGTCAGTGAAAATTTTCTGATAGGATGGGAATCTGAACAAAGGTCAGCATACAACGCCTTGTATGCCAGAGAGCTGGTGGACTCTTTGCGAAAAGCTGCAAGATCAAAACGAACCTCTGGTGTGAAAAAGGTCCACGGAGGTTGATCTGGAAACTTGGAAAAAATCGGACACAACTCCTAGGTCTAGACCTGCATTCCGCGCGTGAGGCTGCATACGAAGACCAAACGGCGGAATACAGTTAGGGTTGTTTTCAAATTTGCTTTGGAACTGAGGGTCAAAGACACAGTCATAGGCAGGGTTCTCCGGTTCCGAGAGCAGTCTGATATAATAGTTCAGAGACAGTTTCAGCCTGCGGTTGGACAGTGCGGGCTCCCCTGCCTCTGCGTACAGGCTGTACACAGGGGTGGTGCGGAATGCTCCAAGACAGAGCGCGTGTGCATGCACACGTGTGTGGGCACATACGCACTCATTCACGTGTGCGTGTATGTATGTGTGTGCGTGTGTGTGTGTTAGTGTGTGTGTGTGTGTGTGTGTGTGTGTTTTTGGAGGGGCGGGAGGAAGAAGGATGGGGGTGGGATGCAAATGTGCATGCCATCTTGTGATGGCGCTTTTTCAAGGCCCCAGACATGTATAAACCAAGGTCTACTACAGCTTAAGGCCAAGTTCAGTTCAGTGGTTAATTTAATGTCTGTTCACCATTGATGATATTAGATGAAAAATAATTTAAAATGTCATCTCTAACTAACAAAACTAAGTTAACCTCAAAGATAAAAAGTAACAACAATAATTTTTTGAATTAGTGGTAAAAATAAACATGCACCAAAGCAACCTGGCAATTTTAGATTGTGCGATAATAGTAGCAATGTTTATGATAGAAGGACTGGACAATGTTTGACTGACATCTTAGGCGTTAATATCAATAGAATTTTATTTACAAATTGGAGTTAAGACAGAACATTCTATCAACAAATGATGCACTGAAAAAAGGCTTACCACAAGTACAAAGAACATGGCAAGAATTTTTTGTGTTCCATGCATTTAACTTGAGTTTTGTTACTATCTTAGAAATGTGACGAGGACAAGTCTTTACGTATAATATATTTGAGATTTTCTCCACAATTTCTGTTATAAACACAATTTTCTAATTTTAGCAAAATTTCTGATGAAGATGTTTTCAGTGATGATGATAAATTACAATCGTCGCATTGTTTAGCTCCAGCTTCAGCAAGTATATCTGCTTCTTCGTTCCATTTCAACCCACTATGAGAGGGAACCCAGCAAAAGTCAATACATATTCCATGAATCCTTAAACAGTGTATGAGGGGATGAATATCAAAAAGTAAATCTTTCCGAGCCTTACCATCCCCATGTTCTAGAGACTGCAAGACAGATTTTGAAATCACACACATACGAGAATATTATGAAAAGGCATGGGAGCATCATAAATGTAGCTCAAAGCCACAATATTGCATATAATTCTGCTGCAATATGGAAAACCCTTTCCAAGAAGATAATTCTTTTTCACATTTAGGCTGCGAATAACAGAACCAGGACCACTACCTATGTTATCTAGGACTGAGCCATCAGTGTAAATTTTCAGGTGACTGCTATGAAATTTGTCAAGATGAACTGTGACTTCACTAACCAAGAGATTAACGTTTTCAGTTTTAAAAATACTTGTGTAATTATAATCAAAATTTCTACGCAAATGCTCCCAAGGGCAGGGGGAATCTTAGGTGTGATGGATCTTCAGAAACTGTTGCTAAATCAATGTTACAATCAGAGATAAGCTTATACGCTTAATTTCTAATTGGTTGGAAATATAAAATATTTCTAGCTCATTTGGGATCATCTTTGCTCCAATCCATCAATAGTTCTGCTGTAACTGAGTTCTTAACTGACAGACTTCTAATAACATATTTTGATACGTCTCAGAGCTGTTGTTCTTGAAAAGGTAAAACCTCTGCAGCTTGATAACTTTTGATAGCATTTGCATAAACTGGTGCACTTAAGGCCAGTTTCACTGCTTTGCTATCCAAACTTTGTAGCTTTTTTTAACAGATATTCTGGAGCAGAATAATATACTTCTTGGCCATACTTTAATTTGGATCGAAGTATGAAGTAGCCAAATGCAATAAAGTTTTCATGTCTTGCCCCCAAGGCTGATAGTTGATTATCTTTAAAAGTTTAATCTTTTTCTTGCCTTGGTTGATAAATGTTCTATACGCTTTTTCCAACTAAGTTTTGTTGTCAAAAAGACTCCTAAAAATTTAACATAATTTTGATATTTCAAGATATTATCCTCTAATTTCAAAACAGGTAATATGGAAGGATTTTCACCATCATTAAATAACAGCAAACATGTGTTTTTTTTACCTGACAATTTTAAACCATTTTCTTTTATATAATTTGATAAATTGTTTAGTTCTTGCTGATAAATTGTCTGCACATGACTGATAATCTTCTTATTCAAATTTTTTCTTAAACTGGTGTTTATCCATACTGCAATATCATCAGCGTATTGAACCACATGTGTGTTCTTAGACAAAGCTTTTGGAAGATCATAAACAAAAATGGAGAATAAAATTGGAGCAATGATTGAACCTTGTGGAATCCCCATATCTACACTTCTGAACGCTTAAGGCCAAGCCTACAGGTGCATCCACAAGTTCATGCGCGTATGTGAATTTGCATGCTGTGTGTTCCTTGAAAGGTTTTCATGTGTACACTCTCAATGGGCATGAAACAATGTTGGCGTAG
>JADBJO010000839.1:303986-313986 GCA_016801955.1 Conus betulinus
AGAAAGAGGGGGAAAAATCCAATGTGTCTGTATTTCTTGCATAGAAAATAAAATGTAAGGTCAAACAATGCTTTTAAAAGACAAATTCTTGAATGAAACTGATTGAAATGTTTACATAAGCCTTGGAAGAAAGGGACAAACATGAGAAAAGGCAAAAGAACATTATGGTTGTCAATTTGTGGGAAAGTTCAAAACTGACTGCTTAGGAGAGATAAAAGGATGACTATCTAGAGGTACAAAGATTGTTGAGGAAGTGCTCTGTGTCCTTGGAGGATGAAGAAGCTGAAATTATGAAGAAAGCTTCTATGATTAATCAGAGTATTAGTATTATTACTAGTAAATATTAAAAGTGCCACCTAGGCACCTTCTGCTGGTAATGCCACCTCCCAGCTGGGAGGTGGCATTACAAGCAGAAGGTGGCAGATAGGCATAGGGCAGTGCAGTCTTCCTTCCTGGCATCAACAGTGACAAGGGGTCTAGCCTGTGTTTCTGGGGGTAAAGCTCTTGAAGTTGTTGGGCAGTTCTGCAACAAGGTGCTGCCATTCTGCCAACATCATCAAAAGTGCCTTCCCATTGGGGAAAGGGAGTGGTGGGAACTGCCCTTGGGGGTACAGACTGGATGTGTATCTTCACAGCAGCTTCATGACTGCTGTCCTGCCTGTTTCCTAAGTCAGCCTCATGCAGCACATGATTGTCAGCACTCAACATGTAAATGGCTGCCCGGTAGTCAAGCAGACAGCATTGGATGGAGGGCAACAAGGTGAGATGGCGTCATCACCTAGACATTCATCGGAAACGACTGACAACATCTGAAGAAACACAGGCTACAAACAAATAAAAAGCTTGACCCAGGCTCAGGCTTGAGGGAAACAACTGCCCTAGATGCCTCCTTCCCAATGCAGATGGAGACCTCGCCTAAGCCTAAGCCAGCCAGCTTCCAAGTCTGCCAGACAACTGATTCTACATAGTGCAGCTTTCTGCAGTATTCAATATGTCCCTAAAAGACTTGCTGTGATTACATTAATCTCAACCACCTACCCTCAGATTACAGTTCTGATCTCTGAACACAATCTGCTCTAGATTCATGTTTATCGATAATGAAAAGTATTTTACTGGCTCACATGATGAAATGTCAACAAAATTATTGGCTGCTGGTACTACGTACCGACTGTTATTTTTAAACCAAACGCTATGCCCAGGCTACCAGTGTGTGTGACAGATTTGCCCTTACGAGTTTCCACATGCGCTGGTTTTACAAATGTTAGCGTAGTCAGTGTCACTCTCTACACTGCATACACGTTTGACCAATTCTTGAGCCAGAGTGGCTTGAGCCAGTATCAGTATGTGACACTAGGAAAAATCCAGAGGCAGGCATCATGATGGGTCTACTAATGATCATTGATGGTCCATTGTGAATGAAACCCTGGCAAAACTAAAGTGGCCAGCTCTCAGACTGGTTATCTGAAGTAGAAGCTGGACAGATTAGTCTACAATGGTACAAAATTTCAACTGATCTTACCACCATCAACATCAGCAACCTTTTTTTTCCTGAAAAATTTGCTCCATCAAAAGATGAGAACTACTTCAGCGCGCAGCAACAGTCCTTTTCACTTACTCTGTGACCAGTGTCTAAATTGAGTCAGGGTGATGAGCTTAGAGTACAGGATCGTTTCATGTTGTTTATAGTCCAACTGACTGCAAGAGGTGTACCTGGGTTGTTTTCTCTGTAAATATTAGTTTCATATTTATTTCATATATCATACATATTCATATGGGTAAAAAAGTAAACAAAGTTTTATTTCAAACATGGTGAAATGTCTTGCCACCATCAAAAGAAAAATAGGTAGAATGTCGTTCCGCATATTGTATAACTGCCCCTTCTGAAGAAAACACTGCAAAAACTCCTTCCATATTTCATCTAGAAGTATCTGAAGGTGGAGCAGATTCTTCCAACACATAAAATATTTGCTCTCCTTCCTTTGAACTTGCAGAGATGGTAACAGGTAATCAGAAAGGAAGAAAGAAAGAAAAACTTCAAAAAGGCAAACAAACAAAACCTCTTGTATAATACAGAGCAAAATATATCAGAACAGGTTTTTGAAATAAGATAAGAACAGATTTCCAAACTTTAACTTGCTGTTTGTTTGCTTTTCCAGTGACTTACCAAACATGGAGACAAGGTCACGAAGAAGTATTGCATCACGATCAGCTCCTCAATCATCTACTTCAGAGACCCTGACTGAAACTGTTTCTGATCTAAACAAAAGAAGTATGTGGCACACAGTGCATTTTTTATCTCATATCTTGTTATGACATGCGATGTGACATTGTGTAGCTCTAAAGAAAATTAATCTTCTCATGAACAGTCTGGTATGCGTATATACACATGTGTCTGTGTGTGTGGGAGAGAAAGATAAGTCATTGATAGTGATTCACTGCCTGTGTTCGTTTGTAATAACAAGTATGTATACTTGTGAGAACAAGTATAGCTGCATAATGTTGATAAATGCTGGTCAGAGTTTACAAATAACTTATTCCAAATATTATTATGATTAGTAATACAATTGAAACTGAAAGCCACTCCCTACTTCTGTACCGAAACTGTCCATTAGTATCAGAACCTCAAAGTTGGTCCAAAGTAAACCATGACTGTGGCTTTGAATGTGAGAGGGTTATGCTGCTGATTGGTTGCATGATAATACAACTTATATTTATAGTTCCTCCTTCTCCTAAAGCAACCTTAAATATATGTAACTTCTGTAGATAAGACACCAATGAAAAGAAAACATTAGTGGATGTGCAATAGTGGTTTGGCAGAAACTACCAAAGGTAACAAAAAAAAAAAGAAAATGAATAGATAACAGCAAAATGTTGGTCTGGAAGGCGAAATAACAAAGATGTACAAAAAGATGTTAAACAAAGATGTACAGAAAGACGCAGAAGTCTGCAGCTACAATCATTCAGATATATTGGAATGTGTCATTTTCAGATGGATTTTTCTTATTTTGTTTGTACCTGTAGGGAACAAAAAACAAATTGCGTTCAGGCCACAAGTCAGTACTCATAATGTCATGTAAGAACTTCTCTTGGTAGCCATTAGATGCTACATGGTTGTCCAGCGCAGGTCTGTCGCTGCTGTAACTGTATCCTACACAGTCCTGCACAACACAATGGAGAGTCAACAGATCAGAAGTCGAAAACACAACCCCAAAAATTGAAACAAGTTTTTAACTGAAAACTTGTAATACTTGCCTGTCCTCATTCCTCTACTCAGATGCTCTTGACTTGGTTGCTGCACTGTAATAACTTGAGATTGGAACAGAAGATTATGATTAATGTCACACACATGATGTCGCTATGGTTATGTGTAAATGGTTCAGGTTCCAGCCTACCACACCCCAACGTGTGCCCATGGCGGGACTGACTGAGACCTCAGAGGTCCACACAGGAGGAGCTGGTGACACGCCTCTGAGGACACGGGGACTGGAACAGCTACGACAGAGAATAGAGGAGGAGCTGGGTAAAGAGTCTTCATCTGGCAGTGTCGACAGTGCCAGTCCTGGCCTGACTCGCTTGAGAAATACACCTGGTAGGTTGTGTTAGGGTGAGATTCTGAGAGCGTGTGCGTATGTGTGTGTGTGTGCAAGCGCGCACATATGTGAACATGCGTACACTGCTCACATGTCGTATGCATGTGCATGCATGGACAGTTGCATGTTTGCTTACCCCTTTTTCCTTGAAAGCTTTGCAACATCTTTAAATGTGTGTGTCTATGAATGACTTTTTTTCCAGTGAAATGTTATGCTTTTTTTTTTTAACTAGCTTAGATCATTGCATTAATCACCTGATTGAAAATAACTTTCAGGTTTACAAGAGTGAGAGTATAAATTTTGCAGGGGGAAAGAGAAATCTCACATTTCTTTCATATTATACATGATGGCTGTCAGGAAAAAAAAGATGTTAGGTTATTATTCTGTTTGGAGTTGTCTTAAAAATGACTACCCAGATTAAAAGGGTTGAAATCCTGCACAGAATTAACATGACCATGTAACAGAAAAGCTAGTTAATTGTGCTAAACTGTTGTGAAACAGACCTGTCACAACAAACCTGATAAAAGAATGTTTCTGTTGGCATTGACTGTACACATAGACATCCTCAGAGCCAGGTTTCATCCAAAAAAGTTACTTGGCTGCCAAAAAAGTGATGCAGTGTTTAAAGGGAGATCTTAACTTCATACACCATGGAGGCATATACTTGTTGGGAATTTTCAGCTGTGGAAGATTTTTCTGTCCATAGTTTTTTTTGTGTTGAGGACTTGTCTCATGAAAATGAAAAAAAAAAAACAGAAGCACTCTGTGGAGTTTCATTCATTACCTTGATACATCTGGGAAAGAGTTTCTCAAATATCTTGACCAGTTTTACAGATGCCTGTGCCTTTTAAAGCCTGCTTGACAAAGTAAGACAGAAAGGCAAATAATATATATATATATATATATATATATATACACACACACACATCTCTAAAGACACAAACGCACACAAAAAAGGAAGATAAAAACAATAGACTCATGAATTCTTCCCAATGTTTCGGCCTATAACAGGTCTTCATCTGAGGACTTTAATGACAAGAATGAAGCCAGGTATCCGGTCAACAACAAATCTATATGGATAGATAGTTGGATACGTAGATAGGTATACAAACATGAAAGGAAGCTTTAGAGTATTGCAGTTTGAGTAGTACTAGAATGAATGGAAAATACATAGTTTCATGATGTCTGTCATTCCCATTAAACACTCTAACAACAGTTTAAATGAAAAGAATCAAAGATAAATCTTTGGCTCTTTATACTTTGCGCTTGTGGTGTGACCTAAGTTTTGATCAACCTTCTACATCCATTTCTGTTGTGCAAGTGATGTCTCCATTGTTTGCACATGTACAGATACTGTCCTTAGTTGATGTGAAAGCAGTCTCCACCTAGAGAGAGATTACATGTGCAAGTGTAGCAGCTAAGCAAAAGGCGACATTAGCGGTCATGTCGCGTGTTTGTGTTGGGTCAAAACAGTCACCGTTGAGCGCAATCAAACCAACTCAGCAGCATTACAGTGTCTCTGCAGGTGGCTTACCTTATGATGGCCTGGTTTTATTTTTTTTTAGGCTGCTGGCACTGGCATTGTGATAGAACAATAACTCAGGATGCAGCTGTATGTGATGGAGGTGGGGTGAATGGCATGGACGTGATGCTGCTGAGAGGGCATGGAGAATTTAACAGCACATTCCTCCACTCCCATACCCTTTTCCAATCAGTCTTGTTTACTGTATCTGGTTCAACACGAAATTGAGAGTATTTTACAAAGATAATATTTAACGCCGCCGACAGTTGAAAAAAGAAAAACAAAGAACACAAGAAACTACACACACACACACGCACGCACGCAAGCACGCACGCACGCCCCTCACCTCCCCACCCCCGCGCGCGCACACACACACACACACAAATAAGCTTTTTCGATCATTGTTCTTGGTATATTGACTGGATGCAATATGACTCTCTCTCTTTTCGAGTTTCAAATAAAAATTATGTGGAATGGTGAAAAGCCCAGCAGAGTTATCAAAAAGTGATATGAAAATGCTGAAAATGATATCATTAGTAACTGGCCAACCAGGCTTTCTTAAAAACTATTATACTGATTTCCATATTCAAAATGATGTTACAAATGGTGACCTCACAACCTACATACTCATCTTAGGTGACAAAACACACTGTGTACAGGTCGTGGACTAAAGGAGAAACAGAGGGAGCTCATCCACAAACATGAACAGATCCGCCAGAACAGTGACAAGCTGAACGTGGGAGGGGGAGTCACTCTGTGGCCCAATATGAAGCAGATGCGGCTCACAGGGAAAGAGATAGTGTTACTGATCGTCACCTGTGTGGTCCTTGTGCTGCTCATGGGATGCCTGTTTGTGCAACTGCATGGTGGGTGAATTTCTGACTTGCGTGGCTGGGCTTTAATGTTCTCTCTTTTTTTTTCATTAATGTGGCATAAATTCTATTGATTATTGTTACTGTTAAAATAAATCTATTTGTGTAAGAACTTGGATTGGGGTTGTTATTGCTATAGTGATCATGATAAAAATAATGTGGCCTTTAATCTTTGAATTGCCCCATGTGCTCTCAAAGATCTTCGCATACGTGCTCATTGTCACTCGCATATGTGTGCAAACACACACACACACACACACACACACACACACACACACACACACACACACACACACACACACACACACAACCACTATTGTAAGGCAAGTCTATGGGTCGGTAAAAAGTGTCATTGAGTGATAACTTGAAGGAAGAGAGAGAATTAGAGTTACTGAGAGTGTGGGAGAGAGATGAAAGTTTGTTCAATGCAGAGGGAGCTTGATATGAGAATGAATGCTCTCTGAAAGTCTTGTGTGAAAACAAAGAGTACAAAAGAGATGAACATCAACTGAGAAACCGCAAGGGCCAGGAAAAGTGCACAGTTGAAGATCAGAAAGATACGAAGGAGTCCGACCGTTCAGATACTTGAAATTAAACAATGACAATTTATAATCAGTGCATATTTGAAAAGGAACCCAGTGAAGTGAATAAAGCAGAGGATTTAGAGCATCTGAAAATTAACCTGACAGCATTAGTCTGTATGCTTAGTAAGTGATAGGATGTTTTTGAACCATTAAGCAGTTAGTTTCAGAGTGAGGTATTCCAGGCGGAAATTGAAATAAACTGAAAAGAAAAATTACTATGCCGCCAGTTAAAGGAAACAAACAAATTACAAGACAAACGTGACGCGTTTCAACCTTTTTAGTCTTCTCCGGGCAGGACAAACAACTTCAAGATGATGAAAACAAAGAACGAACAATCACTTATCTCCTCAAACTGGGCGCAAAAGGAATGTATCATTAAAAAAAAAAATAAAAACCAGCAAGCTATGTATAATATTTCTTAGTTGATAAATGCGGGCTGTTGAAACCTTTCAACTAGTGTTTCACCAATGCTGACTGTCCACCATTACCAGTTAACTACCGTTCTGCCCTTTTCCGCCCATCCAATGTGGCCCTGCATGTTGTTCCCATTCTGGTTATTTGGTAAGCTGTGAGTGATAAGATGACTGTTTTAGGACAACAGCTGTTTGCAAAAGGGGTTGTAGTGTTATTTGCAACATGCATCCATTCAGTTCTATAATTTTTTTTTCAAAATTGTTTTTCAGTTCTTGTGAAGTGTGACTATGAGTGACAGTGATAGATGACCGTCTGTTCAACACAGGTGGGGACAGTTTAGCTGTCCGGGCAGCTGAAATAGGCATATAGATTGTGCAAGTATGTCTGTACAAACTTCAGACTAATTGTGAGAGCAGTAGATGACCAAGTAGTGGGCAGTCTGTATTGATTCCGAAATTTTGGAATGAAGGTGGAGGTCCACAGAGGGCTGTTATAAAGGTATGCAAGACAGAAACAGATGCATGCACATCAAGCTCACTCCACTGCTGGATTTTTTTTTAATAAGAAAAAAGATGTGTGTGATATAGATTTATATTATGCGATATAGATTTATATTATCTCACAGTCATACCGTATCGTGACTCAGGAGCGCTGGTTATTAACCCTCTTACATTTGTTTCGCCCGTATCTGGCTGCTCTGTTTGTCTTCCCTGGAGTTTGTTACGGCCGCAACGAGCGGCACGTGCTGCGATACTTTTCTTCACACTGCGACCTTGGTTTAAGTCAAGCCTGGCCAAAATAAATGGGCATCCCTGAGAGGTGTCGTGTGAAATCTTAGCAGTAGTATGAGGTGTGGGAAACGATTTATTCACAAAGTCTAGGGTAATGAACTGACCTCATTCCGTTGATTTCTCATAAAAAATATGAATGCCAGGAGCAGTTTGGGGCTGAAAAATGCACATGCAAGAGGGTAAAGTAATTTTCTGTTCCTGCATAGTACAGAGGAAAAGAGGTCATCCTGTCAGCTGCGAAAGTAAAGACACTGCTTGCTATAATTGTTCAGTGCCAAAGCAGGCTGTCATATGGTCATGTTGGCAGTGTGCTTTCTGGTTCTTGTTTGCTTTGACAATGAAGGATTTTTTTTTTTTGGGGGGTTACACTTTTTTCTCTAGTCTAACAGTATGAATAGTAGATTTTTTTAAAGTTGCTGTTTAAGAATGGACAAATGTATTCTTCCAGTTATTTTCCCAGTCAATGATTTTTGGACATTCAGGTTTAGTTTGCAATGAGTGATTCAAGTTTGCAATGAGTGATTCATTCTGTGGAAGACAAATGTTGGGAAAGCAGATATTGGCATATGACTCAGTTTTCAGTCATCAAGTAGTTCAAATTTTGGAAGTCCAACTGGTATAAAATTAGTTTAACCGGTCAACATACAATGTTGGAGATCTTGCAGTAAGATTAAGGTGGCAAATTCATTGGCATAAGAAGCCCAGTAGGCAGATTAAAAAAGTGTGTTCAAAAGCACTGAAGTCATCTGAAATAAGAACAGTAGAAACAAGGAAATGACACTTGTGTGACTGTCAAAATGATGCAGTGGGTCACACTGGCACTGCTGTTTGTTTCTTTCCAGTGCCAGCAAATGACCATTTTGTTTTTGTTGAGTTTATGGCGCTGTGTAGTTCTTTTCAGTTACAATGTGGACAAATGACCATTTTTTTTTTTGTTGAGCACAAGGCACTGTAGTTCTTTTCAGTTACAGTGTGGGCAAATGACCGTATTGCTTTTGTTGAGCTTATGGAGCTGTGTAGTTCTTTTCAGTTAAAGTGTGGGCAAATGACCATTTTGTTTTTGTTGAACCTATATGACGTACAACAGTGCATGAATGTGTAACCTTAAAAATCACCAGAACCCTATTCCACCACTGTCGCTAGTGTATCAAATATATTGATTAGTAATAGGTAACAGTATGACACAAATTAGAGCCTGCTGCCCCTCTTTTCGTAATGGACAGAAGAGGAAGGTGATAGCTATATATTGTTTGTTTCAAGGGGAAACATTCCAAACCATCATGACACTGACGACAACCTTGGCTGCATTTGGCGAGTCTCACCCAATACGGAACACTGGACTTCCACTCGACTTGAAGGCCTCATTAATGGCATGGCATGCTGATTTCAGGAAGTTACTGGTGAGTGATTGCTGGTTCACTTTTTTTTTCTCTCGTCTTTTCTTTCTGTTGTAGGGAAGACACTAGATACCTTGTCAGAGTTCTCAGCTCGGCTTCACAAGTTCGGAGCATCTCACCCCATCAAGGGAACAGGCAACATCAAATCTTCTGTCCTCACCTGGCATTCCAACTTCAGAAATCTGTTGGTGAGATGCCTTTGGGCTCAGGCATTGAATTATTCCTTAATTTCGTGCGGGAGAGAGAGAGAGTGTTTGTGTTTTGTATCTTTTTTGTCTCAACAAGAGGAGATGCTATAGTGAGTTTTTCAACGTATGTGAGTGTGTGTGTGTGTGTGTGTGTGTGTGTGTGTGTGTGTGTGTGTGTGTGTTTTAATGCTGTTTATGCTTTTCACAGCCTTGGGGTGTTTTTTTGTTGCTTTTTTTTTTTTTGATGGATTAGTGTTGATTCCTTGGTTGAGTCACTGTCTCTTAATCAGCATCTTGGCTTATCATTAAGTTGCACATGAGATCATGATTTCAGCTTTCATCTGAACATAGGCTGGAAGGATGTGTAGAGAGAGTATTTGGAAATGAAGGGTGAGTGTTACAAACTTGGAATAAGCACAACTCTGATAACATGTGCTTTAAGACAATAGGAAATGTGTCCAGACAAATATACTGGAAATGTACAGGTATACAATTGTTTTAAATCAAAGTATGGTTCAACACATGCATGTTTGTAGATAAGCATGTACTGTTATGTATAAACTAGATGTGTGCATATACATATAGATGTATGTGCAGTTGCAATGTCCACTTACATGCCACATATTCATTGTCATTGTAGGA
>JADBJO010000839.1:316486-363986 GCA_016801955.1 Conus betulinus
CACACAGAGAAGGGTAGGCAGAATAAAGGAAAAAAGGTAGGCAGCAATGCAGTATGAGAGACAGGCAGCAATATAGGAAGAGAGACAGGCAGCAATCCAGGAAGAGAGGGAGACAGCGTTCTAGGAATAGAGGTGGACAGCAATAATAGGAAGAGGGCAGGAAGCAATCAAGAATAGAGGCAGATAGTAAAAAGAGGGGCAAGAACCAATACAGGAAGACAGGCAGAAATTCAGGAAGAAGAATGGGAAACATAATCACTAGCACTCAAGAACGAAAAGGGGAGAGCTTTAAATCAATACTACTTAAAAAGATTGAATGCACTGGAGCCATCTAAACCTCAAATAGAAATTTAAACACACACACACACACACACACACAACACACACACACACACACACACACGCACATATATCAAGAAACATTTCAAACCACCAATTAGTTTTGAGGGTGTTGCTTAGATTTTTCTGATCAACTGTGCAGATGTCTGTATCTTTGGTCCTGATCATTATACAAAATAATCTCATGTGACAGAGACCTGCTCTATTCTCATAATGACCTCAGTTTTGATCCCACCCATCCATAGACCCCTTTCAGCCCATTACCCCACACACACCTTTGCCCCCTCCCTCCACATCTATGCCTGTGAATGTGATGCCTTCCTGTCAACAGTTTGAGACTCAGTGCTTTTTTTGTGAGTCACACTTTCACCAAATACGAAGGCTTCTCACTTGAAAGAAAAAAAAAATCTGTAGCAAAAGTATGGAGATCTAGTGTGTGTAAACAACAAAGAAACACATAACCAGTACCCCCAGATCTAGCACACTCTTAATCTGCCTCCGACTTCCATCAGACTGACCCTGCTTGTGCCTGGAACCTCCAGTATTGTTGTGCCATGCTGTGTTTGATGAGAATGGAGAAAGAGGAGGAAGATTCAAATTGCATGATTACGTTTTGGAGAGCAGCCATGCTCTTCTCTCCAGGATTCCCCCCCCCACCCCCACCCCACCCCCACCCCCTACCGCATGAATGAAGCAGTGTAGGTCATCATTTGAACACCGACTTCTCAGATGTTGTATGATTTTGTTGAATTCATCAGGTCAGTACACATTTAATATGCATTTACAGGAGAGACAAAGAAAAAAAAAGAAACCGAAGTTGAAAAGTTTAGTCACACAAACTCAGAAATCACTATAGTGAAAAGGAATTAAAAGTCTTGTAGAGTATTGAACATTTAATTATCTTTGAATATTGCACTTCAGTAGATTTTTTCCCCCATACAAAGGCGTCATGATTAGCATCTCTGGACCTTTTCTTAGTGTATATTCTATTGTTCATTCAATACAATAATGAAGGAAGAGAAGTCTGGATCAAGAAAAAAATTATTCTCAACTCTGGAAGGTGGTCAGCAGAAACTAAATTACAAGAAAGATTTGTAGCGAATAGTGACCATGAAAGTTTAGATTGACAAAAAGATTTGTAGCCAAAAAAAAAAAACATGAAATAGTGAAGCCTTCAATACAGATAAAGGAGCATAGACCCAAGCTGCCTCAAGTATGGGTCAGTGAGACCCATGAAGACCAATAAGAGGAATGCTGTTGGACTACATTTTTAACAGGCAAGGGTCACTGGGACTCACGAAATACAAATAGGGGCATGTTGTTGAATTTTCTGTTTAACAGATATAGGTCTGCGAGACCCACAAAGTATAAATCAGTGAATAAATGACGAAACATGGAGGAGGTTAACATGTCTTTATGTAACAGCAAATGAGAGATGGAAGTGGGAGAGGCGGAGAAGGTGGAGAGGGAGTGTATGTGCGAGTTTTCAGTGACATGACAGTGTATGTTCTTGGGATAACTACTTTTATGGGTACTGGCATTTCTCCTATGCTTTGAACTGTAGATTCTTGAAGGAGAAGAGAGTGGAAAGATGTTAAAAGGAAAGACAGATTGGAAAGAGAAGGGAGAGAAATCCTGCTAACAAACAAACAAAACCAGACGATCATTCAGGTTACTTTTGCCTTGTCAGGGTGTGTTTGCTGGTTGTGACGGCCCAGTGGACTGGCATGCTGTTTGCCATGTTTGTGTTGGCTTACAAACTGGAATCGGCTGTCATGGAAAATGTTCTTCAGCTGTCTGAAAAACTGGTGAGATCTCTCTCTCTCTCTCTCTCTCTCTCATTCTCTCTCTGTCTGGTCTTGGATCTCTTTGTACCGGTGAAACCCATCCCTGACTTCTCTAGCACTCAGTTCATTCTTTGTCATTGAACTTTTCAGTTGTTGATATAAATATTGTTTATGGCAGGAACAAGAGTATGGCAACTAAAATGCAGGCATAGGGCGGGTTATAAAATAAAGATCTTGGGTCATAAATCGTCGGTTTTAATTCATCCCATTACAGGGTTCGTACACGTCTTGTAAGTCTTGGGAAAAAAAGCACAAGAAAACGTGTCTTCTGGCTAGGAAAAAACTGCTGCAAAAACAGCACAGAACAAACCGAAAGGAAATGGAAAAGTCCTGGATTTTTCAAAAGCTATTAACCTTAATATTGTCAGCAAAAATTGAAACCCTGTTCCCTAAATTGATTGAAGGAATGGTGGTGGGAGGGGGAGGGATGCTAGTTATAGTTGACAGCCCCCAAAATGTGATAGCTGACATCTGCACGCTGCTCAATTGTCACTTGAATCGTTTCCCTCTACTTCTGCAAATTTTGGAAACAGGTTGTGCTCAGCAAAAATGGAGAAAAGTGATTGTGTTTCAACGATAGGTGGCTACAAAAGAAAGACTACAAAAACTGATAGGCTCTGTCCTCAGATGGCTAAAAACACTGAGCAAGCTCCAACAATGTTTACAAAGAATTTCGATCTCTGGGGAAAGGGGACTTATCCTCAGATTTGATGATTTTAGCAGAAAGAAAATTGTATTTCCTCTCTTCCTATGTTTACTTACAGACAAAATATAAAAATCGAGAACATATGCGCTGAAAGTGATTTCATTCTTGAATTATTCCATTCACAAGTGGCTCACAACCCAGAGCATCAAGCAAGCATGTTTAGAAACAGTGAGTTTGAAGGTGAAGAGATCATGCAGCTTCAGGAAATTTTTGAGACAAAAGGAGAAAATTCATGGAGGGAAGATTGGACAGAAAAAGTGTAGGAGAATAGAGCCAGTTTCAGATAAAACACTGGGCCTTGCGTAGTTTTTTTTTTTTTGATGTGTGGAAGTAAACTGTGCAAGCAGTGAAACTTGGTAGAGGTGCTTAGAGGAGTTCATGAATTATAATCATAGCATTACAGAAGTATGCACGTTCATATGCCCAAGATGATACAATTCTATGATTTCCAACAACAAAATCAGAGGGAGCAAGTGCCCAGACCTTGTACGCTTCCTTCTTGTTTCAGTTGACTTGGGCCCCCCTGTAATATCATGATTATAGGCAAATGTGCTGTTAGACATGTTGGTATTACATTATTTACAGTCTTCAAAAAAGCCCTGGGAAAGCCCTTTTTTTGAAAGAA
This sequence comes from Conus betulinus, assembly GCA_016801955.1. Classification (NCBI taxonomy): domain Eukaryota; kingdom Metazoa; phylum Mollusca; class Gastropoda; order Neogastropoda; family Conidae; genus Conus; species Conus betulinus. The sequence continues at coordinate 320,004 of JADBJO010000839.1, forward strand.
AAATATAGGAATCCTGCCATTAATTCTGAACACTCAGAAATTGTAGGCATGTGGATGAGAATGAAGATTCTGAGAAAATACCCCGGCAAGACAAAGTATGTTGACAGCATCTAATTTTGCAAAGTTTTGTGATAATTTATTCTCTGATCTTGTGCAGTGCATCTTGTGAATACTTTTCTTTTTATTTTCAGCATGTAACTGTCGTACACATAACTTCAAAAGTTTGTTGCTCATACTATCTTAAGAATAGTAAGGACAAGACAGTTTTATTCCATTGCATGAAATGATCTCATATTATGAGTTATGAACACAGTTTAAAAGTGGCTAGAAGCATTTCACAAAAATAGGAATGTTAAACACCAGTACCTACGTTTGAAAACAAGCACTGGGGTCAAGCTACATTAGTGACTTAAGTTCACACTGTTGGGAGTTTTCATCGTCAAGGTATTTGACTTCTTACCATCATCACTTCATAACACACTGAGAGGTCAGAGGTGAAAATAAACACTCTGTGTGTTTATGTGTGTGTTCTACTTGCATGTTCCTCCAACATCCCATCACAGCTTCTGCATTTCCCCATCCCTATACCGTCACCAGAGAAAGGAAAATGTCCATCTTATTCTGACCTCATCTCCAGCTAGTAAGAGTAATACCAACTGTTTGTGGCAGGGTGTTTGTGGAGCGTGACTTGGACCTGAGTACGTTGAGTGTGGTAGTACAGTACTGGCGTGGACGGTGCCTGCCCCCAGCCGCCCCAGGGGTGGTGCGAGTGCTAGGAGTGGTGCCTGTGCAGGACGTGGCGTGTACCTCCAGTACTACAGCCTGCCCCTCCTCACAGTCCTCCTCACTCCCGTCGTCCGCCTATGTCTGGCCTTTGGTTCTCTTACACCTCGCCAAGACAAGCACAGGGGCCTCGTGACAAGTGGAAATGACTGGAAAGAATGGGAAAGGTTTGGGAGGAAGGAAAAGTGGAGTAGGAATTGACGAAAAGTAAAGGAGGATGACATTTTGTTAACTTCGGGAGATTGCTGCTTAGTACTGCAGCTTGGACAGTTTTTTTTTTTTTTTTTTTTGCTGCCTGCTTTTTCTTGTTGCTGTGAAAGAAAGAAAAATACTGTCTGTTGTTTCAGATTTCATATTGTTTTTCTTACCTGTTGTGATATGAATATTCTGTTGTTTAATACCTGCCACTGCTGTTCATATGTTTCATGGATCTATTATGATAGAACAATGGCAAACAGAAGAGATGTTGTTTTGACGGAAAAAAAAAAATTATCACACACGTCTAAATCTTTTAATCCTCTGTTTGAGAGTATTTGGTCTGTTACACAGTGGGTTACTTGTTTAAATTCCTATACAAAACACCTTTATTGGAATACAAAAACCTGATCCTTTGGTACATAAAATGAAGAATTTATGGAGGTAAATGACTCTACGAGTATTTCAAGGCTTTCACTCCTGCACTTGCGACTTTCACGAAATGGCCTTGCTCTCAACATTGTTCTTGAAGCCAATGCAGCATTTCAGACTTTTGTATTGACAGAAAAAGTGATTTGTTGTCAGGAGTTGTTTTTCATTGGGATGAAAGATGGGTTTCCTCTTCCCAAAATCAAGTGTCTAAACTTGAAAGTTACGGGGGACAAAATCCACTGCATTTGAAATATTTTGGCAAGTTTACTCACAAGCAGCTTTACATTCTGAAATGGCTTAACATATATATGCCTATGCAAGAATCGAATCGCTTGTATATTATTAAATCTGTTTGTAGTGTGCGCCCATCACCTTTGCTACTTTCCCTGTTTGATTTATAAGGTTTTGGGCATTTCATTTTCCTCTTCTTTTTTTTTTTCCTCCGTTTGGTTAAGCCATGTTTTGTCCAGTTTATAATTCACTCATAATGCATGCAAAAACACACACACATATACATACACCCTCACACACACACACACCCCCCTCTGTCCCCTGCAGTCACCTTTTCTGCGTGTTAATCAGAATCTCATGAAGAAATGTTGCAATCAGCTTGCTTTTCATAATTTGTTTGCATTGGACACATATCATAATGGAATGTCTCCAAACAAGTCTGGGAAGAAGAGTGGATGAGCTTTTTTTTTTTTTTTTTTTTTTCGGTTGTCCATAAGGGATATCCGTCTTGACTGCGCAATAGCGGTTTTTCATTTTCTAGCTTTCTGTAGATGTTTTCTGTAGATGTCACTCTGAGAGAACAGATTGGACTAATTTCATGACCCTGTCTGCATTTAATATTGTCAGATTTTGTACAGCTGTAGAATTTCATCCTTCACCAAAGAGAGATGCCACTGTTTGGAGATATGGGAGCAACTCTCGCTGCTGTACCCTTTATGGAACCAACAGTTCCTGCTCAAGTTATCAACCAAAAGTCGCTGCAATGTCATACTGTTCTGTCAGGAAGAGCTTGTTGTGGAATGCCTCACATTTTTTTTCTCTCTTCCTTTTTGTTCTTCTCCCCCCCCCCCCCCCCCCCCCCCCCCCCTTTTTTTTTTTTTTTTTTTTTTTTTGTGTTTTGTTTGTGTTTGTCAAAAAATCAACCTAGTGCATGTGATTTGGTGTGTCAAAACAAGCGATTCGTTTTACACAGTCTTGGGTTTGGCCACCACAGGCTCATACTGTATGAGTAGTGCTAATGGTATCAGTGTCTCTGTCCTTGTGTAGTAATCTTTCAGCAATTCAAAAAAAAAAAAAAAAAATTACTGCCTGCTTATTTGTGGTACACCTTCATCAGATAATGACCAATAGATATCTTAGAAGCTTGCTAGAAACATTTTACTCTGATTTTCAACAGCCTTGTGCCGAATCATTGTCAAACTTTCATAAAGGCAGCATTACTGAGATTCAATCAAAAGTCTCTTGAATATTGTATCATTTTGTCATGAGGAGTTGCTGTGGATTGCCTCACATTTTTCTCTCTTCCTTTGTTTTTTCCTCTTCCCTTTTCTGTGGTTAAATCATCTAGATGTATGTGATTTCTGTGCTAGAATATGTGATCTAGATGTATGTGATCTCTGTGGCAGAATATGCCATCTGTGATTTTTACAGTGGGGGTAATCCTCATTGTGCTGATTCAGCACTCGGGTGCTGATGGCTTCAGTGTCTTGTCCTTGTTTTGTTATCTTTTCAGGTGTTAAAAAAAAAAAAAAAATGAATGCCTGTAACTTTTGGTATCCATTCATCAGATAATAACCAATAGATGTCTTAAAGCTTGCTAGAAACATTTTTGTAAAAAAAATCAATGCCTGTAACTTTTGGTATCCATTCATCAGATAATTACCAGTAGATGTCTTAAAGCTTGCTAGAAACATTTTGCTGTTTTGTTTCCAACAAATTTATGCCAAATCACTGTCAAACTTTCATATTGGCAAGATTACAGATGAAAAATAGAGCCATTTTTTCTTGGAAGTTTGAAGTTCCTGTAATCAAATGACAAATCAGGTGGTCATTCACATTTAGAATTTGCTGAACACTTTGTGGTAGGGAGTGAAATTAATTTTTTGTAGTTACCAGATGGACACCTGGTTCTGCACCATTGTGAGCTCGTAACTCAAGTCCGCAAGAATGACAGTGCAATGTAGCATTTTTTTTTTTTTTTTTTTTCACAGAACCACCCAAATATTTTCAACTGGGCTGAGACTGGGTGACTGTGGCTATTGTGGAAGGATCAAAGTAGACAGCTCTTGCTTTGTTTCCTGGGAGATGGGAAAGGGAGAGAGTTCAGTGCATGCTGCCACGAGGTTGACAATGCTTGGCACAAGACTGGAATAAGACTCATGTCAGTGAAAATCGGGTAAAATTTGCAAATTTGCAAAGTATCAGACAGAAGTGACTTATGTGCAATCATAGTGTTCATATATACGCAGATCAGTGTTTTAAAGGTGCAGCATTTCTTGGGAACGTATGAAGATGTATGCTTGTAAACTAAACTGACACAGAAAAACTGAAGATACAGGCACATATATTTCTGGACCGTATGTGTTATTTAGGAAAATAGACTCTGTAATCTTGGTTGATTGGTTATTCTGAAAAGAAGATAGTTATGAATGCTTTCTCTGCGGACACACGCAAAGAAGATAGTTATGAATGCTTTCTCTGTGTGTATGTGTGCCTGTACATGCGGACACACGCAAAGAAGATAGTTATGAATGCTTTCTCTGTGTGTATGTGTGCCTGTACATGCGGACACACGCATATGCGCATAGTGCTTGTGCGCTTGCACAGCTGCAACTACTATACAGCTCTTAAAAAAAGACTACACAGATTCCACACATGTAACAAGGATGTGTACAAAGTACAAGTCCCACTTGTGTAACAGAGGTTCCACACATGTAATAGGAACTTAGTATCGGACACATACAACCATGTGTACAAAATAAAGTCCCGCCTATGTAACAATGTTGTATGTGCTGTAGAATTCCCACACAAAGACACACTGATGTGTGCAAAGTAGAAGTCCCACACCTGTAACAATGTTGTGTAGACAGTGAAAGTCCCATGCTTGTAACAATAATGTGTACAGACACAGTGGAGGCCATACACACGTAACAGTAATGTGTATAGTTATTGTAATACACACTAGAGGTCCCACACATACAGTGATGTATACACATTAATCACACATGTAAAGTGTGTTTTCACAGAAGAGGTATCATACATGTGATAATGATGTACACGGTAAAGGTCCCAGACGGCAACAATAATGTGTACAGAGTAGAGATACCACTCATGTTACGATGTGTGTGCAGTAGAGGTCCCATACATGTAACATGGTGTGTGTACTCAGTTGAGGTTCAACACATATAACAATGTGTGAACAGTAGAGGTCTTGTATATACAGTGTGTACACTGTAGAGGTCCCACACATGTAAAACATGTATACAAGTCAGCAATATATCAAGGTGGAGGTCCATAACAACGTGTAACACATGAGGTCCAAACATAGACATAGACATGCTTACACAGAATAAGTTCCACACATATAGCATTTTGTACACAGTAGATGTACACACATGTACACAATTGCATTGCAGGCACAGTAGAGGTACCACACATGTGACCCGCCACCACAAACCAGTCTTAACTCACACAGCCTATTTCATGGCTACAGTGAATATAGCTGGTGAGGGTCTACTGGGGCATTTTGACATTTTTGCAGTAATGTGTTCCTTACCCAGTAACCTAAACTTTCACGTAACACTATCCATTTGCTCCAAAACAACCAAGAAATTAGTTTAAATTGAGATTTAAAAAAGCCTAATCTCGAATCAAAATGAACTTCTTTTAACGCAAAATGACCCATTTTCACTCGCCTAAAACTTAACGCAAACCTTACAGAACCCCATCATGTTATATACCATTCGAAAGCGTGCGTGACGCTCTCCCGGTTTCTCTCTGTGTGTCATCTAAAAATAACCGAACACATTGTACTAAACAGGGAAGATGTGACGTACACAAACTTCCAATCTTCAACCAATCAGAAGGCTGAACGGTTTTTTTGCCTTGGCAACAGATTTGCGATTCGCCTCTCCCATTGGCCGAGCGTGCACACAAACCAGGCAAACCTTGCTACTTCCGGAGACAAGATGTGTGCAGAGAAGATTCAAAGCTTCGTCATGTCGACCACTTCAAGACTAGCAAACTTGCTGAATTCCTGCAGATCAGGAAATTTACCTGCTGCCGACCAACAAGAGCTGAGGAGTAATCTCATCATAGAATATTTTATTTCTGACTCTGGGCCCGAAGAAATCCTGTCCGATGGCGAAGAAATCTCCAACTTGAACTGTGATGAGGACTCGTGCCACACCGTTAAGGAGACTGAAGATACTGACACACCACTCGTCCATGTCGAAGAATGTGGATTCTTCCATGGCGGTGCAAATTCTTCCATGGAGGGATGCTAGCCAGGGCACGAATGCGTTCATGCAAGGCAAACGAATTGTCATTTTTCTTAATTTCATCACTGTTTTACTTTTCTTGCCGATTTCTAAAGCCAAATATTGTATAAAAGCAAGCAACCAGAAAGTTCATTTCATTTTCTGGCGTTGCACATATGCCTATTATTGCATCATGTGAAATATTGGGAAGTATGGTAAAAAGTAAGATACCGTTGCTAAGGAAAATATGCTGGAGATGGTAGCAAAAACTTTAGAAGCTGTTTTCTCAAAATGGCTGGTAGCAAACACTTTAGAAGCTGTTTCTCAAAATGGCCTTTGGCACAGTAACCCACTTCAAATGACCATAACTTTCTTATTTTTTGCCCTATAGCGTTCATTTTTATATCAAATTAATCAGAAAAATCTGTAGATTTCAAATATATGTTATCTCAGAACTTTCAAAATCAGGTTAAGACTGGTTTTGCGGTGGAAGGTCACATATAACATTGCAGGCACAGTAGAGGTACCACACATATAACATTGCATACACAGTAGAGGTCCCACACATATAACATTGGCACGCACAGTAGAGGTACCACACATATAACATTGCATACATAGTACAGGTCCCACACATATAACATTGCGTACACAGCAGAGGTCCCACACTTCGAACATTGCATACACAGTAGAGGTCCCACACATATAACATTGCATACACAGTAGAGATAACACATATAACATTGCATACACAATAGACATCCCCACACATATAACAATGTGTACACAGTAGATATCCCACACGTACAACTTTGTATACACTGTAGAGATCTCACACTTGTGACAATGTGTACCGTATACAGTAGAGATCCCACATTTGTGAGGGATTTGCCACACCGAAAGACACACACGTAAGACCGACAGTGCAGACGAAGGGGGCCCACCGTCACACTAACCCTCACAGCGTGACAGCCGTGTTCGAACCACTGGAGGTCACAACCAATCAATAGGGAGACAGTCATGAGGGTAGCGCTGCACTACTGACTCATGCATAGCGCGACACACAAAAGCGCCAAAAAAAAAAATCTTGGGGGGGAGGGCAAGGCAGAATCACGTTGTATTCACTATGCAAAAAGGAAAGGAGAAGAAAAACACACAAGAAAAGCAAACAAGAACCTTGCCCACAAACATTCGGAGCGGCCAACTGAGTGGGGGGGGGCAATCTGATGACCAATACGATTGCGGCAGTAGAGGCCCTGCCACTGTCGGGGCCACGCCATGACCAAATACGATGGGCGCAGAGATCTTTGGAAAGAACAGAACGGCGAGCTATGCTGACAAAGAGACCAGACAAAACACAATGGTTTGGTGCCATCTGACAGGAGGCGCATTAGATACCCGAATGGAATCAGGAGACAACCCACTACCCACCCGTGAGCGGTTGTGTTCATCGGTCAAGGTCATCTTATCCGGGGGGCTAAGCACTGCAACCACCTGAGTAGACGTCGGTCCGGTAAAACAGTAATGAAACAACAATGTGACGGAGGCATAGGACACTCACTGACGCCGTATCGGTCCTGAGTCAATATACACCGGCCATAGGGGAGCAAAGCGTGCATACCAGGAGGGACCCCGTGCTGCTAGACCGGATGCTCCCTCAGGACAACGGATGGAGTTCCCGGACCCGGGCAGCTATGCGAATCGGGGGGAAGAAAGCCACAGTACAAACCAGATAGCACAGGGTCAAGTAGCAGGGTCGGAGCGACACAAACGCTGCGGACTGATAAAAGAATCACTAGCTCATAGCAGGGACCTGTACAGTGGGCGCGGCCACACTATGTGTCACTCACCTGGTGAGTGGCAGTGTGCGACCGGTGCCGTGAGGGGATCGGGCAAATGTTCCCCACACCTGAAAAACAGCACACACCCCAATACAAACACTCCTGGGACCCCCAAAAAAGAACGATAGTTGTGTACAAAAACGGCTAAAGGGGGGGGTCCGTGGGGGCCATTAGGGGGGTGAGAGGATAGCTCACAGGCTCAGCGGCAAAACACAATAAGTACACAAACACACAGACTGAACACAAACGCGGCGGTGTGGGGGATCACAAGCCAACAGAAAATCAGACAAGGCGTGCGAGGAAACTCAGCCCACTGCTACTACGCGTCACACCCGGCCTACCGTGACCCCGGGGAGGTGCTGCCGGACTCAAGGCAGAGTGCTCATAGTAATACATACCAGAATATCAGCGAGAGCAAAGGCGTGTCCTCGCAAGGAACCTGGAGAACGGGGGTAAAGCATTGAGAGATACACGGTTCGAAAGAAGCGTGAGGCTCCACGAGGATAGATATAACACTAGGGGCAACAAGTGAAGCATTGCACCACAGCGTGGAAATACAAAGGTTAACGGTCGTTTTCAAGTGTCGTCACAGCGGGGCCGTGTAATGTCTAAGGCTTCACGTTGTCTGGAAGACACAAACCGGGGTGAACACACACGCAAAAAAACAGCAAAGCGCCAGGCATAGAAGCTTCAGGTGCCGTACATCTCAGCACAACCTCCCATGGCAAGTCGTCGGGGGTTAACAATAAAAAGAACGAGGCACAAATAGCGCTCGGGAGTCGGGGTCTAATGGCAGGGCAAGCGTCGTGACCGAACTATATAACAAAGAGATATACGGGACGCGTGGAGCGAAATAAGACACCACAAAAGGTGAACAACATGGAAGGATAATCCCGCTGGAAAAAGTAGATGCAGGCACGAATATGCGGATAGATGACGTGGTCTGGAAGAGGGTCGCGGGTTCGGGTGACACCCAACAACACACAAGAAACACGGTCAGCGATCCAACCCCGTCACGAAGTCTAGAAGTGTCCAAAACGAGATGTGTAATGCCAAGAAGCGCCATCTCTAGTATCGACTCAGCGAAACTATGTGTATCGCACAGTTGGACATAAGTGTGTCGTAGTACTGGGGCACCTAGGCCAAACAAGCAATAGAACACATACAACTGAAGACTGCAGGACGCATGGAACGCACAGGATACGGCGTCGAGGTACAACGTTAGGTCGAATCTTCAGGTTAAGCGAACATGGCTCTGCTCACCGTGGTCGCAAGTAAGCAGTACTAAGTGAAATAACTGAGCTGTGTGGTGGTTGAAGAGAAGAAACGGCACTCTCTCACCATCCAGAATCCACATGATAAGATGCTCGCGAACGGGACAGAAGCGGTGCAGAAAGAGAACTAAAACGAGCAACTCGGTATGTGCGAGACAAACCCCGAGGTGGTCAGACAACAAGAGCGCGTGCATCGGTATACAGTTCAGCGCATCACCACCGGGGTCTCCCAGCTGTCTCTACAAACACAACACCATTGGGTATATGCCGCCCCCAAGCGCGCGCACAAATACGCCACTGCCAGCTACAACAGGGACTCACAAGGGCTCGATCGGGTGCGCTGACGACACGGCTATGCCCCTACAAATACAGAACACTTGCAAGGGGAAGTGAGCCAAACAAGGAGAATACAGCGCAGAAACGAGACGTAGTGAGTCGAAGGTGACACGATCTAAGGTGAGGTAAGGTCAGAGCCCATGCTCGAGCCAAGTCTGGCCACACACAGTGATGGATGTGCACGACGCGGGAGACGCACCCCACCTTGTCGGCGAGGAGAAGGCCAACACTCTGCCCCAACACGCGAACCATCCAGACAAAAGGGCAGTCCACAGTCAACTACAGTGCGATCACATCCACGACACACCGTCATCGAGAGTGGCAAAACAGTAATCAGGGTTGGTGTCAACTAGAGGGGTGACAGCCAAAGCGAAGAGCGGAGCCGCCCCGAGCAGGAGTGTCACAACACCCACGACCTAGCAGGTGATGTCTACTACAAGTACTCTCTCAGAGTAATAGCTCGGTCTACGTTTGTGAACACCTATCGCGTGATGCGACCCAAACGGGGGACAGGGCGACGGCTACGCAAGCCTGAATAGAGCCAAACGGGGCAACGAAAACATGGGGAGATAGCCCTCAAACGGGTAAAAGGCTGGGCGGGGCAGGTCCACATACCAGTGCAATGGACCAACTGGTGCAACCAACACGAAGTCTACAATGAGCAAAAGCACTCGGAAGTGCTCCATGGCGAATACAGCCACAGGGACCCAAAAGGTAACAAGACACATAACCCCGCGTAGCATTCAACCAATAGCCACGGAGGGGGCACCGAATAGTCACGGTGAGGCTCCGTAGTAGAGAGACGGCGAAAAGCAAAACTAACACACCAGGGGTGTGACGGTTTAAAACGTCGCATCGGGCGAGAGCACACAGCGCCTTACTCGTCAACAACCGAAGCACTTCACACGTCCACGAGGCCAAGGCTAAGGGTACGGCACGGCACGAGAGCACGTTCAAAATCCGGCGAACAGGACGGAAAAACATTAAAAACGGAAAGCAGAAACCTGGAGAGCGCTTTGACAAAAGAGAAAAAGACGCTCTGCCCAGGATTGTGGAAAGGCGGAGCATGACCGAATGTCGTCGGCAGCGTAGAAACCCGAGCGTAAGCACCGATCAACACGGGCCACAACAGATCCGAAGCAAGAACCAGTGGAAACAGACGCACCGTCTACACTGTACCACCGCAAAGGGCAACGCAAACCCACACCATAGCATAGCGAGATCACAGGGCACAGCCACCATGTTCTACGAAACCAGACGATCGACGATAAACGCAGGGCCTATGTGGGGCGCAAGACGCACATAACTCGTGGGCGAAGTGTGCTGCAGGGCCCTCCATCGTACCCCACGAATCTTCATGCAGACACGCCGGCCGAGTGGCAGATCACACCATGGTCGACACAGACGTACGCCAATACATAGACAGGGCTGATCCATAGTGCCAAGAAGAGGTCAATCACTGGAGTTCCCGCCGCGACAACGTGGCTTGGGCATGCACCCCGTGCACGGCTCCGGAACGCCAGCGACGAAGGCCGAAACATTTTAGCAGTTAATCTGGTCGCCAGAAGTCATACTTTTTACCCTCTCTGGATCCATTCTATCAAACAGTGGGACTAGGGGCAGGGCAGTGCCGCCCTAAGCCGCAGCAATCGAGATCTAGCAAGGATAAGCTAATACTCTAGCTGTGCGGAGCGCGTACGATGACAAGCTCAGCAATCGTCCGGCCAGCTGCGCGACCAACAAAGAAAGGCGATGAGCCGGGGTCTAAAGAACAGAACAGACAAGCGCGACGAACAAACACACACAACAGAGGGGCTCGGTTCAGAGCGCGTCAGACACGATGGATGTCGATAAAAGATGGGAAACATGGAGAAGAATATAACTGGAACTGAGATGGGGGGCAAATGAAAGAAAGTGTGGTAAAGCTCTCGTCATTCTGCATGCTTCAAACTGTAAAAACTTTATTTGTTTTGTTCGATTATGTATCACAACTGACTTTTCTGTCTTGAACCTCCTCACTGTTCAATGAAGATGTTTAAAAAGTATATAAAATAATGCTGGAAAAACATGTACAGAATAGTGCTGATCACAACAATCAGACCAGAGTAAAACAAGAAAATTCATATGAATCCTTATAAATTATGCAGTAAATTAAGTCAATGACAAAAGAGCTGGGGGGGGGGGGGGGGGGGGGGGGGGGGGTTAGGAGGCAGGTAAGGAAGGGGGTCTGAATACTAATTGACTATACATACTGAGCCTCCGACGAAAGTTCAGTTTACATCTTTGCACTTCTGAGTCAACTGTTCTATTTAGTTGCCTTCTTACCGTTCAATATACCGATCCCAAACTGATGTCATCTCATCAGAATTTATTATATTCATAGGTCCGAAAGATGGATGAGAATTGTGACGGGAAGGGTATTCATTATTCTGAACGGCTTGGATACACACAGCTTCCATGTGGCGGATGTGAATTGTAATTTTGCTGCGTCTCATTTATCACCAACCTGATGGACCACCAAAAAAAAAGGAAAGAAAAAAGAACTTTTTAAGTAAAACAATGGAAGGAGTTGGGGAAAGTGTGTGTGTGTAGGGGGGGGGGGGGGGGGGGGAATTGGTTGTTGGTCCTTTTCCCATGAGTGAGAGGCAGGTTGCCCTGTTTATCAACAGTATCCCAGATGCAAGATAACACTATTAAATAGCAGCAATATAAGAATACTGAACAAATGAAAACAACAAAATACATGATCCTCTTCTCAACAGCAGATACACCATACAAGATAAAAAAAAAAAAAGAAACCTTTAACAAATGAAAGGCAACAATATTCTTAATGATAAGAAATATTTTGTATTAAATTAGAAACATCAGGTTTTGTCTGAAAAAAAGGGCGGATGATATAACTGCTGCCACTGTCATTCTTGTGTAAGTCCTGGACAAGACCCACTTATCTCTAGTTGCGCCGCACGCACTGGAACAGGACAAACAAAATAAAAAGTGAAAATGCAAATGCACAGCACTCTGAACAACACCACAGTAAAGGACTGGTTATATAAGCAGAAATCGCTCATCCTCTCTCATCCACACACACACACGTTCATGCCAATGTGCATTCATGCACCACACTCGCACACATACACACTTTTTTTTGTTGAGAATTTGTAAAACACACACTGAATTTCAAAGAATCCAAGGATAAAATAGGAAAAGTATTTTCAATCGAGGAAAGTTGTGCACAGTGTATACTACCAATGGCAGTCAAAATAACTACTACAATATTACAATTTACGCTCTGTTCATTTAGCTTATGAACCGAAGAACCTAGTTCAGTTGGAACTATGAGGAATGCAAATGAAATTTACAAAGTTGTGAGATGTTACTGTCTCCCTTCATAAATTGCAAACATAACCACCTATGACTGGGCTATATTCAAGTCTATAGTTGCAGATTGTCAAATGCAGTCTTCTACAATATGAGGAATCTCTATTCTGTGTGTGTTCCGTTTTTATAATTGTTCAAGATAGAACACTCTCTCCTGGATCCAAGGCTTCCATAGAAAACCAATGGACTTTCAGAGGTAGGGAAAATGAAAATCCAAGAAAAAAAAGTACCAAAAAAAAAAAAAAAAAAAAAAAAATTGCAAAATGCTATATCACCCCAAGTCCATTGCACCATCCAGTTTTTTTTAAAGTCCAGGTTACCATCATGCTACTTTTAAGGCACTGCTGTCCTGTGTTTCAGCATGCATTGATCAAACCAGTGCAGAAGTGGACACATCTGACAGCTGTGCATTAGGCATTGGCTTTGTCTTTTAGGGGGAAATACAATGTTGATCTTTTTCAGAAATCAAAAAGTCACATCTGGTGGGACATCTTTGAACAGGGTTTTCAGGGAATCTGATGTAAAGCGTTTAGTCCCAGAACTCAAAACGAACGTTTTACTGTGGGTGGTACACGCATGGAATATATATCGCAGAGCTTCTTCAACTTTTAAAAAATAACAATTGGTATAAAAGGAGTGGCCTGTGTGCAAACAGCACAAGACTGTTTCTTCTTTACGGCCACCCCTGGGACATGGTAATGACTCTTTTACATGGATTTTGAAGAGTTTGTTATCCATCTGCGAGTCCCATTCCTCTTGCCAGAGGTCTTTGACATAAGCCTGAGCTTTGGGTTTCAGATCGTGTGTGACAGTCTGCTGCTGCTCAACTCTTTCTTTGTGGCACTCTTGGCAAGTTGATCAAGCACTTCATTGCCTCAAATGCCCATAGGACCTGGAGTTCAAGCATAAACTATGTTGTATCCATCAGATTTCAGAAAAAAAAAAGTACAGCTCATACAATATCAGCAGTAGGGGTTTTTTGAGGTTATGGCCGACAGTGGCCTCTTAAGCAGAAAGGGAGTCCAACAGAATGAGGAAATATTTATGTTTTGATTTAGAGACCATTACAAGAGCCAGAACCAAGGCTGTGAACTAAGCAGTGTCATGGCGATGTCAGTGGAAATGTGTTCAGATTATCTCTGAGAAGCACCTGTAAGGGGAAACACAGCAGAAGCAACTCCGTCCTCAGATTAAAGCCATCGGTAAAAGTTCTTCAGAAGGATGGAAATTTAGAACTTAGTTCACAAAAAAAAGGACTTACATGCCAAGGAGCTGGTGGTATCTACATGATATGAAAACAAAACTGACAATTTTGTTGATTTTGATGCTGAAGAGAGCAGGAGAAAGAATGCTACCCAGGGGTACGCCCAACTCCTGTTCAGGGATGTCCGACAGCTTATTGCCTACACCAAGCTTGTCAGCCAAAACATTTCTAATAAAAACAGGCAGATGACCTCAAAAACCTTGAATGAGGACTACTGAACTTCAAACTGGATTGTATTGACTGTACAGCCAGTTTTAGCAATATTTTTGTCTGATATTTCATTTGCTTATTTCCACAGCATACAAATTCTATTTCAGCCATACTGATCTCAGTCACTGGAGAATGAACACAAACTTGATTTCTAGCGTAGGAGAGTTTTCGTATGGTTACTTCCCTTTGGGCAAATCGAAACAGTCAGCAGAACATGTTTGGCAATTTTTTCCCCCTCCTAACTGAGATTTGGGAACATCACCAACCTTGGATCATGAACTGTTAGATCCAGAAATACAGAACAAAAACAAGATTGCTGAGATTGTGAACTAGACAATCTAGGGTCTGTGATGTAAAACTTCATTCAATCAAGAACCATTCTTTTTAAAGCACTTAATACTCACTTCTCAGACGATTCAATTCTTCCAGGAGAGATCTATTGTCACCTGAAAAAGAATTAAACATAATGATAATTTGTCTGGTTACAGCATACTTTGCTGTTACATTTTTTTTTCATACGATTTATATATTTGTTGAGAGAGAGATTATTCCTGAGTCTTAAGTACCATCCGTCACATTCCCCCCCCCCCCCCCCCTCTCCCCCAATCAGTTTTTCTTTTGTGCTAACACTTTTCTTTACTCTTGCACCCACCACTTTTTTTTTTAACCATCATTCACCCCTTTATCCACCACTCTTTTGAAAAATTATTGATAAAACTCCGCCAGAAAAAGCAGACAAACAGATCACACGACAAAACATGACGCATTTCGACCTCTTAGGTCTTCTTAGGCATTAAACACCTATCTTAAGCCAAACTGGATAAAGGTAAGTGATAGTTCATTCATTTTTGTTGTCCTGAGTGTTGTGTATCTTGCCTGAAGAAGACCTAAGAGGTCAAAACGCCAAAGCTTCATCAATAATTTTTTCAGATTTGTTTAGATTTCCGCCTGCAGTCGCCTTGCTTTGCAGCTAGATCCACCACTCTTTGTTTAAGCATCAAAATTCACCCTGTATGATTTTTTTTTCAAACCATATTTCATCCATTACTTTGTTTTAACATCATCCTTTGCCCTCTCTGCTAGATCCACCACTCTTTGTTTAAGCATCAAAATTCACCCTGTATGATTTTTTTTTTTCAAACCATATTTCACCCATCACTTTGTTTAACATCATCCTTTGCCCTCTCTGCTAGATCCACCACTCTTTGTTTAAGCATCAAAATTCACCGTGTATTTTTTTCAAACCATATTTCACCCATCACTTTGTTTTAACATCATCCTTTGCCCTCTCTCCACTGCTCTTTGTTTCACTGTTATCTTTCACCTACTCGCCCATCATTCTTGTTTTCACACTGTCCTTTATCTCCATCACCTGGCACTCTTTGTTTTGCATCATCCCTCATCCCCTCACCCATTATTTTTCTGCTCTTTCGTTCTCCACTCTCTCAGTCATCTTTTTTTTTTTTTTTTATGGACTATCCTTCACCCCCTCACCTGTCACAATTTTTGTTTTGCAATTTTTCACCCCCTCACTCACAATTCTTTGTCTTATCATTCTTCAACCCTTCATCCACAATTCTTTGTTTTAAAACTCGACATCCACTCATCCATTATTTTGTTTTGCATCTCTTCACCTCCTTGCCAAAAACTTTTCATTTTACACATCTTTTCCTCCCTAACCCCTCCTCTTTCCTTTCTTTCACACCACCACCATTTAATCGATCCCCCTCCCTCCCCGTTTCCCCCCCCAAAAAACATACATAGAAAGCCATGTTCTTCTTTTCTTTTTCCCCTTTTACTCTTCATTCATTTATCCTAGACCTATATACACACACACTTGTAAAAAAAAAAAAAAAAAAAAAAAAAAGAAAAGAATAAAAAGATGACCAGAATTGACCAGGAGCCAGAAAACTGACAAGCAACGTATTGCATTCAACAATGTCAGAAACTAACAACAAAAAAAATTCTTTATCATTGTCATTGTTTTATACTGATTATGTTTATATGTTTATCATTTTTTCTTTGTTTATGGGCAATACTTCAAATTTGGTTAGCCATTATAGATTTTCCTTTTTTTTTCCAATTTCTTCTTTTTTTTTTTTTTCTTACATACGTTGACAGTCCTGTTTCTCTTTAATGTAGCGAAGTTTCTGGGTATGCTGCTCAGTCATCTCCTGTCTCAGACGTTCTTCTGTCCTCTGGAGTTCTAATACAGCAGCATTACTTCGCTGTAACTCCTCTGTCACATACACACACATGCACGCACACGCGCACGCATGTACACACACACACACACACACACACACACACACACAGTCAAGACTTATTTCTTTATTTTCAAGGATAACAGAAAAGCATACATTGTCATTTTTTCCACATCCAGTTATCATCCTGCACAGACACTGTACAATTTGAAAGAAAACAAACTCAAGTTGCGCTGTCACAAATAAAAATGAGGAGAAAAAAGATCATCACCAGAAATGATAATAAATGGAAACAGACAAGAGTAATAATATAAATGAATAAACAAGTTACATAATGAAATATAATTATTAGATGGAAAAAAAACAGCATGCACATCAATTCTAGAGAAGTATAAAGATAAATGATAAGAAAGACAGAGGTGGCGGAAGGGGAGGGGAGGGCATAAGTGGATCTGGAGGGGAGGACGCAGTGATTCCCTACAAGAAACGCTTGCAGGAAAGAAGAGTTTAGGAGTATGTACATGTCAAAATTATGAAAAAGTGAGCGAATGAAAATCGCACATACATGCAGGAAAAGGAAATATGACTGAAGTTAGGAGCAGTAACAGACCTGTAACGGAAAAAAATATTTTGAACACACTGGAAGAGAGGGAACGACAGACAGACTGAAAGACAGGCTGTCAAACAGAGAATAGGAATCCAGCGAAATAATGTACTCAAGTTTGTTGGGTAAAAACACTGTGTGAAGTGAAAAGAACATCTGATTTTCATTTAAAGTAATAATCGTCTCCCTTCATTACCTTCATTCAGAAAACAAAACTTGGACTTACTGAACATAATCGCTTCTTCTTATAAACTTTGAATATGGTTGCAGATTATTCCAGAGCAGCATTCACAACTATACAGTTGATTAGAATCGAGTAAGACCAAACAGAGAAGTGGTATGTGTCAGTTTGTGTGAATGTCTGTTCATAGTTATTGGGAAACGGTTAATCAAAGAAGGGAGCACATTTTCATAGATGACTCTATGTATCATCACTGCTTTACTATGATTTGCTTGTGACTAAAAGGTATTATGTAATCTTTTTGATAATTGCCAATACTTAAAGGAGCTGATTTGAGAATAGCTGATTTAATGATCGGAGTTGTCTAACAAGCAGTTTTAGTACATTTGCACTTGCAGAATCCCATGAAATAATGTATAACTGAACACAGAATAAAATAGGTGTGACTGAAAGGAAGTTCTTCTGGCATTAGGGTTGATAAAATCTTTTATCTTTTACAGTTAATTACTTTTTCAGATATCATTTTACCTGATGTGACGACATGATCAGACCATGATAGATTATTATTCCTATTGATATTCCTACAATCACTATCATCTTTTTTCTTAGTATTATTAGTATATGATTATACTACCATCAGCAGTAGTAATCGTGACAGTGGTAGTAATAGTAGTAGTAATTACAGTAGTGGTAATATTTCTTTGTTTCAGTGGTGGTAATATTTTGTTTATTCAAGTATTATTATCATTTTAACCATATTGTCTCTCAGCAGCCTCATTTCCATTCTATAACCATTTTTTTGTCCAGTTTGAAGAGATTACTGATTGTATGCTCGTCTTTCATTTTCATTGTCTTGAATGCTATTTGCCTTGCCTAAAGAGAGACCAAAAAGGTTGAAAAACCTATTCTTTATTTTGTAATTTGTTCCTTCTTTCATCCGGTGGAACTGTCATTCTGTTTTTAATCTTGAATCTGATAAACACCATAGCTTATTGTGTGAAACCTGCACAAACCATCTGTTTGCCTGTTTAACAAAAATGATCCAAGGAAGTGAAGAGTCTCATCACATATTTGAGCTATTCTTATTTACTCAAAAGCAAAATATGATTGATTATGCCAAAGACCTTTGCAAAGCCTGCGAAGACAACTCCAGTAAAATTATTACTATTCATATTCAGAAGCCACTTGTCAACCATGTTTATTAGCACTGTATGACACAAGTGTTTTTCCTCCTTAAAACACAACTGGTTCTGATGTATCAAGTCATATGTATTTAAGTGTAATTGCATCTGTTTCAGTGCATGTTTTTCTGATGGTTTTGATTTTTTTTTAAATATATATATATTGATATGGGCCTATACTCAGAGTGGTCACTGGGGTCTCTGGGTTTGTAAACTGGGATAACTTTTAGCAATTTTCAATCATATAAGAAGTAACTTTTATTATTACACAGACTACAAAATAAGTAAGAGCGTCTGCTGTGACAGGTGCTTCAATTTTAATAATCCATCTAATCCATCACCATCCTTAGATCACAGTTGTTTCAACCACAAGAGACCAGTGTTGAAAAAAGGGACTAACAATGTGGACTGCAGATCTTTAGATTTACAGTATTCTTTTAAAAGCTCTAAATTATTGTCTTTTCATTCTTCACTTCAAAAAAAAAAAAAAAAAAAGATTACTGACTGATCATTCAACACCCATCTTGCACTGAAGTGAATGAAGATAAGTGATTGCTTGTTCATTTTGGTTGTCCCGAGTGTTGTGTATCTTGCCTGAAGAAGACCTAAGGGGTTAAAATGCATCATGTTTTGTCTTGTGATTTGTTTGTCTGCGTTTTCTTGGCAGTTTGCTATTAATTACATTTTAAAAAGTTTTTTTTAAGTTCATTATGTAGGGAAATCCATCTAAAGACATGACGAACGAGACAAGAAGAAGGAGAAATAGCATTTGCTTCACTTTGTTATTTCACACAGTTTTTGTTTTTCAGCGTGTAAAGTGGTGTTGCATATGTGCTTTGAGTTCCTACTGTCAGAAACAATATCCTGAACATACCTTTTCTTAACATCACATTTCATAGATGTCAAAAGATTTCTTTGTATTTTCCCTTTACCATCATACTTTACTTACTTACTGCCCATTATGCCCAGTGGCATGTAGGGCAGCAACAAAGGTCCTCCATTCTCGTCTGTTCTGGGCCAACCTCTGGATGGGTACCCCATGTGTGGTTCAGGGTCTTCAGCTCTCCCTCTACAGTTCGCCGCCAGGTGTTTTGGGTCTCTCCCCCTCTTCCTCCTTCCTTCAGGCGTCCAATGGAGGGCGACACGAGTGATGTTGTCTGGCTCTTTCCTAAGTATGTGCCCTATCCACCTCCATCGCTTTTTCCTGAGAATTGTTTTCATGCTTTCTTGATGGCATTGGGAGAGTAGTTCTTCATTTGAGATGGTATTTGGCCAGAAAATTCTTAATATTCTTCTAAGGTTCTTTGTGTGGAAGACTGATAGCTTATTCAGGTCACTCTCTGTCATTCTCCAGCATTCTGAGCCATACAGAAGGGTAGAAATAATGCAGCTCTGATATAGTTTGAGCTTGGTTTTGATGCTGTATTGTTGGGACCTCCATACATTGCTTAGCATTCTGAAAGCATTTCTGGCTTTGTTTAGACGGTTCTTGATGTCATTGCCTGCTCCTCCGTCGTGTCTGACAATGCTGCCCAGGTAGGTGAAATTCTCAGTTGTAGGGGGGTTTCTCCATTCACTTGAATTGATGAGGGGTTTGGGACATTCAAAGTCATTACCTCTGTTTTTCTTTGACTGATCTTTAGTCCAATCTGTTGTGCAAAGCTGCTGAGGCGGGATGTCTTTTCCTGCATGTGTTGGTGAGTGTGGGAGACCAATGCCAGATCATCAGCAAAGTCAAGGTCTTCTAAGGCTGAGAAGAGTGTCCATCGTATGCCTCTTGTCTGGTCTTCAGTTGTTCGACGCATCACCCAATCTATGGCAAGATTAAAGAGCATTGCTGACATCACACAGCCTTGTCTCACTCTTGTTTTCACTTCAAACTGTGGTCACTGTTTCCGACTCTGCATGTGAAGTTGTCATAGAAGCTTTTGATGAGAAGGACTATCTGCTGCGGTATCCCATACATTCGTAGTATGCGCCATAAGCTGTCTCTGTGGATGCTATCAAAGGCTTTCTCAAAATCCACAAAGTTGATGTACAGTTGTCTCTGCCACTCTGTGCACTGCTCAATTATGTTACGCAGTACAAATATCTGGTCAGTGCATCCTCTTCCTTTTCGAAATCCTGCTTGTTCTTTTCTCAGTTGTTTATCCACTGCATCTGATATTCGCTGAATGATGATCTTTGCAAGGATCTTACTTGGAATTGACAGGAGGGTGATTCCACGCCAGTTGTTGCAATCTTTAAGTGTTCCTTTCTTGGGGATCTTCACAATTATTCCCTTGGACCAATCATTTGGTATCTTCTTTTCTTCCCATATAGTTATAAAGAGAGGCAGAAGTATTTGGGCCGCAAGATCTGGATCTGCTTTGAACACTTCAGCACTCAGGTTGTCTTGTCCAGGGGCTTTTCCGTTTTTTAGAGCTTTAATGGCAGTCACGATTTCTTCTTTTGTTGGTGGTTCAGCATTGATGTCAAGGTCATCTTCCGCAACTGGAATGTCGGCTTCTCTAAGAGGTGGTGGTCTATTCAGTGTCTCACTGAAATGTTCTGCCCATCGAGTTTTTCCTGTTCTGCTTCTGTTGTTAGCAGTCGCCCCTGTTTGTCCATGATCGGTGTATCTGCTGTTCCACGATATTTGCCGCAGATTATCTTGGTGATCTTATATACCTTTCCTTGTTCTCCTTTGTTGGCTGCATCTTCTGCTTCATCTGCAAGGGATTCCATGAATTCACGTTTGTCAGCCCTTGATTTCTTCTTCACAGCTTCATTTGTTTCCTGGTACAGCTGTTCATACTTTTCCTTCAATCGTTTAGATTTTGCCTCCATCTTCTGCACCTTCAGGGCTCTGCGTTTTTCAATGAGCTCCCATGTGTTTGCCGTTATCCATTCTTTCTTTTTCTGTTGTTGTGTTCTGAGACAGGTCTCACTGGTTTTCAGGTAAGCTGTCTTTACATGTTCCCATTTGATGTTGACTTCATCCGAATCTGGCTGTGTGTGGTGATCTAGATCTGCCAGTGCTTGAAATCTGTTCCTCAGCTGCAGAACAAAAGTATTCTTTACTGTGGGGTCTTTCAACTTTTCTGTGTCAAACCGCTGCCTTCCCGTTTTCCTGATTCCTGTTTTCCTGAGTTTCACTTTCAGTACTGCTACCACAGGTGGTGATCGCTGCCAACATCTGCTCCCCGGTTCACCCTGACATCATGGAGTGAGCGTCTCCAAGTCCCATTTATCATTAGATGATCAATTTGATTTCTGTCCCTTCCATTAGGGGAATGCCATGTCAGCTTATGGATGTCTCTGTGTGGAAAGAGGGTCCCTCCAATAACAAGATTGTAGGTGGTACATAGTTCTAGCAGCCTCTCACCATTTGCATTCATGATGCCACAGCCCTCTTTTCCCATGGCTCTATCGTAGTTGGTGTTGTCACTTCCTACCTTCGCATTCATGTCTCCCATGACAATTTTTAAATCGTGCCTTGGAATATTTTCTAATTCAGCTTGTAGCTGCTCGTAGAATTCATCTTTGTCTTGTTCGTCGCTGTCATTTGGGGGCATAACACTGGATGATAGTAGTGTTGATCTGTTTCCCCCTTCATCCTGATCTTGATGATTCTGCTATTGACAGGTTTCCACTCTATCAAACTGTTTTCTACTCCTTTCTTTAGGATCATGGCTACTCCTTGAAAGTGTTGGTCGTCATCCCTACCTGAGTATAGCACTGTCTCACCTGTGCTAGTTTTTAGTCTTCCAGAACCTGTCCACCTACTTTCACCTATCCCAAGGATGTGTAGTTTGTATCGTCTCATCTCTGCTGTAACCTGTGCTAGTTTTCCTGTGTCATACATCGTTCTCACATTCCAGAATCCAATCCTGGTTTTGCATTTGGTGTTCAGTACTTCCATCTTCCTGTCAGTGGCTTCCTTTCGGCTTTCACCACACTGTCATTCATACGAGTATCTTCCGATGACTCTGGAAGCCCATCACACACCCGAGTTTGGGTTCCTTTGTTGCTGTTTACATCATGCAGTGGAGGATTACATGACCGATCTAGCAGTAACTGAAGTAAGAATAGCTTGTTCCAACACATTTCTCTTTCTGGTTCATTGGCATGTTTGAGACAAATTTCCCACTGTTGTCTTTCTTTTCAAAAACCACTTTGTCGATATTTCAGGACCAGTAGTCAATGCTGCTGTTCACATGTATCAGTTTGTTGTCAAAGAAGCACACTCAGCCATTTTGTGCACGAGTTAACAAGAGCTTTAACTCTTTTGTCAAAGCACTTCAAGACAACATGATAGCCATGCTTCTCAGGTGTGTGATCATCATTCAAGAACTTCATCTTAAGACTGTGTTTGCAGCTTGCTTTCTCTTTCTTTTTTTTAAATTTTTCATTTTTTTACCTTTTTGTTTTAAGGAAAACTTGTGTACAAAATACGCTGAAATCATGCAAGTAAACACAAGACCAGTACCATCAAGCATTTCCTTTGCCCAGTGTAATGTGAAATATCTGATGGAAATATGTCAACACTCTTTTCACTGGCTTAGACTAAATAGCACTCCGAAGCAGGGTCTTGTTTCGAGGTCCTCTGTTTATATGTCTATAACAGTATTTCAAAACACATAGGTGGATCTTCAACAAGTTCCACAAGAATGTTTGCTGTGTCGATATCTAGAAGTAACAAAACTAAAACAGCTGGCTGGATCTTTAAAAAAAAAAAATCTCTCTTGAATTAATTTTCATACATGCACTTTCAAGCTTAAATCAGCATAGTATATTTTTTGTGTGCACGAGGCATTTCTCTTTTGATCTGATGGAAGCATGGCTGGGCTATTACCTTCAGGACCACCTGGTTTTGGGTTTTTGTCATGGCATTTTGCACATGGTTAGATTGGGCCTGTGGTGGCCTGGAATGTAAACAAGGCACAGCTAGTGCATGTTGGGTTTTGGTCCTGCTCTGGTCTGCTGTTGCCATTTTCTTTTGCAGCCAGGTTACTTTGTTGGATCAGTTGTCCTTTCTGAGACAGCTATCTCTTGGGCTAGTGACACTATTTGCGTCTTAAAAAATGCACAACAAGACAGATCAGCATTTTTTAGATGCCTTTAATTAACAGTAAACTCTGTGGTGACTTAGATCTAAGTGAATCATTTTAATTCTAACCCTGAATTTTTTTCCTTTACTTATTCTAGATCAATATCAGATGATACTGCATCCCAGCAATGCATCATAACTTTATGCTGTCATAGCTAGAGATCCCATTTCACATCAACATTTTATGACTAGTGGGAAAAGGATCCTAAGTGAGTGGTTGCGCATGCTATAAATATTCAAATTTAAAATGTCATGAAATTTATGGTAAAATGCATCCCTGTGAAAATTGTTGGATCCTTAAAAAAACAATGTCAAATTCCTGTTAGAAATGTGCAGTTTGTATCTGGGTTGAGGAAAAGAAATTTAGGAGAAGCTGGACTCAGCATGGACAATCAAAATCATACTTTGAAGCTCAGATCACATATCCAGATTTCTAAACAGAATTTATTATCAAGCAGCAAATTTGGAGAAAACAAAAACCCTCTTCAAAACTAATGAAAGACAATCAATTTTGAAATTGACTACAAGCACCCTAAATGTACACTATCTGAATAACTTCAGTCCCTGAACCTGTGCAACTCATAAACTCTCACCTCTGAGAGCATTGACAGTAATCTCCTGATTGTTGTTTCTCTCTCTCCATGTTTTCCAGCTGTGTGCGAACATTCCTCAGTTCAAGTGTGGCACGCTTTGCTTCTATTTCCAGAGGTACCACTTGTTGCTCTTTCTCCCTCAATTGCTCTAAATAAAACAAAACATAAATCACAAGTTAAGGTTCGTCTGTGCTGCGCATGCGCGCGCGCGCGTGCACACACACACACGCACACACACACATACATACACACATATGCACATACGCATGCATGTACACACGCACACGCACACACACACACACACAGAATCATTTCCACACTTTCATGAAACTTTTTTCTTTTTTTTTTTTTTTTTCATTTTCAAGATGACCTGGAAGCTTACAGAGCTACTGAAATGACGATGAACCAGATATCACACCTTCCCCCAGAGTACCCTGGGATACTTTTCACGCATAAACAGAATTATTTTTCTGGTCCAGTCAGGAAAGACAACAGCGCTAATTCACAGTGTTGCCAGTGACACTGCTAAATGTAGTGGTTATTTGGTCAGGCGGTAGTGGTGCAAATGCTAAATGCACAGAAAGCGGAATCATCGTCAAAGGTTTGAGTCTGACCTCTGCCTGTTGTCGCTTGGTTATGGGTCACTTTGTTCTTCGGACTTTTAAGCGTAGTATCTTTTCCGTGAGGTGGAATCACCATGGGGTCTGTTCTGACTGGTTTTCAGGCTTGCTAATTTTTTTTTTTTTTTTTTTTTTTTCATTGTTCCTGCATGAATGCCCCCCCCCCCCCCCCCCCCCCCCCCCCCCCCCCCCCCCCCGACCAGCCAAAAAATGCTGCAAATGTAAGTTCCAGAATTCTGGTGGCTAGGCCAGCCAACACACCATGTCACTGTAATGCGCTCAGTGTGTGATCATGATATGGGTCAGCTGAAGGAATGTCTGCTACGTCTGTTCATGTTACTCTAACAAAGCAGTAAGCTGACAAGGAAAATTGTAACATCATGAGCTGAGGCACAAACCCCACTATTAGCATCACCACCACCATCATTATCATCAATACCACTACAATGGTAGGCCATACTATTTATGACTTTCAACCCTTGCTATGCTCATTCTCAATTTTGTGACCCCACGAATAGAGACCAGGGAGTACACGTTCATTACCTCTTAGGTTACGCTCAAGGTTGCTGTGAGTAGACGTGGCATCCTGGTACTGTCTGTCCTTCTCTGCATACATTGTCTGAAGCTGGGTCACCACCATTGTCAGTTTGGTGGTTTCCTCACCAAACTTTACTGACTGTTCTGTGGATAGAAAAACAAGATCATGATTGTGAAAACATTTATATCCTTGTCATGTGTCACTGGTTGGAATGGGGGTTCAGACCTCTTTACCAATACAATTTCAGTTTATTCAGCACAAATGTTTCGTGAAAATATATGGAATATGGTGAACACATAAAAAAGAAAGAAAGAAAGAAAACAAAAAAGAAAGCCAGAAACAAAGTTCTTGGGTAGCAATTGGATCTTGGAATACAAAGACGGTATTGTTTCAGTGTGCCAATTCAAATGCTTTGACCAATATAAGACGACTCTCGGTAACTCTCATACATGAAATCTTGCCTCGTTCAGTCTGATTCCTTGACAACATTCTGAAACATATAAACAACAGGACAGCTACTGGCCCTGAAATATCAGAAGAGAAGGAAAACAATGAGAAAGTAGGAATTTCTCCCAAATTTTGCCAGTGAACCAAGTATCAGAGAATCATGTTGGAAATACCTAGGGTCTTTACAATTACTGTATGCTTAATCTGGCAAAATTCAAATCACACGCCACTGTCATTTATTCTTTTCTGCGGTAAGCACATGCATGTTTTTTGTGAGTGGTATGTAGGTCGACTGCCTTTATAGTGCACTTTGCACCTTTTCAATGCGAGTTACACCATACAGAAATGGGGAGTTTTTTTTATATACTCCCTTTTTGGCTAGTATACTTACCATGTCAGACCATAGCATTCAAGCCAAATACTTGTTACTACGCCCATCTCTACTTCTGTGATATAAATATTTTCTACCTACGCAGTTGATTGGTACCAGTAGCCAAAAGTGCTGCTCAAAATTCAAACTACACCAATCGATGAAACCTCTTTGAAGGTTTCAGTGAGCATTTCTATGCTGTAGATTTCAAAGTTTCTTCCTTTCACTAAATGGGTGCTCCAAGTCTGCTACTGATGTCTGGACAACATACATATTCAAAGTCTCAATCTGCCTCAGGATTTGCTGTCTTACTGCAACTGACTGTGAGACTGGATATGACCCCTACATTTCCACCCACTAACATAAAATGTGAAGCTACACGAGAAGAAAATACGAGTGAGCAGCAACACCACCTCAGACACTGCACCCCCTCTGTTCATCATTTTCTTCTTCAGTTGTCTGACATTTTATTGACAGTGGGTCATATGAGACATGGGCAGGGGAGGGAGAAGGGGAACTGGGGGAGGTGGGGAGTTACACACCAAACCTCATGGTTGGTTACAGCAAGACTGCATGTCCCAAAACAGATCGGGGCTCTTCAAATGTGTGTGTCATCAAGACACCAGCAGTGGACTTCAAGCATCCAGAAAGAAAAAGGAGAAAAATTTCAAATCTGCAGCCAATAACCCCTACATGAAGCCATCAAACAGGGATATTTCACAGATTGGTCACATTTTAAATGTGATTAACACGACTGTCGAGTAATCCTGATTAACCTGCCTGAGTGGATGAATTTGTTCATGGCTGGTGTGTAGTGCACTTTGTGTCTTTTCAACATGAATGACATGCCTTAAAGATTATGTGCTACTGCCCACCAATGATCCTCTGTTACGATGGCCATGGGTATCTTCAGCCTAGACACCTCATGTTTGTCAGCCCAGCACAAAACTGTCTGTGGCTGGCGCTCATGTTTTATACACAGCATGTTTCTCCCTCCCGTTCTTCTCTCCAATCTTTAATCCTCTTTCCATTTTTAATCAGCTGCCTCACTTTATTGTTTCTTCAGTTATATTTTCATATTCTCAAGGTTTTGCTGGATTTGGTGTTGTTTTTATGAATGTGCATGTTTGTAACATTCTAATGATGATCATTTGTTGTGATGGTTTTGATTTGAAGGTACTGCATACTCTTGTAGTGGATTACAGTTTGTTTAGAATGATAATTCTACCAAGTAAGTACCACTTGGTTATGTGCTGTTTCAGAGTGACTGATATCAGAAATATTTGCTCATTCACTGCACTACAGGTCTTGATGTACTGATGAGTAAAAATTAAGGATCATACCAACCAGATCCATAGGCAGAGATTTCCATGTGTTCAGACTGAATATGGTAGCACCTAAAAATGCTACACACCTCTCTGTACATGCTGAAAATCACTGAGACAACAGGCTTAAGTGATACATGTGTTTCCTTCTTTAGTCGGAAGGAAAAGTGAGTCCCAGCAGATGCTCACTGTTACTAGAGGAGACCGTCCATGAGTCTGAAGTTATTCATACAGGTTGTGTCATTTTGCTGGAAAGTGCATTGTATGGGGTAACCACCGGAGTATGGGCACGAGCTAGAGGAGTCTGATCAAATCTGGCAGCATGCAGCAATAGTGTGTAGTAACTCACTGGCCGAGCTGCCAATTGTTTGTAACCAATGAGCTGTGTAAGTACAATCACTGGAAGTGAAGTAACTGTCTGTCTGTCTGTCTGTCTGTCTGTCTCTCTCTCCCTCCCTCCCTCTTTTTTCCCTGCCTCCTCCCATAGATGTTTTGGCTTTTATCATTAATAATGCACAGTGGTGGTAACACTGGCAGTCATTTTATGTAATTAGCTATGTTGTGTATTCAAGAACATAAGTGTGCTCTGGTGGCTCCATAGCAGGATATTTGGTAGATGTCACATTATAAAAGATGATTTCATCGGCGCGAGCTTTGCGGTAAACATCCATCAGATTGGATGTTATCTCCCATGTCTCATAAGAAATAAAAATGAAAGGTAAGAACCATAAAGGAAGAAAATCATTGGGCAGACTGGAGCAAGTGCCGACACCTCCTGCAACATATATGTGGCATAACCCCCCCCCCCCCCCCCCCACCCCTTCATATATAAAAAAATCATTTTTTTTCTGGACAGTACACCAATAACATTTATAGGGCAAACAGGTATGAGGGAGAAACCATAAGGATTGTGAAAGGAAGAATGCATATTCCCCTACACCAAGGCAGTTTTGATACAAACACAGCAAGAGTCATAGCCTGGTAGATCTGCTGTTTGATTCTGGACAGTACAAGACGCGTTTCAGATACACATTTTTTTTTTTCTTCTCATCTTCCAAGTGAAACACACCATTTTAAGTGTAGACCTGTTAGTTATTTAACCCCAGTATCAATGTAGCAATCACACAAGAATTAAGTTCAACACCAGAGCCACATTTACGTGCCAACAAAAGGGATGTGACTGACAATTTTTGGCCTTGTAATCATGAAAAGAAAAGAAAAGACAGACAGTCATACCCTTTCAAAGCAGACCTCCTGCTTTGTTAACCGAAGTTGTGAAAAGAAATGTTGCAGACCCCTTACGTTTTTGTTTTTGTTTTGTTTTTTTAACAAAGTATTGAGAGAACTGCTGCAGAAATGACAAAGTCACAAGCACTGAACCTTTTTCAATGCCACAGTAGCCACACAGTTACAGTCATCATTTGGCACAAGCTTACGCATTTCAGTTTTCACCTTCAAATGTGTATTTTCATTTTAGGTTCCTCCCATATTTGGTAAGTACATGGAATTAATCGGTGTTAGTTCATCTTACAAATCTGAGTTACATCAACCTAGTTAGCCTACTTATTCCTTCACCTCTCTCCACCTGCTGCCCCCCCCCCCCCCCCCCCCCCCCCCCCCCCCCCCATCCTTAATTCTTTCATTCCCCTCTCTCCTCACCCCACTTCTCCCCTCCCCCACACTTTCATTTTTTTTATGAAAATATATGTTTACACTTCACAGTAATGTCTTCACTCTGTGATGTTTACAAGTAACTGAAAATTTTTCTGTGACTCTTTGGCGGGATAAAAAAAACGGTCATACACACAAGACTCCAGTGTCTGTCTATACAGGCAGTGTCCGCAGGAGTATCAGCCTGCATACGCAGAAAGAAAGAAAGAAAAGAAAGTTGCATAGTCCTATTGCTTCTACATTTTGAGGCAAAGAATTCAGACAAATTAGTGATATTGCTACACATGAATACAAACTTTTGCAAAGGCACAAGACGTTTTTAGCTTCGTTCAAATGGCCTGGTCAGCCCAAACTTGTAGCAAAATTTTGTTCTTCACTCTAGGTAGCAGCTATTATATAAGGTAGATACCCGTACCTATACATGCAAATCTTGGCAGAGGCACAAGAAATGTTTAGTTTCTTTTGAATGGCCTGGTAAGCCAAAACTCATTGAAAACATTTTTGTTTAGTCATTTCATGCAGCAGACTCATGTCTAGCAGTAACACACATCATGCAAATTTGCAGGGAAAACCATTTGCTGGCTGCAGGGAAAGCAAATTCCAGACACATTCCAGACTTAACAGCACTCTCCATGGAAAAGAAAACACTTAGACCATACGGCTAGATAGTCTTAAGTATGAAACTGTTTGGAAAACCATTCCGCACAAGCTGGCTTGATAAGTGTAAATGTATTAACTCTTAACGGTCATGTACTGCACCGATCCTGTGGCTGCGTCCCGTTCATAAACCACTCGAAAGCGCATCTATCAACTCACATCTGAAACCGTTTT
Organism: Conus betulinus; assembly: GCA_016801955.1. Classification (NCBI taxonomy): domain Eukaryota; kingdom Metazoa; phylum Mollusca; class Gastropoda; order Neogastropoda; family Conidae; genus Conus; species Conus betulinus. The sequence goes on from JADBJO010000839.1 coordinate 349,864, forward strand.
CAAAGGAAGTGGAAACAGCTTCCCAAACATGCGCATGCGCGTATATTGCTTCTTCTTAGTAATTGATCTTCCTTCCTGTTAGCGCCATTCTGCTACTCCATTCATTTTCAAGAAGTTCTCCATCGATTTCAACGGTTTTTTTTTTGTTTTGTTTTGTTTTTTTTTTGTTCAGCTTTGCATAAAAAATGTCCGACACTGCATTTGAGAGCGACTCGTCGTTCAGTGAATTTATTCACCCAATTACACTCAAAGAATGAGAGCAAGGCCTTGGAATGGACAGAGTGATGTGAGTGTCTCTTCAGTGCACACGAGAGACTTGTCAGACTTCAGGGATTGCGACATTTTGGATTTTTTCAACTTTGTCAAACGATTGGACTTTGCATTGAAACTGGCCGATGAGTGCATCTGATAGCGACTCATCATTCAGTGAATTGATCCACCAATTAGTCGAAGGATGAGAGCAGGCTTGGTATAGACCATCAGAGTGATGTGAGTGTCTCTTCAATGCACACGATTGACTTGTCCGACTTCAGTGATCGTGGCATTTCGGGTTTTTTCAACTTCGTCCGACGATCGGATTTTTTGTTTACTAAAATTTCATACTAATTACAGGTAAAATAAACAAAAACACCACCATATATTGACAGTCATAAGCAAACAAAAAATGCATTCAACATGCATAACAATCATATCCACATACATACTTAAAATTTAATTCAAATCCATCCATTAGATTATTATTACATTTTAAACACGCCTACCTATTTTTACTCGGGTTTTTGCCGATTCCTTCTATGAACTAGGAGTTGAAACACTGAATACTGTATATGAGAATAAGAGTTAAATCACTTGAGAACTGTTCGGACCTGTTTAAATTCACATCACAAATAGTGTCTAGCATCATCTTTTCAGTGACTGACCTTGAGCAGTCTGCCGTCGTCTTTCAAGCACTTTGCAGTTTGTCTTCAACTCATCACGCTCTTTCTCAATTTGTTGAATTTGATCTTGAAAAGAAGAGAATGCATTCATTATCATCACTATCTACATTTCGATGAAAATACAATGAAACAAAACGGTCTTATACAAATAAAAGAATGTTCAGTTAAGTTTCTGAACAGCTGTAGTGCCATAAATGACAATGGTCATCTCTCTCTCTCTCTCTCTCTCTCTCTCTCTCTCTCTCTCTCTCTCTCACACACACACACACACACACACACACACACACACACACACCCACACACACACACACACACGTGCACCCCTCCCCACACACACAACCTCTGTTTCCTGTGTATTGTGTGTGTGTGTGTGTGTGTGTGTGTGTGTGTGTGTGTGCATGCTTGTGTGTGTATTTGTATGTGACATGCAAGAGAGACAGAGTACATGCATGTGTACATCATCGGAACCAAAAGTAAATCAAACAATCAATTGTTTTCAATTCTGAGCATGTTGACAGTTCCAATCATTGCGTCAGTTGCAACCATGTACATTGTCTCCCTTCATTTTCCAGACAAGTATATTTTTTTTTTTTTTTTTTTTTTTTTTTTTTTTGGGGGGGCTTTTTTTTTTAACACATGAAAAAATGAGTGTGCATCAGATCAAATTGTAAATGATGGCTTGAAATAATATAAAAAAAAAAGTGAATGTCAGAGTAAAATCCCTGTCTCAGTTTGCCCTTTGATAGCAGCAAGAATGCTGGTGTTGAAGAAAGATAATCTGGAAATTGCACAATCATACAAAAGAATCAATGAAAGATTTTTGGTTCAGCAACAGTGTGCTGGTTAACATGCTTGGATCTAGTCTTTCCTGGAATCTGTATGCAATCTCTGAAATGACAGGTCATTCATTCCCTTCACCGGTAACTATAAGAGGCACACCAAGTCAAGAAAACAACACAATCAGTTGATGTATTTCAAAGCAGTCATAATGAGATTAGGATTAGTTAATGATACAGAACAACAACTTCAGAGTTAGAGAACAAGTTCAAAGTTTGTAACAACACAGAAACATGTAACTCTGTAAATTATGTCTTACATATGCCATCATGAATAACCGATTATTTTCATTTTTAGCCATGGGAGTCACAAAAGGAAGCAAATCACACAATCACCTGAATACACTTTTTTTTTGCATTTAGCCATAAGACAGTCTACATTTTTTTGGTCAGTAAAAGGCGACATAGTTTTTTTACCTTCTTTCTGGTCTTTTTCTGCAAGCCACTGTCGCTTTTCGGCTTCCATTTCCTCTACAGTATCTGCACATTTCAGTCACAGTTAATTCCACGAGGGGTGACATACAGTACAGATAAACAGCATTGGCTGGGAATCAAAAGAACACAGCCATCAAAGATGGTGTGTGTGTGTGTGTGTGTGTGTGTGTGTGTGTGTGTGTGTGGGGCATCAACTAGGCAAAACACCAATAGAGAAAAGTGATTTGGGAAGCACTATCAGATGCAGCATCAAGAGCATGACATTGACCTTGTGGTTCCAATCTTCCTGTCTAAACAGGTCATGGCAAAATAAATTTCGTACATATATGCCTCTAAACAGTGTGTGTGTGTGTGTGTGTGTGTGTGTGTGTGCACATACACATGCTTGCACACATGCACATGTGTGTGTGTGTGCATATGTGTGAGTGTGTGTGTGTGCGTGCGCTCGCATGCGTACTTGCATGCATGCAAGCATATGTGTGTGCAAGTGTATGAAAAATCTGATTTTTTTTCCTGTAAAACTCCATGGGCAAAGTGGCACCCCTGTACTTGTGTATATATAAAGGAAGAACAGCAAGAATCGTTCACCTTCGACCTCACCTTCATACTTCAGCTTTCTCCTAGATTAGCATACACATATTGTACAATGTATGCCCTCAATTGCATTCTTGATTTTCACTTATTTTCAGATACATTGCTTTCATTCAAACTATTTATTCCTAGACAAACTCTGCCTCATGCATGTATCACATGTTTACATCTGCCACCTACTAGTCAGATGGTTGCACTCGACCCTGGCAGCGTCCCTGTCTTCAGTCAGATGTTGAACTTCTCTATGCAGTCGTTCCAGCTCATCATTCATCTCACTGATTGTTCCTCTCAGTTCTCTTCTCTCCTCTGTAGAGGAGGCCAGCCCAACAAACGCAGCATCAAAGTTTCAAATGCATGTGTTAGGAAAGAGTGCATTTGAAGGTACATCACTTGCTAGCATGACTGTCGACCAACCTGTAACTAATGTTTCTGTGCCTAATGTAGCAGTCGCATGAACACTCTGAATTCAAGAATCATAAATCATCAATGATTTCCACTAAGCGCAACACACATACACACCACCACACAACACAACCACTGCAGAACTTTCTAAATACCCCCTTCTCAAAATCACTAGAGTTTGGTGACTGATCATTTAAAACCCTGTGACCGATCTTTCAAACCATCTTATTGTATTTACCTAAGAAGAACGTTTTTTTTTTTTAATCCCCATTTGCGTCTAACCTTTTTTTACAGGTTCTATTTGCCAATTTTTTTTTCAGAAAAAATACTGCCATCATCTCAATAACCAAACTGATCAGAACTTTTCTCCCTTATTGTACTAAACATGACTTGTCCTCTTTGCAAGGAGTGGTTTAACAGATTTCGTCATTCCTCTCCATGCATGAACATGACCCATGCTAAGTTTTGAGCACATCTTGTGAACTGAAATTAGTTTGCAATCATGACAGCATGTTTGTGACCACGCAAGAGCCTTAAATTCTAAATGGCACACCATAATGATCTTAGCACTTCATGATGATTACAGAAAGGCCATCTCCAAATGTTTCACGTTAAAAGAAAATGTTGAAAGCTGGAAGCTTTATCTTGTGATTCATTTGTTCATGATAGGCAGATTCATTACAAAACCATTTTAAGATTTACAACTCAAATTAAAAGTAGAAAACAAGAATTGCGATTATAGAAGCTTAAGCATGGGGAAATCACTCGTTCTTGTGGTCAATGGTAAAAAGACAAAAATCAGACATTATGAAGACTGATGCAGAGGCTACAAGTATGCATGCAACAAGAAAAAGAAAAAAAAATAGAAAACTGATATCATTATACAAAGAATAAACAACTAAGTAACACTAGGGGCAGTTCACTAATGTCAAAAAGGGAAGATCACCGTCAGTGGAAATCTAGCGCAAGAAAAGGCCTTTATACTCTCACTGGAAGTGGTGCAGGATGATTATACAGCATTGAACAGATGGTTGGACAGGGAGCAAAAGAAGATCAACATGAAAGTATCCTGACTTGGTGTGTACCCCCAATGACGTGTGTGTGTGTGTGTGTGTGTGTGTGTGTGTGTGTGTAAGCTGGTCTGTCTACCTCCCTGTAAAGGCCTCTCTTTGCAAAAAAAAACCTGTTTTTCAAGACATGTTAAGCTCACTGTAGAAAGATTTCAACATGCACAACACACGTACTCATCAATTCTCTACACACTGCAAGCTCGTCAACAGCGAATTCAAGTCTGAAAAAAAAACATTGATCTGTTTCCCACACACTACAATATGAGCATGGCATAACAGGTCCCCATGATTTCATATTCTTTGAGCATTTTTTCTTCTTTTTTTTTTATCGTGTTTTAATTTTGCCTTAGGCTAAAGTACAAACCCATCATGGCTAATTTAAGCCAAAAACATGGAACTAAGTAAAGAGCAGAGTACACCATCAAAATCATCCAACACAATCTGAGAAGTGCCAAAAAACAAATGCTCACATAATCATAATATGCAATGTTATACTTACGTGCGTGGGTTTCTTCCATATTTACCAGCTTAGTCTTGACCTCCATCGCTTGATTCAAAGCATCTGCCCCGGAAATGAATCAAATCAGCACATTTTATGACAAAAACTACCAACATTATCTTGACTAAAAAAAGAGAAAAAAAGAAAAAGAGAAAAAAAAAAAAGCAAAAAAAACAAAATACTGAAGGAGCAACCATGCTGAAATTAATGTCAGAGACCATGTTTCCTTCATTTCACCACACCTTCCCACTCCCCTCCCTCCTCTGCCTTGTCCAGCCCCCTCTCTCCACCCCAACCCTTTTACGCCCTACCTCACACTGACCTACACTTTGAATGATGTTCAATTCAACAAGCAGTCTGGGCGAGAGGCTGGCTCAGCAGGTATGTTAGGTGGAGATAAATGTTTAATAGGTCTACATTCTCCTCTCTGTTTATTCATTCCATTGCTTTTCTTTTTTTTTCTAAACCCAGTAATGTGAACACAAACTGACATACTTCAGAGAACAAACACAGAGAATCAAGCCTGCAGCTAGTAGCAGCAGGCTTTTATGATGATGGGCAATCATCAGGCTGACTGAGGTGATGTATGTGATGATGTACATTGGAATTAACACTGACAAGCTAAACAATCTATACCTGTCAGGTTCAGCTGCTGGGCATCACATTTCCTTCTGTAGTTGTTCAACTCTCCTTGCATATCTCTGTTCTGCTGCTCCAGGTTTTCTGTGCCAACAGATTAAAATGATGCTCATCAAATAAGTGAAAGTTTTCAGTAAAATGTGCGCACGCCCATACGCATATGCATCTACGTGTGCACACACGCACGCACACACACACGCACACACACACACACACACACACACACACACACACACACACACACACACTATAAATGCACAAACGCACTTACATAGATACATACACGGCAGAATGGACGCACACACATTTGCAAACATACTGTTTTGGCACACATGAATGTATGCACATTTCACACACACACACACACACACACACACACACGCACGCACGCACGCACGCACGCACGCACGCATGCACTCATACAAGATGAACATATGTACATGTCACACACACACACACACACACACACACACACACACACGTATGCACATTCATATGCTTGTATGAATTCTTGAATTCACAAATGCACGCACGCAAAAATACACGTCAATATACACACATCCATGCATACACACACACATGCATGCACACATGCAAACTAGTACACACACACACACACACACACACACACGATACATGCACCCCGTATCCATGTGTGCATGCATGCTCACATACATCTGTTCCAATATAGGGAAACTTGTCTTTCATCTTGTTGTTTGTTCCACTTTATGTTTATATTTCAGCTGTAATTTTACATACAATTTTTAATTAGTTGTTCTTAAGCTTCACCTTGCTTTTTTTATGTCCTTGTTCTTCTTATGCCTTTTTTTCTGGGTAAAAGAGACAATAATACCGGCATTTTATTATTATCGGAAATGATTTATGAAGAACTGATTTCATACAACTGGGAAATAAAATGCATACTGCATACTAGTTACATACAAACTGAAACCTGATGTTTTTTTCTGAAATGAAGAATTGATTTCGCACAACTGGGAAACAAAATGCATACTAGTCACATAGAAACTTAAATCCCATGTCAATCATGGCTACACAAATATAAACCTAAAACTAAATGTGTTCATTAACCTTTGGTATTTTCAGTGCTATACCAACATGAACACCCCTTGTGCCAAATATGTACACTGTTTGATGTGCATGCTATTGTTTGGTAAGCATTATACTGTGCAGATTTACGTCTTTGTATTTCATGTTTTACATCCTAAGAACCACTCTGACAGATTGTGTGGAATAATATTTTCTTATGAGACAATATATTTTGTCTCTGCAGCATCTGAGATCAAGGTCAGTTTCACAACTGTGAATATTGATACTGGTCTGCAGATGCCAAGCACACAAATCGTGAGATTTTCAGAAAGTCAACATAGGTATTTTACAGAAAGAAGCGTGAGACATGGGAGAAAAGAGATGAAGTTTTATCTGGTTGGCTCTAGTCACTAGTTCAAATGTTCCCAGAGAGCGTAACTTCATACCCATGGAAGAGCGATACGTCCGATTGATGATGGTCCTGAACACGACTTGTGTGCGGAACAGCAATTCTCTCTTGCGCGATGCATCCGCAAGATCTGAAAACCACGTTTACAAAAAAAAAAAAAAAAACTTTTGTACAGTGCCGAATAAAACCCTTTCTCAGCTGCTACCAGATCTATTTCTGATCACATCGAACAGCTCGGGTTTTGAAACCAAAGCAAAACTTTTCAACCAAGAAACAAACAAGAAAAATTTAACTCCACATGAGATCTTTTTCAAAAGGAAAAGATACCAAACTCGGAAGAAGAAAAAAAAAATCACAAACAAATAGAAAATTATTAATAAATAGAAAATTATTAATAAATGGAAAGTTAAACAGGAAATTTGATTGAAACGCAATGATTAAGGAAATTAAAACACATGAAAATATAAGCAGATGGAAAATTAGCATATGAATTAGAAGTAGAAAAAGTTGAAAAGGAAATCTGAACATGGAAATGGGTAAGAAAACTAACAGAGGAAAAGTTAAATGGGAAGTCAGCAGCAGGAATGTCAAAGAAGGAAACAGCAGATGGAAAGCTTAAAGTACTACTAGCAGGTACTTCAGATGGAAAGCTTAAAGTACTACTAGCAGGTACAGCAGATGGAAAGCTTTAAAGTACTACTAGCAGGTACTTCAGATGGAAAGCTTAAAGTACTACTAGCAGGTACAGCAGATGGAAAGCTTAAAGTACTACTAGCAGGTACAGCAGATGGAAAGCTTAAGTACTACTACTAGCAGGTACTTCAGATGGAAAGCTTAAAGTACTACTAGCAGGTACTTCAGATGGAAAGCTTAAAGTACTACTAGCAGGTACTTCAGATGGAAAGCTTAAAGTACTACTAGCAGGTACAGCAGATGGAAAGCTTAAAGTACTACAAGCAGGTACAGCAGATGGAAAGCTTAAAGTACTACAAGCAGGTACAGCAGATGGAAAGCTTAAAGTACTACTAGCAGGCACAGCTGATGGAAAAGCTTAAAGTACTACTAGCAGGCACAGCTGATGGAAAGCTTAAAGTACTACTAGCAGGCACAGCTGATGGAAAGCTTAAAGTACTACTAGCAGGTACAGCTGAAGGAAAGCTTAAAGTACTACTAGCAGGTACTTCAGATGGAAAGCTTAAAGTACTACTAGCAGGTACTTCAGATGGAAAGCTTAAAGTACTACTAGCAGGTACTTCAGATGGAAAGTTTAAAGTACTACTAGCAGGTACAGCAGATGGAAAGCTTAAAGTACTACTAGCAGGCACACCTGATGGAAAGCTTAAAGTACTACTAGCAGGTACAGCAGATGGAAAGCTTAAAGTACTACTAGCAGGTACAGCTGAAGGAAAGCTTAAAGTACTACTAGCAGGTACTTCAGATGGAAAGCTTAAAGTACTACTAGCAGGTACTTCAGATGGAAAGCTTAAAGTAAAGTACTACTAGCAGGTACTTCAGATGGAAAGCTTTAAAGTACTACTAGCAGGTACAGCAGATGGAAAGCTTAAAGTACTACTAGCAGGTACAGCAGATGGAAAGCTTAAAGTACTACTAGCAGGTACAGCAGATGGAAAGCTTAAAGTACTACTAGCAGGCACAGCTGATGGAAAGCTTAAAGTACTACTAGCAGGCACAGCTGATGGAAAGCTTAAAGTACTACTAGCAGGTACAGCTGAAGGAAAGCTTAAAGTACTACTAGCAGGTACAGCAGATGGAAAGCTTAAAGTACTACTAGCAGGTACTTCAGATGGAAAGCTTAAAGTACTACTAGCAGGTACAGCAGATGGAAAGCTTAAAGTACTACTAGCAGGTACTTCAGATGGGAAAGCTTAAAGTACTACTAGCAGGTACAGCAGATGGAAAGCTTAAAGTACTACTAGCAGGTACTTCAGATGGAAAGCTTAAAAGTACTACTAGCAGGTACTTCAGATGGAAAGCTTAAAGTACTACTAGCAGGTACTTCAGATGGAAAGCTTAAAGTACTACTAGCAGGTACAGCAGATGGAAGCTTAAAGTACTACTAGCAGGCACAGCTGATGGAAAGCTTAAAGTACTACTAGCAGGTACAGCTGATGGAAAGCTTAAAGTACTACTAGCAGGCACAGCTGAAGGAAAGCTTAAAGTACTACTAGCAGGTACTTCAGATGGAAAGCTTAAAGTACTACTACTAGCAGGTACTTCAGATGGAAAGCTTAAAGTACTACTAGCAGGTACTTCAGATGGAAAGCTTAAAGTACTACTAGCAGGTACTTCAGATGGAAAGCTTAAAGTACTACTAGCAGGTACAGCAGATGGAAAGCTTAAAGTACTACTAGCAGGTACTTCAGATGGAAAGCTTAAAGTACTACTAGCAGGTACAGCAGATGGAAAGCTTAAAGTACTACTAGCAGGTACAGCAGATGGAAAGCTTAAAGTACTACTAGCAGGCACAGCTGATGGAAAGCTTAAAGTACTACTAGCAGGTACTTCAGATGGAAAGCTTAAAGTACTACTAGCAGGTACAGCATGGAAAGCTTAAAGTACTACTAGCAGGTACTTCAGATGGAAAGCTTAAAGTACTACTAGCAGGTACTTCAGATGGAAAGCTTAAAAGTACTACTAGCAGGTACAGCAGATGGAAAGCTTAAAGTACTACTAGCAGGTACAGCAGATGGAAAGCTTAAAGTACTACTAGCAGGTACAGCAGATGGAAAGCTTAAAGTACTACTAGCAGGTACAGCAGATGGAAAGCTTAAAGTACTACTAGCAGGTACAGCAGATGGAAAGCTTAAAGTACTACTAGCAGGTACAGCAGATGGAAAGCTTAAAGTACTACTAGCAGGTACAGCAGATGGAAAGCTTAAAGTACTACTAGCAGGTACAGCAGATGGAAAGCTTAAAGTACTACTAGCAGGTACAGCAGATGGAAAGCTTAAAGTACTACTAGCAGGTACAGCAGATGGAAAGCTTAAAGTACTACTAGCAGGTACTTCAGATGGAAAGCTTAAAGTACTACTAGCAGGTACAGCAGATGGAAAGCTTAAAGTACTACTAGCAGGTACTTCAGATGGAAAGCTTAAAGTACTACTAGCAGGTACAGCAGATGGAAAGCTTAAAGTACTACTAGCAGGTACAGCAGATGGAAAGCTTAAAGTACTACTAGCAGGTACAGCTGATGGAAAGCTTAAAGTACTACTAGCAGGTACAGCAGATGGAAAGCTTAAAGTACTACTAGCAGGTACAGCTGATGGAAAAAGCTTAAAGTACTACTAGCAGGTACAGCAGATGGAAAGCTTAAAGTACTACTAGCAGGTACAGCTGAAGGAAAGCTTAAAGTACTACTAGCAGGTACTTCAGATGGAAAGCTTAAAGTACTACTAGCAGGTACTTCAGATGGAAAGCTTAAAGTACTACTAGCAGGTACTTCAGATGGAAAGCTTAAAGTACTACTAGCAGGTACAGCAGATGGAAAGCTTAAAGTACTACTAGCAGGTACAGCAGATGGAAAGCTTAAAGTACTACTAGCAGGTACAGCTGAAGGAAAGCTTAAAGTACTACTAGCAGGTACTTTCAGATGGAAAGCTTAAAGTACTACTAGCAGGTACTTCAGATGGAAAGCTTAAAGTACTACTAGCAGGTACTTCAGATGGAAAGTTTAAAGTACTACTAGGAGGTACAGCAGATGGAAAGCTTAAAGTACTACTAGCTGGTACTTCAGATGGAAAGCTTAAAGTACTACTAGCAGGTACAGCATATGGAAAGCCTAAAGTACTACTAGCAGGTGCTTCAGATGGAAAGGAAAGCTTAAGTACTACTAGCAGGTACAGCAGATGGAAAGCTTAAAGTACTACTAGCAGGTACTTCAGATGGAAAGCTTAAAGTACTACTAGCAGGTACAGCAGATGAAAGCTTAAAGTACTACTAGCAGGTACAGCAGATGGAAAGCTTAAAGTACTACTAGCAGGTACAGCAGATGGAAATTTGAAAAGGGCATTAGCACTCGCAAAGTCACAGAAGAAACTACCAGACAGAAATCTGGAGAGGAAAGCAGCACCAACCTTGAAAATGCTTAATTTCACCAAGGACCTCTTGCAGCCTGTTGACATGGTGCCGATTCTCAGCCACCGCCTTCTCTGTCACCACAGAAGTCACACAGAGTCTTGTTTATGGATGAAGAAGTGGTAAACACGATAGGGCTAAAATACATTCCGAGGCCCAAAAAAATATACAGCATAGCAAAAGCCCTTGTGAAGTAATAAACAAAGAATAATTGTACTGGCAAAGATGTAATTACAGCCAGGTTAGAAGGCTGGCAAAGAGATGGATGGAAACACACACACACACACACACACACACACACACACACACAAACACAGATCCACCACTCCCCATTCTATGTCCTCCTCAACACACACAAACCTATATAGAAATATATGCATGTCCCAACATTCTGATTTACACACACACATTCACATGAATTTAATCCTTTCACCCCTTTTTGGGCCTGGAGGACAACAAATAAACAACTAGAGCAGCGAAAGCATAAAGACTTCTTCTTTATGTGTGTGTCATGCAAAGCATGTCCTTGTGAACAAACACATTTATTTTTGTCAAATGCACAACAACAGAAAACTCAAACTGATCATTAATTAAATTCAAAGAGAAGTATTCAGACAACTTTTCCATTTTTCAGTGCGCACGTGCATGTGCGCACACACGCACACACACACACATGCACACACACACGTGCACGTGCACGCACACACACACACACACACACACGCATGCACAAGCACACACACATGTGTTCACATGGACATTTTCCCCTTCTCTCAATCCCAATACCATCCATGCCTGCACACATATTGTCATGTATCCCCATCATACATGTATTTGCACAGAAGCACTCACATGAATGTACATATATGCACATGCTCACTCACTAGCAGACAAACACACTCACTCACACACATACATGCGCACACATATGCACACACACAAGCACACACACACACACACACACACACACACACACACACACACAAAAGCACACACACACACACACACACACACACACACACACACACACACACCATAAAGGCAGCTACAATGGTATCTCAGAGGAGCTAACCTTTTTCCCTAGTATTGTTTGCGATGACATCTATGACACCGTGCAGGTGGTTTTCTTTCTCCACCAGCTGAGATCTGACCATTTCCACTTCATCTGTTCAACAAACCATCACCATTCATCCATATCACACAAAAACAAAAACAAACAAACAAACAAAAATGTAAGAAGGAAAGAAAGAAGAAAAAGAGTTGTTAAAAGCATTAACTGTAAAAAAAAAAGCATTCGAAAATGTACATTACCATAATAGGCATGGTCCTTACCATAATAGGCATGGTCCCTTAAGCTACAATTAATATTCCAAAGTCACACTCCTCTACCCTGGTTTGCTACCTGTCTGAAACCTATCTTTTTTGTAACTGTACTCAGTCCATGAAAGATCATTCTAAAACTCAACATTGGACAGAATAATTTGTCAGCTGGCTAGCATGTTCAATGCTACAACCTTGACAGACAGGAAGGCCCCTTTGTGAGTGATAGTTGCTTGCTTTCCAATGGTTTGGTAAATTCTCGTTTGCTTCTTTTTTGTGATAAAAGTTCTTATGGGACATAAGGGAATTTGTGGCGGATTGTGATTAATGCGGTATTTTCCAGTAAGACAAAATTCTGAACGCATGTCAGGCATACAATATGTTCACCTGATGTCTACGCCATATGACTACTATGTGAAGTTGGCCTAGTCAACATACACTAATCCAGGGATGAGATTATTCGAGATTCATGGATCAAGACCCACACAGGACAGTTCTTTTCCCCCTACATGCAATGGGACTCTCAGCAGGTGGTTTGAGTTCTAGTCTTTCAGATAAGATGATGAAAATAGGTTCTATATGCAGCATTGACAGCATGCAAAAAAGGCTCTTTGCAACAAATGAGATGTCTTTGGCTTTGCACTTATGGTCTGCCATGCATTTCAAGCAGAGAGAAAAAAATAATTGAAAGTTTCATCAAAATGGGGACAAAAATCTCTCTTCAGGAATACCAGCCCAAAACTTTACTCAGATAAATCTGACCTGACTGGAAAGTAGTGTAAGCAGCAATTTTTGTCCTGGACAACAAACCAAAGTCTTGTATATTTGCAAAATTAACATGGTGTATACATAAAATCCTATGACAACAAAGGAGCTATCCTTAGCAAAATTTTCTTTATGAAAATCTCCTTTAAGAGGCCAACCTACTCATACAAAGGAGGAAGAAAGGGGGGACACAAAAGGGGAACCATACTATGGTGAGAAGGACTCCCTATGAGCTACCAGCTGCTCAAATCTATTCAAATAAACCTTTCATGATTAAAAAATGGACAATGTCATAAAGTGCAATTTGAGTGTGTGTCTGTTTGTCTGTCGATGTTCTTTCTCCTTTCACAAAAATCCAGTTTCCATCCGATGTCTTCTGAATTTGGCTTGGTGACTGATAAGCATGAGCGCATGAAAATGGAATCAGATTTGTGGAAGACAGTTGCGTTAATGACAACTTTAATATGACAACATTGCAAATAAAATGCAATGTAAAAATTCCCTGTGGGACCAAGGGAAATAAACATGATCAGACCCATGACAAACAACTGAAGAGGAGGAAGCCGTGTTTGGGGAAAACAGGTAGTACAATTGATAAAAGTGTGAGACAATTGTAAAATCCAAACCAATATGTTTCTAACTTGGAAGTGAACTGCACTGGAACCAACACATTACCAATGATCCCCACTTTGGTGACAAAGGTATGCCAGAACCTATTTGGCTGCTAAATTGTGTACCTTCATTGTTTTCATTGGATGTTCCATGGAAATTGTACCTGGATGTCATAGATTTAAAGCCCCTAAATCAGTGTTACTTGCTCACCTTCAAGTTGCCGAATTCTCTGCTGCAACTGTCGAATGTCGCCATCCTTTTCCTGACACTTGGTCTCAAATACTTGCAGCCGACTTGTCTCGTCTGCGACAAACAGAACATTGCATTAGTTCCAAGAAAACAGAGGTGATTAATTCATCTCACTGGGTGAAGGGATGAGGGGAGGGCACATTTTCTTAAGGTCCACAATTACTCAGCAAAACCACTGATCACAAGTAAAGAAGGGAAGGTGGGAGAGTATGTGTA
>JADBJO010000839.1:371486-383986 GCA_016801955.1 Conus betulinus
AGTTATATGATTGACTCACTTAAAGGTAACCTCCTAAGTATGAGATGGTAAATTTGAGAAGCTGTAAGTACAGAATTTTTGGACTCTTTGATAAAGAAATAAGAACTCGTAGGTTAATACCAGTGATTCAAAAACATTTCTTATAGTATATGTACAAAGCATGGGTATAAATTGGGTTGATAGTGGCACAGTGAGAGATATGATCAGCTGTCATGTTCTATCTACAAACACATGAGGCATTTTTACTGATTTTGTTGTAAAAGCATTGAGCTTCCACCTATAAGGGGTGAAAACTTTCTGCTGATGTAGTAGTGGTTTTAATGTTTGCAATACTAAAATCTGTGTAAATAGGCTTATTGTGAGACTTTTCAGAAAGAATTCTGGAAATGGTTCCAAGCAAATCATTCCACTATACTATACTGTTCTTGAACCGAAAGTGGAAAATTCAACCTGACAGACTCTGAGCTACATTTTGCACCTTGTCTTGCAGCTCTTATCTACATTATCGTTGTAATAAAACACACAAGTAATTACAGTGCCTTGTCAAGATAGAGCATGAATTAGATTGCTTATTTCAATTATCATTTCTAATCTATTCTGCAATTTAAATCATTTCAGTGCCTGAAGCACAGACTTTGAATCAACACAAATAAGTACTTGAAATATAGATCGTGGAAAATTTAGAAGAGAAATCAACGCCATCAATATTGCAGTAAGTTCCACTGTAAAAACTGATTTATTTTCCCCAAGTGAAAAACATTTCTCGACTTTTAGATCAGGTATCAAATAAGCAGAGCCCCCACTTTTTTCTGAATTTATCACCCATCTGTGTGTGTACATTTAAATGATTTGGATACTTCTCTTCAATATGAGATTTAACACTGCTTGTTTTAATATTTATGACCCATCTGTGTATACTTTTAAATGATTTGGATACTTCCCTTTGATATGAGATTTACCATTGCTTGTTGATATATTTATTTTGTCCTTCTTTTTAAAATCAAGCATGGTCATTATCAAAATGGGCCCCTTTGAAGTTCCCAAGGTGATGTGTGAGGAAGGACGGCCTAGCAGACATAGGCTTTTCATCAACAGTAATGCCCGTGGCTTGCCTAAACTCAGAAGTATAAGTTGCCAAGGTAATCTGAGAGGATGTTCTTTCTGCATCTGTAGGAAAGTCCATATCTGATCTGATTTTAATCTCATTTTCACATCATTCTTACTGGAATGCCTCTTACAATAACTTTTTTTTTTTTCAGTTCCAACCTCTGTGCCACCTCAAAGGCAGTGCACCCACATCGCCCATTCCGCTCTCATCATAAATTTGGTTGCAGCCACTTCCCTCTGATCATCTACAGGTAAACTGTGACCTTCATTATGTTTGAAGACAAGATGCATGGGTGGGAAGACCCATTGCAAGTTTGAGCGCTTTGCATTCTACACTTTGAAGCTTCTTTAATAAACATTTTGGTGCACTAAAAAAACACTACTTGCACATATGTTAATTCTGATCTTATTAGAGATTTACATAGATAAAGTGGAGCCGACATGTCTTGTCCCCATTTTTGTATACTCACAATTTTGAGAAAATTTAAGTTTTTTTCTTGCTCTTGTTAGCCAATATTCTACATGTTGATTCCAAAAAACATTTTTGATGTGAGGTATACACCCAAAAACTTGATCTGTGAAGCATAATCAAGAACTGCACCATTCATTTTCAAAATACGCATTTTGTGTGTGTGTGCGTGTGTGCGTGCATGTGTGTGCGCATACATGCATATATAGATATATATATACATGTGTGTGTGTGTGTGTGTGTGTGTGTGTGTGTGTGTGTGCGCGCGCGCGCGCGCGCACTCTCGCATGTATGTATGTACCTTTCTGCATGTGTGTGCATGACATGCAGATATGTGTATGTGCGATATGCACTACCTCACGCCGTGTGTCAAGAACTTGGCACAGAGTGTCAGGGAACATGCGACACGACACTTGCATACACATGATAACATGCAAATATGAAAATGGGCACGCATGACTGCATCGTATGAAAATACTTCTCCACCCACATTCACATGAAACCAGGCCCATCCTATTGTAGTGAACCACCAACACCACACATGAAAAGAATAATGTTAGACCACCATGAGGCAACCCACCAGAAAAAAGCCTGTGTCACTGCCCATCAGTTTGATTGATGGTGTTCATTTGAAGCACACAGACAGACAGACAGACAGACAGACAGTCAGACAGAGAGCTGAACAGAACTTAAACAGAACAGAACAGAATTTTATTTGGAAAGACCAGAGCCCCATTTAAAGCGACGCGAACATTGACGGGAGACATAATAGGTCAAATTCAGAGATGATACTGTCAATCATCATCTGCTTTAAAACTAGCGCAGAAGACAAGCTGGAAGCGTTTCACCAAACAAACAGAAAAATTAAAAGAACGTCACATCAGTTGGTACACTGTATTGTGCACTAAGCTGATTTCAAAGGACAAGTAAAACAGGTAATTCAAGACATAACCATTTCTCTTCTCAAAAAAGGCTTTATAAGTATATATGTATAGAGCAACATTTCTACCAATCTGTGCATTTTGTAATGCAAGAAGTAATGTTCACCCGAATATTTTGGATGGATTTAAGCAATGTCTTGGATCATCAAAAGCAAAACAACAACAACAACAAAAGTGAATTTCATCATCAGTGACAGATCTACACAACGGTCATGGTGTTCCACCTTCACCATTCCTTTTATATCTTGAACTATGCACTGACAAAATGGATCATGACAAATCTAAATCTTGTCAGAATGAATCAGATGAGTCTGTCCTAAACCCAAAATAAATATGGCTGTACATCATGGGTTGTCTTGAATTTCCTGTACTCTATAAATCTGTCGCTGCTATTTATATGAAAATTCCAGTTCTGCCACCTGTAGTCAATTAGTCTTTGGTGTTAAACCTCTTTATAAAAGAATTTATGCACCCAATGCATGGTGTTTCCACACACAGGAGAAGCCGTAACTGTTTAAAACATTGTGAACCTTTGAAGCACGACTGATTTCTCCCCCACTGTCCAAAGTTAGCAACATTTTACGTATTTTGGATGGTAGTTTATGTTCCTCATTCAAGTCAGTTTCAACCAGTACCTAATGCAAGACACACTCAAATGAATTAATCCTAATGTGAATCAACTCAATTCCCCATACACAAGGGCTATGGTTTTCTAATAACAATCCATAGGTACTTCTTAAATACAAGTAAACGAACGCTTTCAATAACAGCTGAAGCATCGTCTAACCCCCAAATTTCAGCACCATAGAAAAGCATGGATTTAATCTGAGAATCAAAAAGCTTCAAGAACAATTTTAAAGATGTATCATTTAGTTGAGAGAGAGAGAGAGAGAGAGAGAGAGAGAGAGAGAGAGAGAGAGAGGAGAGGGAGAGAGGAGGGAGAGAGACAGACTGAAAGACAGAGACAGACAGATAGACAAACAAAACAAAACAATAAATTTGCTTCATTTCGAAGGTTTTTGTGGGGGGGTGAATTGCAGGTGGTAAAAGAGAAACAGAAAGGTAGACAAATACGAAGGAAATTACAGACAGACAAGAGAGTAAGAGAGAGAGAGAGAGAGAGAGAGAGAGAGAGAGACAGACAGAGAGAGAGAGACACAGACAGAGACAGAGAGGGAGGGATGGAGAGAGACAGAGAGACAGAGGCCATATAACCTTGAAGTTTCTCTTTTTCCTGTTGGAGATGCTGTATCTTGTCAGTCTGCTCATCATTCACCTTTTTCACGTTAGCCAGTTCATCTGCACAGAAAAATGTTAATACTGAAAACAAATCAGAACACAAACAAACTGGTCAGGGAACAACGATGGAAAAGCCCTAAGAACACAGGCGTGCACATGAGAATGAGCGTGCTTGTGTGTAAGAAGAAGCATAGATGTATGTTTGAGGATGTGTATGTATATACCGATGCACATGGGTGTCGTGTGTTGTGTAGTGTGTGTCATGTGTTGTGTGTGTCGTGTGTGTGTGTGGGGGTAGGTGGATGGATAGGGGTGGGGGTGGGGGTACGTGTGTGTGTGTGTGTGTGTGTGTTAGTGTGTGTGTGTGTGTGTGTGTGTGTGTGTGTGTGTGTGTATGTGTGTGTGTGCGCGTGCGTCGATTAGTCTTTGGTGTTAAACCTCTTTATAAAAGAATTTACGCACCCAATGCAATGGTGTTTCCACACACAGGAGAAGCCATAACTGTATAAAACATCATGAACCTTTGAAGCACGACTGACCCTACTGTCCAAATTCAGCAACTTTTTATGTATTTTGGATGGTAGTCTATGTTCCTCAATTCAAGTCAGTTTCAACCAGTACCTAATGCAAGACACACTCAAATGAATTAATCCTAATGTGAATCAACTCATTCTCCATACACAAGGGCTATGGTTTTCTAATATCAATCCATAGGTACTTCTTAAATACAAGTAAACGAACACTTTCAATAACAGCGGAAGCATCGTCTAACCCCCAAATTTCAGCACCATAGAAAAGCATGGGTTTAATATGAGAATCAAAAGCTTCAAGAACAATTTTAAAGATGTATCATTTAGTTGAGAGAGAGAGAGAGAGAGAGATAGAGAGAGAGGGAGGGAGAGACAGACTGAAAGACAGAGACAGACAGATAGACAAACAAAACAAAACAATAAATTTGCTTCATTTCGAAGGTTTTTGTGGGGGTGTGAATTGCAGGTGGTAAAAAGAGAAACAGAAAGATAGACAAATACGAAGGAAATTACAGACAGACAAGAGAGTAAGAGAGAGAGAGAGAGAGAAAAGAGAGAGAGAGAGAAAGACAGAGAGAGAGAGACACAGACACAGAGACAGAGAGGGTGGGATGGAGAGAGACAGAGGCCATATAACCTTGAAGTTTCTCTTTTCCTGTTGGAGATGCTGTATCTTGTCAGTCTGCTCATCATTCACCTTTTTCACGTTGGCCAGTTCATCTGCACAGAAAAATGTTGATACTGAAAACAAATCAGAACACAACAAACTGGTCAGGGAACAACAATGGAAAAGCCCTAAGAACACAGGCGTGCACATGAGAATGAGCGTGCTTTGTGTGTGAGAAGAAGCATAGATGTATGTTTGAGGATGTGTATGTATATACCGATGCACATGGGTGTCGTGTGTTGTGTAGTGTGTGTCATGTGTTGTGTGTCGTGTGTGTGTGTGTGGGGGTAGGTGGATGGATAGGTGTGGGGTGGGGGTACGTGTGTGTGTGTGTGTGTGTGTGTGTGTGTGTGTGTGTGTGTGTGCGCGCGCGCGCACGCACGCACGAGCATGCATGAACGCACATCCGTGTGTGTGTCTGTGTGTGTGTGTGTGTGTGTGTGTGTGTGTGTGTGTGTATGGATGGAAGTGAGAGAGAGAGAGAGAGAGAGAGAGAGAGAGAGAGAGAGAGAGACTGAGATCTTTATTTCCAAGGGTAACATATAGGCATATACATGTTCTTTTTATCTGGCCCTTGTTCTGCTAAGGGACTCGATGGAGCATGACAAGCAACAAACTAAGCAATAATAGCAACTAAACCATAAAAAGAAACACATAAAATGTGGACAAGTTGTTTCTCCATCAGCACTGATGTATAGATGAACTTAATGAAAGAAAAAATATTGAAACAGCAAACAAGAATTGAGAGAGAGAGAGAGAGAGAGAGAGAGAGAGAGATGCCAGAATGCCTTGAAGTTGTTGATTTTCTTGTTGGAGATGGTATATGTTGTCCTCCTGGTCACTATATGCCCTGCCTGCATTGTCTAAATCCTCTGCAGAAAAAACAGAAAGACACAGCAGAAAGAGCATAAAAGAACCCTTGCAAAGAACAACGGAAAGGCAATCAGAAAGAAAGCATGCGCATGATCATGTGTATGAATGGCTATACCGCTTAAGTGCATGTATACTGGTGTGTGAGCATGTCATTCTGTGCTTGTGTACGTATATGTATGTGCATGTGTGTACAAATGAGTTGAATTATTTTCTGTCTGTTTGTATGTGTGTACAATTGACAGTTAAAAAAATTGAAATCAAAACAAAATATAAACAAAACACAGACACAGAGGGAAATAAGATGAATAGAAGTGAACGTGCCGGATTTAGATGGGGTGTGAGCAAAAATGTTAAATGTTACCAAATCTTCCCATCAACATTGTTCACAAGGGAGTGTTACGGCCATAATGCATTGAATAACATGTCTTACTGGGGGAAAAAAAACAACCAAGATGTATCAATGTAGTGTTAACAAAAATAACTCAACACCCCAACTTTATAATATGTTGAAAATTACTGCATTTTAAAGGCCCTGTAAACATAATTAGAAAATTTTATCATCATGTATTCAACTTTTATGACAGAAGTAATTCAGGAGAGAACATTTTCGGTTTGTAAAATATAACAGATCAAAGGGTGTAAAACAAAAACCATGGAGATCAGTGTACTTTGCACAAAAGTAATCTTATTTCAAATAATTCTCTGCACAACAGACAAATCATTTCACTCTGATAACATCAGAAATGATGCACAACTATACCTGATATGCCCAATCAAATTTGGTCAATTGACACCTAATGTACTTTCTAATATTTAATATAATACATAATTCGCCATATTCATTCAAGAGCTGTCACCCAACGTCGATGTTTCTTTGTCTATGCACCTTTATATGGGAATGAGTACATCTAACCCCTCGATTTAAAAAAAAAAAAAAAAATGTGTGAACCATTTGACCATGAAGTTTTATCAATTCTGGTTGTCAAGCGTTTTCCCTCTTTCATCCAGTAACAGTGGCGATTTGTACGCTTTTGATCAGCAGTCTATATTCATCCATCTGAATTAACCTCAAGCATTCTTTTTCTCCCAACATTGATTTGATGCAAATGGAAAATCTTCCAGGAACACACACACACACACACACACACACACACACACACACACAGAGGCAGACAGAGAGACTGACAGACAGAGACAGAAAGACGGAGACAGAGACAGAAAGGCAGAGATAGACAGAGACAGACAGAAACACACACACACACACACACACACACACACACACACACACGCAAAAACACACACACATGCTGTTCATATTATGTATTGCTGTTCTGTGTGTGTATGTGTGTGTGTGCATGTGTGCGTGTGTGCGTGTGTGTGTGTGGGGGGAGGGAGGGGGGGGGAGACAGAGAGAGGGAGAGGATGGACACACACACACACACACACACACACACACACACACACACACGGACAGACTGGGAAAAAGCAGAGACAGAGATAGAGACAGAAATAGAGAGACAAGACAAGACAAGACAAGACAAGACAAGACAAGTCAAGACAAAATACCTTCATAATGATAACAGAGAGAAGGATAGAGACAGGCAGTGACAGACAGAGATCTCAAATTTTCTTGTTTTCTTCATGCAGATTGTGGGCAAATCTCTTCTGCTTATCCTTCTGTGTCTTCAAAATGAGTACCTCCCCTGCACGTTGAAGACTAGACAGTCAGGGCAGATACAAGACGAAGAACTCAAGTACGGGTGATGTGGGCACATTGTGGAACAAAGAGTTTACAAAAAAAAAGAAAAGAAAAATAAGGGAGAGAAAAAAAGAAAATGCATTTGTTGGGCTTGGTGACAATTACTCATTTAGCCCATTATGCAAGTACACACACACATACACACACACACACACACACACACACACACACACACACACACACACTCAGAGAGATCGACAGACAGACAGACACAGACACAGAGCCAGAGAGAGAGAGAGAGAGAATACCTTGCAGTTTTCTGCTTCTCTTGCTGAAGACTGCGGATGATGTCTTCCTGGTTGCCACAGGTATGCTGCACACTGTCAGGCTTCCCTACACAGAGCAGTCACAACATGCACTGAACTACGCTCCTGATGAAAACAGAACAGACACCTCAAACAGACAGAATGGGCAGGGAAGAACGACGACAGTGCACGTAAAAGTCAGGACAGTGTCTTTCCTCCAGACAACAGCAGCTGCCGCAGTAGCAACAGCACTGGTAGTAGTAGCAGCATCTGCAGCTGCAGCCGTGGCAACAAGAGCAAATAATAGTAGTGGTAGTAGTGGTAGTAGTAGTGGTAGTAGTAGTAGTAGTCATCGTCGTCGTCATCGTTGTCATCATAGAAGTGGTTGTAGTAGTCATAGTCGTAGCAGTAGAAGTAGCAGCAGTAGTAGTAGTAGTTGTGATGGTGTGGTGGTGGTTGTAGCAGCAGCAACAGAAGTTGCAGCAGCAGCAACAACAGTATTAGCAGCAAAAGTAGCAGCAGCAGCAACATAACTATAGCATCATACTTGGGGGAGGGGGGGGGGGGGGGGGGGTATTTTAGATTTTAGTGAACTTTGCCGTATAGGGACATTCATCTTTCTGCAATACACATAACACAAAGAACGACCGCATTTTTGAAAATTACAAAAAAGAAACAAATTTTGTTTGTTTCAATATCAATCATTTAAAACTGTGGTCAACTCTTCCAAACAAACACATCCACACAAACAATCAGCCATGCAAAAAATAGTATCATCATATCTTTGTCTTTCATCTTGCTGCTGTCTAATGGTCTCTTCCCTCCACCCCCCCCCCCCCCCCCCCCCCCCCCCCCATTTAATTTCCAAGCGAGCAGTTTCTCAGGCTTTTCTCTACTTGATTTAAAGACTAATTAAGCATGAAACCTTTTTGGAGAGGTTTCTACTCAAATGTCCAATGAATTCTTTTCAGATTGCAGTCGAGATTCTAAAGTAATACATGTCCGTGCGCGTGAGTTCATGACTCAGTGTTCTCGGTGATTTCTTCATGACAGCATCTTTGCAACGTTTCAGTCCTGGCATTTACAGGAGAGTGAGTGCTTCTATCATTATCTCTTAGGTAATATATCTTGTAGTGAGTTTTAAGTTTTCATTGTCTTGGCAAATAGTAAGGTTTGATTTTCTTTTTATCGTTCACAAGTGAGTGCTTCTATCATTATCTCTTAGGTAATATATCTTGTAGTGAGTTTTAAGTTTTCATTGTCTTGGCAAATAGTAAGGTTTGATTTTCTTTTTATCGTTCACAAGTGAGTGCTTCTATCATTATCTCTTAGGTAATATATCTTGTAGTGAGTTTAAGTTTTCATTGTCTTGGCAAATAGTAAGGTTTGATTTTCTTTTTATCGTTCACAAGTGAGTGCTTCTATCATTATCTCTTAGGTAATATATCTTGTAGTGAGTTTTAAGTTTTCATTGTCTTGGCAAATAGTAAGGTTTGATTTTCTTTTTATCGTTCACAAGTGAGTGCTTCTATCATTATCTCTTAGGTAATATATCTTGTAGTGAGTTTTAAGTTTTCATTGTCTTGGCAAATAGTAAGGTTTGATTTTTTTTTTTATCGTTCACAAGTGAGTGCTTCTATCATTATCTCTTAGGTAATATACCTTGTAGTGAGTTTTAAGTTTTCATTGTCTTGGCAAATAGTAGGTTTGATTTTCTTTTTATCGTTCACAAGTGAGTGCTTCTATCATTATCTCCTAGGTAATATATCTTGTAGTGAGTTTTAAGTTTTCATTGTCTTGGCAATAGTAAGGATGATTTTCTTTTTATCGTTCACAAAATATTCTTTTCTTTCAAAGCATGTGAGCATTCTGCACAATTCAAGTGAGACAATATGCACATACGGTTTTCCAGTGATGGTGGTTGTGATGGTAGTGATGGTGGTAGTAGTAGTAGTTGTAGTGACAGAAGTAGTAGTGGTAGTAGAAGTAGTAGTAAAAGTAGTTGTAGCAGTAGTAGTAGCAGCAGTAGGAGTTGTATTTTGTCATCATCATCATCAGCAGCAGCAGCAGCAGTAGCAGCAGCTCATTACTGCTGTCATTTTTACAGTCACTGTCAGTTTTCCGCCACAATCAATTTGACTTCAGCCCATTTCATCCATCACAGTCATTTTGACATCAGTTCTTCCACCATAACCATTTTGACACTAGTTCTTTCACCTTATTCATTTTGATATCAGTTCTTCCATCATAATCATTTTCAGATCAGTTCTTCCACCACAGTCATTTTGACATTAGTTC
This sequence comes from Conus betulinus, assembly GCA_016801955.1. Classification (NCBI taxonomy): domain Eukaryota; kingdom Metazoa; phylum Mollusca; class Gastropoda; order Neogastropoda; family Conidae; genus Conus; species Conus betulinus. Next base: position 381,615 of record JADBJO010000839.1, read on the forward strand.
TTCCACCACAATCAATTCGTCATTGGTTAAGTCTTCCACCACGATTATTTTGATATTAGTCGGTCCATCACAAATCAGTTTGATCCTGATTTAGTCAGTCTGACTTGGATTTAGTTCTTCCACCCCAATTACTTCGACCTCAGTTTGGTTCTGCCAAAACAAATCAGTTTACTTCTTCCACCACAATCAGTTTGAGTTTGATTTAGTTCTTCCTCCTGGAGTTTGATGTGAGTGCATGCATGCCTGAGCAGAGACAGATGGAGAGAGATATACAGAAATTGTATTATAGCACTAACAATGGCAACACTATTGAACCTCCCTTCCACTCCCACAACAACAATAACAATCAGACTGAGAACAATGATGATGATGATGATGATGATGATGATGATGATTTCTATAATCATAAAGTCAATGATACTGATAAACCAGCGGGGGCCAGAATAGCTCAGTTGGTAAAGCGCCGGACTCATAATCAAAAGGTTGCAGGTTTGAATCTGTTGGTACATGGGGATTTTTCTCTCGGAGTTAAAATTAGTTTTGACTCCATTTCCCATACAGTCCTTTGAATGAGATCAGTTCAGTTCAGTGGTTTATTTAACGTCTGTTCACCATTGATGATATTAGACGAAAAATGATTTAAAACGTCATCTCTAACTAACAAAGCTTAACCTCAAAGATAAAAAAATAACAACAATAACTTTTTGAATTAGTGGTAAAAATAAACACGCATCAAAGCAACTTGGCAATTTTAGATTGTGATAATAGTAGCAATGTTTATGATAGAAGGGCCGGACAATATTTGACTGATATCTTGGACGTTGATATCAATAGAATTTTCTTATAAATTGGAGTTAAGACAGAACATTCTATCAACAAATGATGCATTGAAATAGGATTACCACAAGTACAAAAGACATGGCAAGAATATTTTGTGTTCCATGCATTTAACTTGAGTTTTGTTACTATCTTGGAAATGTGACGAGGACAAGTTTTTACATATTTCAGATTTTCTCCACAATTTCTGTTATAAACACAAATTTTCTAACTTCAGCAACATTTCTAACGATGATGTTTTCAGTGAAGATAATAAATTATAATCAAGGCAATGTTTAGCTTCAGTTTTAGCAAGTATATCTGCTGCTTCATTCCATTTCAACCCACTATGTGAGGGGAACCCAGCAAAAGTCAATACATATTCCATGAATCCTTAAATCCTTTGAATGAGACTACAAACCGAGGTTCCGTGTGTGAACGCATGCATAACATTTTGCTCACACGTAAAATCCCATCACCAACTTTCGGAGAGAAGGCCAGTTTGGCCGTTGGTATGGATGACAGTTACACATAGCATGCACCTTCCCGAAGATGGTGTATGGCTGCCTTAATGGTGGGGTAAAAAAACGGTCATGCACACAAAATTCCACTCCCTTTGTAGGGTAGATGGAATTAATATTTGCCTGTCCATATAGGGAGTGTCCACAAGAGTATCAACCTGCATACGCAGAAAAAGATAAACCAGTTTATCAATCATCAATATACAAATTAGTCAATCGATGAATAAATCTGTCAGTGATTTGATCAATTAATCAGTTACAATAAGTAGGTCAATCCATCACCAAATTGACTGGTCAACCAATCACTTGATTGTCTACCGGCTGATCGACGATGAATCAACGCAAGTTAATCAGTCACCCTAAATGATCATTTATCACCAGTCACTCAACTGTTCAATTGAGAAAAGAATTATCAGTTAATCAAAATAAGTCAGTCACCAAACCAATTAGCCTGCCACTCAGTGAACGGATAGACAGTCTGTCTGTCAGTCAGTCAGTTATTCAATCAACTGTTCAATCAAAATGTCAGTCAATTAATACACCAGTATTCAAACGAAAAGTCAGTCAACGCAAGCTAGTTTTACGAGCAATACTGCAGAAAAAAACAAAAAAACTAGATTGTCGGCGACATTTAGATCAGAACTACCTGGTCAGTGTTATGTCAACAACCCACATATAAGACACAAACAAAGGGCTGAAGACATCACACCAAACATGCAGGCGCACGCACGCACACAAACTATATACAAACATGTTATCATCATCAAAATCAAAATCAATATATATATATTATATATACCCACAAAAAACAAGTTAACTTACTTGTGCTGTCTGATGGTGGAGTTGTGGGCACAGTTTCCATCAGAGAGAGGCTGTCGCTGATGACAGACGTGTCCCCAAGACCAGAATCCCCTACAGAAAGGCCCTGCTCTGTGTCGTTATGGGGAGCCATAGACTTGTCTTGAAAACTCGAGGCTGCAGCAGACGAGGTATTTCCCTGTATATATGTATGTAGACTGGTCCTATTGGGCTGCC
>JADBJO010000839.1:388986-393986 GCA_016801955.1 Conus betulinus
TGGGGGGGGGGGGGGGGGGAGATTTTAAGGTCCGCGACGTCAGAATAAAATGTCACCAGGGTACATATTGTACCGGGGTGACAGTTTGTACTGCAACAGGATCCCGTGCACTAACGAACTCAGCGGTGGATTGCCTAACTGAGCGTGTGCATGCAAACTGACTCACAAGCCACAGCTTAAACGTCTCTTCTCGGTTACCTCCCCTTCCCTCCCACCGACCCCCCCCCCCCCCCCCCCCCTCCACACACACACACACACACACACTTCCCTCACCGCTGCTGGCGAGCGACAACTGCAAACTGAATGTCGGCCAATCAGGGAACGGCTACTACTATGGTGCATTTGGGGGGGGGGGGGGGGGGGGGGGGGGGCACACGGGAGGGGACGGGTGGAGTGGGGTGGGACGAAGGAGGAGGGGAGGACGAGGACGGAAGACGGGAGTGGGGGGAAGCGGGGGGGGGGGGGGGGGGGGGGGGGGGGTCTTGGAGCAAAGAAAGTCTTTTCTGTCTGACGTCTCGCGCTTAGCTCAAGACGACATTTATCTGGATAGCCCTGCACTGGAATTGAAGTGGAACAGGGGGGGGGGAAAAAAACACTGAATGAGGGGACCACTTCAGGAGAATGAAAGACTGTCAGCTAGGGTGACTGACTAAAGCTGCTGCGTTTCTCAGAACAAGTCAAAATGCATAACACAATACAAGGTGCAAATAACGCGTAACTTCATCAACAATGCGAAACAGATAAGCCAGTTGCTTAAAGAAAAACAAATCATAATCAATCCGCCAAAACAAAGGAACATATTACAAGGCAAAACACGACGTGTTTCGACCTCGACTTCTTCTGGCAAGATTTGTTTCAGTTTTCCGCTTGCAGTCACGTCACATCGAAACTAACTAAATATCAATTCCACACTTCACATTTTCGGCCACGTGGCCTTTTTCATGAAGAAGAAAAAAAACAATGCAACTACGTAATGTGCATCTTTGGCAACTGTCCATAGTTGCCAAAGATGCACATTTCGTAGTTGTTTTTGTTTTTTTTTTGTTTTTTTTTCCTTGAAAAAGGCCACGTGGCCAAAAATTTGACGAATGAAATTGGGATTTTTTTGTGTTCCCTTGGAGGACTATTGCTTTTGTTTTTGATAAGTAAATTTCATTTTCTTCAGACGGTACTAGCAATAAACGATCTACATGTGTGTGTGTGTGTGTGTGTGTGTGTGCGCGCGGCGCGCGCGCGCGCGTGCGTGCGTGTGTGTGTGTGTGTGTGTGTGTGTGTGTGTGTGTGTGTGTGCGTGCGTGCGTGCGTGCGTGTGTGCGTGCGTAATGATCAAAACTAGGAAACTACAGTAAACATGGCAAGATACAACTCAACAGAGCCAAGACGCACAGTAGTGCTTCATTCAATATACAAAGCGGAACAGACAAGTGAATATTTGACAAATGTGTCTGCTTCGGACGACACGAAAAACGGGACATACAGAGAACACCCATTCCTACACCCCCCCCCCCCCCCCCCCCCCCCCCCCCCTCAGCCGTGCGTCCCCGCCCCCATCCCCCCCCCCCCCCCCCCCCCCCCCCCCGCCCTAACACACACACAAACACAAAGGAAACCCACAAACACTGCTGTTTGAAGATAGCTTGAGGAGAATTCTCAGGCTGGTTACGATCTAGGGCAGTATGACTTCACTACGTCTGCATTTCAATTTCTTCTCACGCACGAGTAAGCCACATGTGTCGGAAACTGACTCGCCTGTTTCATACTGTGTTATGTAAAAATTAAAAGTGTCACTTTGCAACTTGTTGTTTTACGTGTATGTCGCCTTGAAACGACCGTTTTGTCTAAACTGTCTCTTTTCAACCGGGGTAGGCTAAATGATGACGACGAACGTCTCACTCGTCTGTCGACTCTTTCAGTCACGCTGTTCCTAACACAGCGAGGTTTGTAGACTCTGTATGGGTCTTCTTTGAAAGCTTTCGACGTCTCCGTCTCTTTGGTTTACTGAACAACACTGTCTTAATACCACCCCAGAGTGGGGCTTCGCGACTTTGGCAGTGTGCATGCTTTCATTATGACGGGTCTGGTGAGCTGATCGAGCCAATTACTTGCTGACAACGACTTGGTGGCTGCACACAGTAGGCGTACCCACACAGTAGGCGTACACTGGGTCACCCTGCTCTCTCTTTCTCTCTCTCTCTCTCTCTCTGTGCCCTATCTGCTGGGACATTTTTCCTGTTGACACTGCAATGCAGCAAAGGACAACGCGCTCTCGTCTCTATTGATTTGACTAAATTTCGTTTATCGATAAGGTAGCGTGCACACACATGTGCGCTGTAGGGCACGTTCGAAAGCGCTCACTCCACGCGTGCTCGTGCGCGCGCGCACACACACACACACACACACACACACGATGTGTCGTTGTCGCGAGTATGAATGCACCTAAATTACCGTGTGTGTGTGTGCTCTGTGTGCGCGCGCGCGTGCACCTTTTCTTTCGTTTTTTTTTAGATATCTGCTTTGGTTTGGTGTTGCACACGCAGAGAGAGAGAGAGAGAGAGGGGGGGGGAGGAGAGGGAAGGGGAGTTCAGACAGTTTATGGTAGGCTACTTGGCCATCGACCCATGTGCACGCCACACAAAAAAACAGAGAGAGAGAGAGAGAGAAGCGGAAACTGCGTGACATAAAATGTTAGAGACCGAGCATGTCCATGCGACTGTGTGTGCGTGGGCACATTACACGTTCACGCGAGCGCGGCGCGTAATACCCTGAGGAAAAAAACACTGATAAACAACGTAGGCCGAAGCGTTCGTTCAATGCTCCTCTCTCCCATTTAGGTGGCAGCTAGCATGAAACTGGTATTCCTAGTCGGCATACTGGAATGCAAAGGAAGTTAGCAACTGCTATAAAATGGGAGTTGAAAGTTGGTATGAAAATGGGGTTTTTGATAACTGATATGAGATGGGGGTTGATTGATGCGAAATGGAACGGTTTGCTATGGTAGAACATGGAGTTGAAGTAGAGCTGATAGATGGCATGAAATGGCATCGATAACTGGTATGAAATGAAGATGATTGCCCGTATGAAATTAAAATGATTAGCCGGTATGAAATAGGGCTGAAAATAAATACGAGATGGGAGTTGCTAGCTGAATAAAGAATCAAATGGAGTTGATGGCTGGTATCACAGAGTGATATACATAGGAGCCACCACACACACACACACACACACACACACACACACACAGAGCCTGAGAGACATTCTGAGCCTCTCCAGTGCCATCCCCCCTCCTCCCCGAGCAGTTACACCCGGCCATTCTACCTACCCAGGATGGACCGAGCCATTGATTGCCTTGATCTATGGCGTGACGCCTGAGAGACATTCTAAGCCCCCCCCCCCCCCCCCCCCCCCCCCCCCTTCTCAAGCGTTACATCCGTTCATTACCTACCCGGATGCATTGACATGCTAGGTTCCCTCTCCTGCTCCCCCCACCCCTCACACTTGCCACCCCCCTCCCTCTTCCCCCCATCCCTGAGCAGTGGGTCAGTAATGAAAACCAGACCTCGATCATGTCCAGTGCCTGGCGTTCTCTGACTGTGTCAATGACGTGCCACGCTACACAGTTATTCAATTCAGACTCGGGCAAAAGCTATATAAACTAAAGATATCAACTTCCTAAGATGTCCTCCTTGGCATCTTCTGGTTCAGTCAAGGTGTTGCTGGGCCTCTCGGCCTTCGGGCCTGGCCACAGTGATCATGATGTGTTAAGGTATGTGACTTCTGTGTTTTTTGTGTGTCTATTTGTATTAGTCTATAGACAGAGAAGGTCTTAGTTGAAAGTTAGGGTTCCTGGGAATGTCTGTTATAACGTGTATTCAAAATAAATACATGTGTAAATTCTAAGAGCCTGTTTATTTAAAGGATGTAATTATATTCTGCCTCGTCCTATCCTCGGTTTGGTATGTTTCTGAACATGAACCTACACTTGCTCACTTTCTGCCTCGAATCTCTCACTGAATGCCTCTCTCTCTCTCTCTCTCTCTCTCTCTCTCTCTCTCTCTCTCTCTCTCTCTCTCTCTCGATACGGTACATAGGAATCTTAGTCATTAGTCAGTTGCAGTGTCGATTTATCAACATCCCACAATTACTTTAGTAGATCCCCAACATCCCCAAATCTTCTAGTAACATCCCCTAATACATCAGAGCTCAATTCCTTTTGTATAACAGTTCTACGACCCACACGCACAAAATCCGTTCGTGCGATAGCTGGTATAAAATGGAACTCATAGCTGGTATGAGATGGAGTTGACAGCTGGTATGAGATGGAGCTGATAGCTGGTATGAGATGGAGTTGACAGCTGGTATGAGATGAGTTGACAGCTGGTATGAGATGGAGTTGATAGCTGGTATGAGATGGAGTTGATAGCTGGTATGAAATGAGCTGACAGCTGGTATGAGATGAGCTGACAGCTGGTATGAGATGGAGTTGATAGCTGGTATGAGATGGAGTTGATAGCTGGTATGAGATGGGAGCTCATAGCTCGTATGAGATGAAGTTCATAGCTGGTATGAGATGGAGTTGACAGCTGGGCTAGTAAGAGATCAAACTGACAGCTGGTGTGAGGATTATGTTGATAACTGGTATAAGACAGAGATGATGTTAGTAAGAAATGGAAGTGATAGCTGTTGCTATGACTATGATAGAGATTGTGCCACAGGAGCTGAAGAAAAAGGCGGATGCCTGCAAAACACAGACAGCAGTTCAGTAAGGCCAGCCAGGGCAGTGGACAACGTGGGAACACGCACGCCAGCGAAGTTTGGGACTGAAATGGAATATGGTACATGGCACCTCTTACAATCACTCCAGCGAAGTTTGGACTGAAATGGAATATGGGACATGGCACCTCTTACAATCAGATTCATCCGCCTCAGATCTGTCTACGACTTCCTCCAATCGAATTCAAATCCGGTGAGATGGAGGAAATCAGATGACCCTACGCGTCGGC
>JADBJO010000839.1:403986-406486 GCA_016801955.1 Conus betulinus
GGTTGTCCTGCGTCTGTCGGATCAGAACAAAGCACCACTGAACAACACCGAATAACTCTGCAGCAGTGCAGTGCCTCCTCCGTCGGGCTGCCTCACAACGATTTGACAACTGACGTCTCCCTGCTGACTGCCGGTGCCGGAGCTGTGGTGGGGGTAAGCCAGGCTGTTAACAGGAAGCCACAGAGAAGACCGATAGGACACAGTCTTCTAGCTGCAAGGCGGCCGTCTGCGTCATGACCTCGCACACGAGCGTCACAGTCTTTGCATCTTATTGCCGCTTGTGTTCCGAAGTTGCCAAAAGTCGCTATCAGAGGATCGACTGAACGGCGACACTGGGAAGAAAACGTAATGGCCACAAGTCTGAAAATGACCTGGCGGTCCCTGTGGTAGTCAGATAATTAGTTTCGGGAACGTTTGCCTTACGGACAAGATAACTGGCCGAAGGTTGTTGGTTTTTGCTTTGTTGTTGTTGTTGGGGGGGGGGGGGGGGGGGGTTGTTATTATATTTATATCATACTAACGCAATCCCTCTGTAACAGAGAGAGAGAGAGAGAGGGGGGGGGGGGGGGCGCACTGCAAAAGCTGAAAAACAAGATAGTGTATTGTATTTACCACTTATCCTAAGTTCAAGTTCAAGGAACACATATTTCTTATGACGCTGCTATGTCGTGTCGCGCGCGCGCGTGTGTATATATATGTGTGTTGTGTGTGTGTATGTGTGCGTGCGTGCGTGCGTGCGCGCGCGCGCGCGCGCGCGCGTGTGTGTGTGTGTGTGTGCAACCATGCGCGCGCGCGCGCGTGTGTGTGTGTGTGTGTGTGTGTGTGTGTGTGTGTGTGTGTGAGAGAGAGAGAGAGGAGAGAGAGAGAGAGACAGACAGACAGACAGACAGAGACAGTCAGAGAGAGAGAGAGAGTGAGTGAGTGGTGTGTGAGTGAGGAGTGTATGTGCCAGTGTAAACGAGTATGCCATGTGTTGGCTCGTCTGAAAATGCCCCTGCATGCACGCATGTGTGTGTGTAAATATACATGAATTTTTGTAAATACACAGTACTGCATCAACTCACGGACTTCTAAACACGCTCGTAGCCTATCCGTTTCGGGCGGGCCAAACGGGAAAAAAAAAAAAAATGCTAGCGCTAGCCGCATTTCTGATTAGATCAATGGCAGTGGGCGATCCACTGTATGGTTTTTAGACGCGCAAATCTGGCCCGCTGCAGTCGATTATGCAGTCCATGTGTACGGCTGACTGACGCGTAATGCGCGCGCGCGCGCGCGCGCGCACACACACACACACACACACACACACACACACACACACTGAGGCACACACACCTGCGCGCGCGCGCACACACACACACACACACACACACACACACACACACAAGCTAGGCGCAAGCTCGGGCACCTAAACCCAAACACAACCGGAACTTTTTTTTTTTTCAGTCAGCTCTTCCCTCCGGTCTCTCCGCTGAACGGAGAGCGGCTTTTTGCCCGAGAGTAGTAAAGCGAGTCGAATGTTGAATATGAATACATGAAAATGTATCAAATCACACCAACGAGCTGGGAACACACAAACATCGTCAGTTGTTTTTGTTTGTTGTTGTTGTTTTTCCTGCGAACTGATATTACTTCCTGCTAGACGGATTCGAGCTCTCTGATAAGCGAGGGGTGAGCGAAAGGTCAGGGCAGAGAGAGAGAGAGAGAGAGAGAGAGAGAGGGAGAGAGAGACAGAAAGGAGGGAGGGGGGGGAGACAGACAGACAGACAGAGACAGACAGACAGACAGATTTTTGGTGAAGTCGTCCCACGAAAGCCCGGTACCTAGGTCTATTAGCGGAACGCTATTAAAATGAACAGGGCACAGTCCTGACAAGAGGAAGATTCACCCGAAGGTGTGTCGATGGGACGCAGTAAACATCCGAGCCCACCCATCCCGTCTGGTCGCCTTGGCAGTCAGTGAGTTGATGACCAGCCCTTCTCCGGGTCGCACTGACACGTTCACGGTTCACGGTGTTCTGTTTTTTTTTTTTTTTTTTTTTTTTTTTTTTCCGTGTTGTCCATTGTACCTTGCAGGCTGGTAGCCAAAAGACACTAATGGCAGCCTACTGGAGCCTTATAATGAATAACAACGGTCCCGATTTTATGCAAGTGAGAAGAAGGGAGTCAGGGGGTGGAGGGTGGGGGGAAGGGGATAGAAGGGGGGGGGGAGGAGACTGAGGGGGGGGGGGGGGGGGGTGAAGACAAGCGAGCCAAGTTTCACGTCCATTATCTGCATGAAATGACCGAGGAGAGAGAAAAGATCCACCGATACACCGACAAAAAAGTATAATAGCGACAACTTCAACAACAACAACAACAGCAACACCACACACACACACACACACACACACACACACACACACACACACGCACGCACACACGTACACACACACACACACACACACACACACACGCGCGCGCGCGCGCGCGCGCGGATTCCGACGAGCTGCTAGTCACCACGA
>JADBJO010000839.1:411486-436486 GCA_016801955.1 Conus betulinus
CTTACCTTGTTGCATCGCATCCAGCCAGCAAGCTACAGTCAGCTGAACTGGATCAGAAGCACCAGACGATATTTTTTTTTGCAATATTTCAGTTTTGAATCCCGACTTCAACATGTTCTTATTTTCCATCCAGGTGTCATATCGCATATACAGACGGCTCACTTTCTTTCTTTCTTTTTTTTTTTTTTTTTTTTTTTTTTTTCGGCCGTGTTTCACCCCCACCTCCCTCCCTTACCCTACTCCCCTTCCTCTTCCTTTCTAAAAATACTTTGAAATAGGCCCACCGTTCGTTTGGGCCACACCCTTCTCCCGACTGTGATTCCCCCAACTGCATGAGGTGTGCCTTCATGCCACGAAAGTGAAGGGGAAATCCCGCTGAAAGTGACGCACTTTCTGGTCCAGAAGCAAAGGAAAAAAAACAAAAAAAAAAAGCCGCCACGATTATCAATACTGTGCTCCACTGTGCCGATGTAACGATCCATGTTAACTCCCCTCCTCTATTTTAACTCCCCGGGAGTTAGAATTAGCTCGTGCCAATTTCAACTCTCCGGGAAAAAACCAACCACGCCAGAACCCCCCCCCCCCCCCCCCCCCCCCCTCCCCACCTGTTTTAGATTAAGTCCCCCACCCCAAAACATTCAGTTTTATTAGTTAGTCACGATATGAGAAATAAACAATATACACCCCGTCCCTCCCTCCCTCCCTCCCCCCCTCTCTCTCTCTCTCTCTCTGTCTGTCTGTCTGTCTGTCTGTCCCCCCCCCCCCCCCCCCAATTTCTTTCAGTCTCTCGCTCACTCTCTCAGTCTCCTTGCTTGTCTGTCTGCCTTTTTGCTTGTCTGTCTGTCTCTCTTAATCTCTCTCCTCTCTTTTTGCTTGTCTTTCTGTCTGCCTATTTGTTTATCTATCTCAGTGTGTCTCTGTCTCTAGTGTCTCCCCCCACTCCCCCTCTGTCTGTCTGTCTGTTTTTCTTTCTTTCTTTCTTACTCTCTCTCTCTCTCTCTCTCTCTCTCTCTCTCTCTCTGCATACTTCAAGTCAGCTTTGTTTACTATTATTAGTGTTTTATCAAAGACAGATTGGATTAATAGTCTTTGATGTTAGCCTAAGATCTTTATCCTTGTCAAGTAAAGTTTTCAAGTGTCATGTGACAAGTGTCTCTCTGCAGTGTGTGTGTAAGGGGGTGGGGGGTGGGGGCAGTCCTGGCATAAGGCCAGAATGACTACCCCCCCCCCCCCCCTCCCCCCCTTCTGTTTTTTAATTCCCCGTGAGTCAATCTGGATCAACATTTCTTGATCGAAAGTAACTCCCCGGGAGTTAGTTTAGACACGTGCGTATTTTAACTCTACAGTTTAGGCACGTGCGTATTTTAATTCTACCCCCGTGGAGAGGGGGGTGGGAGTGGGGGGGGTGTCTGATGGAGATCTAAATTGTCACGTGCTAATTCTAACTCCCGGGGGGTTAAAAAGTGGAGGGGAGTTAAAGTGGTTCGTTACACCGGTGAATGGTCCAAGCCACGCCTGGTATTAGTTAAACATTCAGAGACAACGTCGCCACACCCATCAGAGGTGATACGGCGAACGGGAAATAACCTGTCTAACACTGCACTGATCCCTTCAGTACACCAACACGTTAAACCAGGCAGCGAAAGATAGCAATTTTTATTTCTCTCCAAAGTTGCACACACACACACACACACACACACACACACACACACACACACACACCAGTAACATTCCGGCAAATTAGCAAATGGCTGACAGCAAACTTGACCTCGTATGCTCTTGTCAATGAGGACACATGTGGGGTAAATCTCCATAACACACACACACACACACACACACACACACACACACACACACACAGAGCAACATCACTGTCAGTGTAAGCAGGAATGTGTGTGAATCTGCGAACATTTAGCCCTTCCAAGGCTGTCGTTCAAATCGCGCGCGCGCGTGTGTGTGTGTGGGGGGGGGGGGGGGGGGGGGGTGCATGTCAGAGATTGCATGCTGCACGTACAGTGCGTGGTTTTTTTTTTTGTTGTTGTTGTTGAAGCAAGTGACATTGGACGTAACACGTGTTCTCTCTCTCTCTCTCTCTCTCTCTCTCTCTCTCTCAAATACCACACTGGCACGTACAGAAGAAGAAGAAGAAAACAAGGAAGCACAGAAAACAACAAATCTATTCAATTATAATAATCACAATAAAAACAACATTGCTAATAACAATAATAACATAATAAAAATATAATAATAATAATGAACAAAAAAACGGACAGACACAACAAAACTATCTAAAGGCGTACAGTAATAATGAAATGGTAGCTAAACTACTGAAATCACACGCGTATAAAATTAGACACTAGGAAAGGACAGGGGAAGTTAGTGGTGGGTGGATGGGTGGGTGGGGTGGGGGGGGGTCTGATGGAGATCTAAATATGACAGGTAGACAGGAAACAACAGTTTTGAAGAATAGGTGTTGAAGAGGGATTGAAGAAGTGGTGGGGGTGGAGAAGGGTTGAGTGGAGGATGGGGGAATAGGAGGGAGGTAATTCGGGTAGGGGACAAGGAGGGGGGACAGGAGGTTAGAGGGGACAGGGAGGGGGGGGGGGGGGGGGGGGGGGGGGGGGGGGGGGGGGGGGGGGGAGTGAGAGGGTGGTTTGGTGAGCAGTCACGGGAAAATGGCCAAGGGGAGTAATTTGAAAAGACAAGTCCGGTCGGTCATGGATTAAAATTCTTAGTTTGTGTTTCGATCGATGCAAGAAATGCCCTGTAATCGACTGCACTTACCAACCAATTGCTGTGTGTGTGTGTGTGTGTGTGTGTGTGTGTGTGTGTGTGTGTGTGTGTGTGTGTGGGGGGGGGGGGGGTATTTTGGGTGTGAGTGTGTTCCTGTGTGTGGGTGTTGTGCGAGTGTTGGGGGAAGGAAGGGGGTGGGATTGGTTATGGAGTCTTTTCGGATGCAACGTGTAACACTGGATCACTTTTGTTCACTGTCAAATTTCGAATTGTTCTCTGTTGGGGGCCTCTGCCAGCCATCTGTACTTCACAGAGTAATAATCAAAGAAAGGCAGAGTTAAGGATTGTTTGATTTTTCAGTAGTACCTAAATAAAGAAGTCCCTGAGGAAGGACCAGAGCCGAAACGTTGGAAGAAAAACTTGTTTGTTTGCTCTTTGGTTTAAACAAATTTTATTTGTTCAAGAACCATTTTGCAGCAAAATTCATCAAATCATGGAGTACAACAAGCATAGGCTTATAAAACGTACTCTTACAAAGAAAATATACATGCGAGTGGCTGCGTCGGAAAGTTATCAAATGGAATTGGAAAGGAGGAAAATCAACAGACACAAACAAAACAAAACAACAACAAGGACAAGCGAACAAACAAAAACGTTTAACACACAAAAGTACACTCAAACTACAGCACAATAATGAAATAACCCACCATGCCCGAACCACGCAATGCCACTTCGATCAATAGTATTCCATACCAGGGTAGAAGACCGGGAAGGTAAATGTGTGGTAAGCCGAATAAATTTAGTATAGTGCAAATCTGTTAGAAAGTTTAACAAAATTTCCAACCATAGTAAATATCTCTGTATTTGTGTCCACATCCAGGTCAAGGTTACCAGTCAATAATGTTGAGATGTCGTGTTTAACTGTGTCATGTAAAGTTTCTATTGTCAGAGCACGGGCCTGTAGATGGAGTGGACAATTAATTAAGAAATGGGCTAGCTGCATCCTCAACTGCCGTGCCACAGTCACAGGAAGGGTTGTTTCTAAGATGCCGTTTGAAAAGATCGTTGTTTAAGTCACTCATTTCTAATCTCAGCTTACACAAAATTATTTCTGACGTCCTATCGGATAAGTAGTAACATCTAGGCACGATACGATCGGTACTGCTGCTGAGGAAACGCTTGAGAAAACTGAGAGAATTAGATACTTTAATATTGTCAGGAGGTCATTCCAAAGAGCAGTAGATGAAGGAAAGAAGGAAGATTTGTATATATCTAATCTACACTTTGGCATCTGCCTCTCCAGGGGGCGCCTGAGGTGATAAGGGTTGACAGAGGATATAAGATGGGGAAGTCGGTTAGACAGGTAAACAGGAACAATACCGTTGACAATTTTGTAGTACAGAATGATTTTATGACGTCGTCGTCTCTCTTTTAATGATGTAAAACCGATTCCTTGTATAATTTTTGGTGGCTAGTCCCTCGGACCGAGCCGACTATAGTCCTAATCGCATCCAGATGCACATTTTCTAAATCTTCAGCCTGTTTGTTTGTACAATTATCCCACACGACATCCGAAAAATCGAAGTGGGGCAAAATAAACGACTTGTACATTATTTCGAGTGATTTCCGACTAAGACGGTATTTAAATGAACGGAGGCAGGCAACAAGAACACGACATTTTGACAACATGGATTTGATGTGGCGATCCCATTTACAATTATTCTGAATGATAACTCCTAGGTGTTTGTGGAATTCTGTATCATGTAATGTCACGTTATTAAACCTCAGAGGTTCAATTTGTGGCTCCGCATGGTTAGAAATTGTCAATAATTCAGTTTTAGACTGGTTAAATGTTATTTTCCATTTGAGAGCCCAAGTATGGATTTTCTCAAGATCTGAGTTTAAGATTTCTGTTCTAAGATGAGTATTTTCAAGACCTAAATATATACTGGTATCATCAGCAAATAACTTTACCACAGATCCAATGTCGTGAACAATATCATTTATATAAATAAGAAATAACATTGGTCCAAGAATAGAACCTTGGGGGAACCAGCCGATATCGGGAGGTACGGTGATTTACTTCCCTTTAAAACTACTGCCTGTGTACGATTTGTCAAATAGTCAGCAAACCAATCAAGCAATTGTCCTCTAACACCCAAGGCAGAAAGTTTATATAGTAATCCACGGTGCCATACCTTATCAAAGGCCTTAGATACGTCAAAAAAAAATCACCTGTGCGGGTTGTTTTTGAGTCAAGAAATTTGCAAAAATCATCATATATACACAAAAGTTTGAAAAACAGTTGAGTCTTTTGGAATGAACCCCGACTGGGCATCTGATAAAAGATTATTGCCTAAGAGATGTTTGCTCTTTCATTGTGTGGTTGTTGTTATCTGTATGTATGTATGTATGTATGTATATATATATATATATATATGTATATATGTACATATATACACACACACACACACACACACACACACACACACACACATATATATATATATATATATATATATATATATATATTCAATTATAAACATTCAAATATATAATTGGTGCTCGGTACTTATCCTTGGAATTTGTTGTTTAGTTTTATATATATATATATATATATATATATATATATATATGTGTGTGTGTGTGTGTGTGTGTGTGTGTGTGTGTGTGTTGTGTCTATATTTCAAGAGAGATTGAGGGACACAGACAGAGAGAATCAGACAGACAGACAGACAGACAGACAGACAGCGAGCGAAAAACAGAAGACACTCAAATCAAGCCTAAACCAAAATCATAACACTCTTGCGTACATGTTTATTCAGTATTCCATATATTGATGTCATTAACATTTTCCAGAGATAAATCTTCAAACAGAACATGATCATAGTCAAAGTTGATGCAGCAATGTCCACATGATCCAATGTCAAGCTATGGATGAAACAATCTAGAAATGTACATACACCAACATACCAGCAGTGTGAAAGCACGCAGGGGACTGATCAATGAGCATTCATGAAGTATTGCTTCTTTCATTTCTCCGTTTCCTGTTGATCGATAATCGAGTCACTGTTACCAAGATCAGCGAATGAACGGCTGAAAACAAAAGTGTAATGGAGAAAAAGGGCAGAGAGAGAGAGAGAGAGGAGAGAGAGAGAGAGAGAGAGAGAGAGAGAGAGAGAGAGAGAGAGAGAGAGAGAATAAATGAATGTGTGTGTGTGTGTGTGTGTGTGTGTGTGTGTGTGTGTGTGTGTGTGTGTGTGTGTGTGTGTCTCCGGACCATAAGTGGTAACAGAAATATGGATCATTATTGATTGATTTACTACACACTTTCCGAGTATTATTTGCTAGTAACACAAAACGCTCAGTTCACACCACACACACACACGCATTCACACACACACACACACACACACACACACACACACACACACACACACACACACACACACACACACATATATATATATATACACACACACACACACACACACACACACACACACACACACACACACACACACACACACACACACACACACACACACACATCCCTCTGTCTCCCCTCCTTTCTCACCCCCAACTCCCACTTTTCCCCCGTCCTCTCCCATCTCCATTTTTGCTAACGATGTAATGCTGTTACACATAATCATTTTCATTTTCACGCCCGATTTGAAAATGTCCCCCACCCCCCACCCCACCCCACCCCTCCCTCCGTCCTTTCCCTCCTTCCATTTCCGCAGTGTTTGTTTCAAACACTTTATGTTTCCGTCACTATTTAATAAATGAAATGGGGAAAAAAAAAAAAGCAAAAAAAAACAAGAAAAAAAAAAAAAAAAAAAAATGTGACACAGATCATATTTACGGATGACAGTTTACACAAAAACAAAAATCAAAAACAAAACAACAAAAAAAAAAATAGCTAAAAAGAAACAAAAAGACAAAGCTTCTATATCTGTGACCCTGATGGAAACTATGAATCTCTTTATAAACTTCTCACTTGAATTTTGAACAGTTTGATCAAAACTCGATAAGTTCCCCTCCAAATACCATTTCATAATTGAAACATAGGCCTGCTTTTTTCTTTGTTTTGTTTTGTGTGTTATTGTTATCATTAATAGCAGATTCTTATCGTCACGTCTACTGAATCTCACCTCCTCCAACTTCAACATTCTGACTGTTTCAAGTGGAAGTTTGCGATTTAACTCATATCAAAGATGTCTCCATTTAGTTGTCATACATCAGTTAGGAAGAGCATTATGTTAATGTCCAATATGGATTCAGTAACACTTGTTTATAAACGGAGCAAACGTTTTTCATACGAAAGCCCACGCCCGCGCCTGCGCGTACGCGCATACAGACAGACATAACACACACATACTCTCTCTCTCATTCTCTCTCTCTCTCTCTCAGTAGAAGTAAACTGAACATTTCACACACACACACACACACACACACACACACACACACACACACACACACACATACATACATACATACACACACACACACACACGCCATACACTGGAAAACTATCATGACACGATCTATCACAACGCGCGCGAGTGTGTGTGTGTGTGTGTGTGTGTGTGTGTGTGTGTGTGTGTGGTGTGTGTGTGTGTGTGTGTGTGTGTGTGTGTGTGTGTGTGTTTGCGCGCATTCACACGCGTATGTACGGCGCGCGAGTAAGTGCATGCGCAAAACCTGTCCATATCCCGTGCGTCTGCGAAGCAATTTTCTTGCAATACATATAAAAGTATATATACACAGTTGAGAATGCAAACGACACTAGGTATTTTCACTTCTTCTTATCTGTCTATAATAAACCAATATCAACAGTCAATCAATCAATCAATCAGTCAGTCAATCAATCAATCAATCAGCCAATATCAATGATCAAACAATGCGCACTTCACAGGGATGAACATTACTATTGTGCATCCTTTGGGCTTGAATGCAGGCGCGGAGATAATGTCAAATAAAATCGTGACTTTGAAACAGAAAAATCGATTCATGAAATAGTCAATCCAGCAATAATACCACTGCAAACAAGACGAACCAAGCTATCGTGTTCACAACATAGCTCACGGCAAAGACCTCGACAGATGAATCCCGCCGCTTAAGGATTTCTCAACATAGAGATATAACAGTGAGAATTAACACGTAGAACATGGTCAATGCAGACATAAACGGAGATGGGTAACAATATTATCTTATGTTCATGGTTACATACCTTTTGTGCGACGGCCCAAAGCGCCACGCCTACAGAGCGAAGCGTCCAATGCGACAGTCTCCTGCGCGATGCCCTATGCCTGATGGTTTTATAAATAAATAATAATATACTTTTAATGATAATAATAATAATAATGTGTGTGTGTGTGTGTGTGTGTGTGTGTGTGTGTGTGTGTGTGTGTGTGTGTGTGTGTGTGTGTGTGTGTGTTGATGTGGTGCTTTGGACAACTGCCTGCGTTCATGCAGGCGATCTCTCTCTCTCTCTCTCTCTCTCTCTCTCTCACACACACACACACACACACACACACACACACACACACACACACACACACACACGCGCGCTCTAAGATGCATACGCGATATAGTCCATCGTGTAGTAATCCGCCGCGCAGTCAGACGGAAACCACAATAGGGACTAATTTGATAGCAAAACATGCAACACACATTCTATATACACTCCTCCGCATCAGTGTCGCTCAGGTATGTCGATGATAGAGGGAGGAGGGATGGTGTGGGGAGAAGGGATGCAGGGGGCGGGATGGAGGGGGTGGAGATGCCAGCGAGGATAAAGTGATGGGAGGGAAGGAAGACCTAAGCTCAGGACGAAAGAAAGCGATCGATTGGGGGGAAGGGAGGGGGATGGGTGGGCTGTTGAGGGAAGGGGGTGGTGGTGGATGGCCGTTGAGGAGCGGGAGGGTGGACGTTTTAACGGCTGGGGGGAACACAACACACACAACTAGCCAAAGGCCAGCCTACGACGAACAGTGGCAAGAGTTATTATAGTTATTGCACGCGACAACTTCATCCCCAATCACGGCTCTGTCCCTACCACAAAGCAGAGAACTAAAACAAAAGGAATGGTTTCAGTGTACATATTCTGAGATCGAAAGACACGCCTGACAGCTACCTGTCACCGTGTTGTGGATAATCACCTTCAAAGTTTAAAACACGGGGGTAGAGGGAGAAAGGGGCGGGAGTGTGAGAGGGAGTGGGTTTGTCGGGGGTAAAGTAGAGGAGAAGAGGGAGATCGAGGGGGGGGGGGGGGGGGGGGG
Source organism: Conus betulinus (assembly GCA_016801955.1). Classification (NCBI taxonomy): domain Eukaryota; kingdom Metazoa; phylum Mollusca; class Gastropoda; order Neogastropoda; family Conidae; genus Conus; species Conus betulinus. Next base: position 420,504 of record JADBJO010000839.1, read on the forward strand.
GGGGGGGGGGGGGAGGTCTTCGGCCTGTCAGTCTTGAGTCGTTCCAGTAGACTTGATCGAATTCAATCTTACGCATTTTTGTTAAATGTCTAATTTTAGATACGTACGTACAAATCTCTCTCTCTCTCTTAAACACACACTCACATTCACACGCACGCACATACACATACAGAGACTCACAGAAACAAAGACACACACACACACACACGCATGCACGCACGCACGCGCGCTCGCGCGCACACACACACACACACACACATACACACACACAAACTCTCTCTCTCTCTCTCTCTCTCTCTCTCTCTTGTATCTCTGACAAACACATCAGCCACCATATCACGCGAAATCTCAGCACGCTGTGTTGAGCAGGAAATCAATCAAAATAGTTATTGCTTGCCCACATTCTTTAAGCAAAGGATCGATTTGTAGGTATGGTAGTTCATATTCCACAAGAAGAATTCTCTCTCTCTCTCTCTCTCTCTCACACACACACACACACACACACACACACACACACACACACACACACACACACACACGCACACACGTGTGCACACACACACACGCGCGCACACACACACACGCACTCACATACAACACGCACACGCACACACGCACGCCTGCACGTGCGCGCGCACGCACACACACACACACACACACACACACACACACACACACACACACACACACACACTATACCACTACCACCAACGAAAAACACAGTTTGACAAAACCCTCTCATCAGGGAATCATTCAAGTGCTGGCATTCTCCAAGCGTCTTCTCCCGCCTTATTTTTTTTTTTCATTTCTCTGATCGATGCCCGAGTGCCGAGACTTCTGCCATGCCAGCCTTCCCAGTTTAGGAGCACGTGCACAGATATAAAAAGGTCAGCGAAATAAAACGAAACAAACATACACAGGTCAAAATAAGGCAAAAAAAAAAACATTAACGGAAGAGGATAAAATATTTCGCAACAAATGCAAAAACAAGAACAAAATATACTGCCTTGACATATAACGAGATCAAAGGCAGTAAAATATAAGGAGAGACGAAAGCCAGCGAAAGCTAAGTTTAAGTAATCAGCACACAACAACAACAACAGCGGCAGGGTAACAGTTAAGGTATCGTGAGTCCATAGCGAAGCGTCTTTTTTTGTTCTGTATCTTTTGGCAACAAGCGTTTGTGGTGTATATACATGATAGTAAACACGACCACCTCAAAAATCCAGTGCCAATAACAAAGAACAGATCAGGAAAACGATAAATACGATAATCATGGTCAGATGATGTCGACGACGACATTGAAGAAGAAGATTAAGAACAAGAAAATCATCATGATGGATATGATCTCGGTGAAGATCTCGGCTATGGACTATGAATGGTTTGATGTCAGTTATTTATATTCACGGGTCCTTTTTTTTCGCGTCATCCGAAGAATAGTCAACATCAAACAACACAAACAAAAAAACCAACCAGAAACTATAAAGATTATGCTCGACTATGCGATTGAATCAGTCGATTCATCTCCGTTCTTGCAAAATCGATATATGCAGTGAGATACTCAGTGAGCGAACACTCGCTCCAGCGGATGTCCACGCGCTGACAGTGGGATAATGGTGTCAGTGAGATCGAGAATCCGCACAGAGGAAAACGCCATGGCAATGGCGACTAGTAGCCCGTTCCACAGACGGACGGTCTGATTCGGCCGGTTTGAGCACGTTCCCCAACTCAACCCCCACCTCATCCCTTCCCCCGAGGAGTAAATTCAAGATGACCTCTCTTGTTCCCAAATCCCTCCCTCCTTCAAGATTCTCAAAGTGTCCGAAATGACAGTTTATATCAATCAGAGCACTTTGCATTTGATTTTGAGGATTGGGGGGGGGGGGGGGGGGGGGGTGATTCTATAACTGACCCAGAACCTCCCCTTCCCCAACCTCATGCCAAACTCACTCCCCAGTGAGTGACAGGGGCATTGTGCAGAGCCATCCAAGGGGCGATACGGGCACACGCCCATTTCCACGTGCCTATGGTCTCTCCTTGGTGTCTTTCTGGATCATCTCCCCTGGGGTGTGATTTGGGGAGTGGGGCGATTTCGGAATTCAAACCGGTGTATCAAATTGTCTGTCACGTACCATCCATGATGTACTAGATATGGTATCCAAGGTTTGTCTTGGGATTGAGGTGATGGCTGCTTTTTTTATGAAGAGTTCTTCGTTTCCTGTTCTCATCAACAAGATACTTGGTTCCATATTCTTATGAAGGTCAGGGGTGCACACACATGCATGTCACAGTCTCAAACCTTTACTCTTCGTGTCAATGAAAAAGCAGAACCACGCAAAGAGCTGTGGGTGTTACACGTGACGCATCGAACGAACGCGAAAACAAAGACTACTTTATGTGATGTGCACAGTCCGCCGCAAGCTTAACAATATAACTACAGTGGACAATTTCTTCCTCGCATATGTTTATCTCGTGGTCTTCCACAGCAAGTATTGTTTGCAATCCAGGCAGTTGTTATGGCCGTATGAACTGTAGTCATCTATTCAAACCACTCACTGTTTAACATGTAATGATCGATAAGTATATCCACAATTATATTGCTTATTAAATCACGGCTGACCATTCTCAAAACAATACCTATGCGTGTTAGTGCAAAGCGGACTTTGTAAGAATGCTGCGAAAAATGATGTTACTGTTCTCTCTCTCTCTCTCTCTCTCTCTCTCTCTCTCTCTCTCTCTCTCTCTCTCTCTCTCAACCATGCTGATATGAAGATGTTAGTGAAAACGGCAATACGAACGGAATCCAACTTCCTTTTTCACATTTTTAAGCATTTTTAGTGTCAAACCAATCCTGCTTTGCATTGGTATCTCACACAAAACGAGCCTTAACGTAGAGCTGGTCCTAATGGAAACTTCAGTCTTCTGTCGAAGTCTTTCAAAGCCTCCGGCTGGATGTCTATCAACAATGAACACAAATGTCGTGCAACAAGTCTGCGAGCAATGTGAAAACAAAACAGTATACTGCTGTCATTTAATGCGGTCGTCATCAAACACATAGCCGTTTTCCACTGACAGCAAATATATCCCTGTACAATAGTCTTAATTGTCCCAAACTGTTTGAATCAAACTTTAAGTCAGAACATGATCATGATAACAACCTGGAGAAACAAATAAACAAAAACACACAAAAAAACGATGGTTAAACAAAAATCAGACACGTCCTCATCTTTACCTAATTCGTCTTCGACAATGTATAGGACAAAATACGACACTACCGATTTAAAAAATAAATGTACACAGGAAACGTCTGGACCCAACGCGTGAAATACCCTCCTGTGAGATGTGCCGAAGAGATCCGGACTATACCTGACAGCAGCTCACTTATCTTTCTCTCTCTCTCTCTCTCTCTCTCTCTCTCTCTCTCTCTCTCTCCTCACCCTTTCATTTTATCTTTCTCTCGAGACCTCCCTTCCCCGTCCCCCATCCTCCCCCTCCCCCTTCCTTTTTCTTCTCGCCGCCTGTCTGCGATGATAGCTTGGAAGCCGCTATCCTGGCATTTCAACACATCGACAAAACAAAAACAAAACAAAACAAAAAACACACACACACACACACACAAAAAACATAAACGAAACAACGGAACGTCACCCCGTCCACGAAACTGTGTTAAAAACCAGCAGGAGCTATGACATTTAAGGTTCCCTCTTTTACCCTCCCCTACCCCCCTCCCCACCCCCCATCCCCTGCCATCCCCGAATCGATTGATATGGTTCTCATTCTTTCATTCTGCCACGTGCAAGCGAGTGTGTTTCTTCCCAACAGCTCACCAGCTGACGAACCTCAACACTAAGGCACAGTTCCCCGCTCACCACCGCCGCGCACCGGTTAAAGCCAAGAGTACAGAGGTACAGGGTTCCATTCCAGGTCCATTCTACTGTTTGTTTAATTGTTTGTTTGTTTGTTCTCCCGCAGTATGAGTCGAGTCACACGGTTCACTGTGAGAGACATCTGATCTATGGTCTCTCTCTCTCTCTGGAGCTACGCAGCCAAACCTGTGACGATGACGTCAGAGAGGGTCAGTGTGACGGGGTCCAGTCATGACGTCACTCACAGATCCGTCATCGGGATGCCATCCTGAAACGTAAGACACACGATGTTTTTGTTTGTTTGTTTGTTTGTTTCTTTCTTTTTTATTTGCTTTGTTTTGCTTTGGATTTTTTTGTAAACATCAGAGCCATCTTAAATGCAGTATTACAAACTGATAGATAATATTTGTATTCTCTAACAATTAGTCTCGACAAAAACTCCCAACCCTCTAACTGTCTCAAATGTGGCCTTGGAGTCCAGTAAGCAAAGTCACACTCAATCGAGTTGTAAAGCCAAACAGGAAATAAATGAAGTAAATACTTACTGAACAGTCATATAAACTGAATTCAATGAAAGTTGGAAAGAAAACAAATATGTTCAGCTTCAGGATGACATCAATTTTTCACCATAAAAGTAAGTTTATTAAGAATATTTTGAGATAAGAACTGATAAATATTAGCGACGTTTCGACTTACAGAGAATTCTTCGGCCTGCTGACTTGGTATGGATTGCTAAGAAGTGGATACTATGAAAATTCTACAACAACTACACTTTAAGGAAAACGCGTTTTCCGGAATACATAGAAAACACAGGAACGTTTTTGACAATAGAGTGACTTTGAAATTTGTATGGCTTGTTAACGACGAAATTAGTTAGGAAAAACGGTCTCCTATGTGACCTGTGTTTCCAATCTTTCATATTCTGTCTGTCTGTCTGTGTCTGTCTGTCTGTCTCTCTCTGTCTCTCTCTGTATGCCTTTCTTTCTGTTCGTCTATCTGCCTCCCCCCCATCTCTCTCTCTCTCTCTCTGTCTCTCCCACACCTCTCCTGAAGGTAGATTAAGAGAGAGGTATACACTTCAAAGGAGTCTCATTAACGTTTGATTCAGAACGCGCACAGTTGCGAACCTTTAAAAGAAGTTTCTGAAATGATCAAAATGAGAACTCAAAAAAATCATGATGATTTCCAATGGATTTCCTAAGAAGAATTTTCCAAGATCCGAAGTGACTTGGCAGCAGTGCAGTGTCTCTTCTGGTGGGTTGCCTCGTAACGACTTGACACTGACTGCTTCCTGTCAATTACCAGTCTCTTGGTGTTGGGACGGGCAAGGCTGTGGCTGTGGTCGATGGGTCGGAATGAAGGTGTGGGTGCAATGCCACTAAGACAGCATAGAAAATAGAACAGAAACAAATAAATCCAGAATCAACGCATGTTGTGGCACGTTTTTGCATGTCCCTGAAGATGAACGCCACTCTAGCAGACACACTACTCACAGCACTCCTGTAGGTTCTGGCACCGTCGAATTCTTGCAACAGCTCTCCGTGGAAATCGTCCCCCTCTTCCAGGTCGGGTATGAAGCCTCCATTCTCATAGCACACTTCTCTTCTGGCAGGGGTTTCTGCAAACATGGCGAACAGTCGGTTGTACGGCATTGTATTCTATGGCATTGTACCATGTTGTGCTGTATTGGACTGTGTGTGTGTTATGTTGTTTTGTGCTGTACTGTACTGCAGTGTCTTGTACCGTGTTGCATTGTACTGCGTTGCATTATACTGTGTTGTATTGTATGGTATTGTGCTGCACTGTATTCTGTTGCATTCTATCATGAAGAGCTGAAATCGATTTCCCGGCCTAGAACTTTGGATGCTATTCCATGGGAAAGCGCTTCACCATAGTTATATACATACATATACATACATACATACATACATACATACATACATACATGCATGCATGCATGCATGCATGCATGCATGCATGCATGCATGCATGCATACATGCATACATACATACATACATACATACATACATACGTACATACATACATATGTACATACATGCGTACGTACGTATGTACGTATGTACATATGATCATATTTTTTTTAAGTTAACGGTTTGCGCGTGCTATTGTTTACGCATCCATTAGGATTTTCCGCAAAGGTTTTCCTTGTCAAGGGTTCTTTTGATGTGGGCTCAGTGCATGCTATATATACGGGACCATGGTTAATCATCTTACCATGTAAAACAGCTCTCAGAACATCGTCTAACTTCTGAAAGCAGAGGGCGTGGGAGGGAAGGGTATGACACCCAGTCAGTACCTGACTCTCAAAGCACGGATCCACAAGTATGTTGCTGATAGTCCTGTTTGGGGAACATAGCCTGATGCACCGTGTCTTTTAGGTCAGAATTGACATGTGAAAACATAACAAAAAGAAAAATAAAGGATTCAACTTCCCTGTTTATCAAAAAATATTTTATAAACAACAATAAACAAAAAACTATGCAGACACAATTTTCCTCTATAAGGGGGGATGGGGGGGGACGATGAATTCAATTTATTCTTTGAATAGGACGTAAGATATCAAAAAAGACGGGACTGCGTTATCCTTCAAACACGTAATAGCATGTGACACAATATGGGTGCCAAAGGTAAATAAAGGATTGAGTACAGATACCCAAGGTGTAGACTTCCAGAATCCTACTCTTGGTGAACGATTATCAGTTCTCTGACCGCAGCAGACATACTGTACATGGTTAAGTAAAACCTTGTGACCTCAGACAAATGGTCAATGACTAATTAAATGCTATCTTATGGAGGAATCGAAATGCAGGATCTCGCGGGCTCAAGTCAGAGTACATCTGCTATTCTCACTGAAAAGAGCCAAGCTATCGCCTCGGGCCGCATCAGGGATAAAAAAAAAACAACAAACCACTTTCAACGAACACAAACACAAACACATCAATACGTGGAGTTTGATCAGCAAAACAAGAGAAGAAAATATAGAGTTCAGGATAAATTACCAAACGATTAAATTCCTTGGAAAGATAATGTCAAAATGGCCTGCATACACTTTGCATCGAAAATTCGATGGGCTTGGGTTTTCTTTCCTGTGTGTGTGTGTGTGTGTGTGTGTGTGGGGGGGGGGGGGGGGGGGGGGGGGGACGGCATGCTTGCGTGTGTGGTGTGCGCGCGCGCGCGCGTGCGTGCGTGTGTGCGTGCGTGCGTGCGTGCGTGTGTGTGTGCGTGCGTGCGTGCGTGCGTGCGCGCGTGCATTTTTGGCAAGAGTGTTCTCCCATGTGAACATCGGCTGCAAAATTATCCTGCTGTCGGTTCTTAAGGAAAATAAAGGATGGGCCAGAAAGAAAAAACAGCTTCAAAGAAATAGCAAGACATGCCAGCACATTCAATATCAACCTGCTGTATCGGCCTTCTTGTCCTCTGAATCGATCATAGTTCGTCTCATCTGTACTGGCGAATTCGAGGCTGCTTTAGTTCCTTCCTCGTCTTCGATTTGCACGCGCACTTCCTGCTCCATGGCGTGACAGGACAGAGAACTCTCACTGCCTGAAGGGAAGTAACTTCGCCTATGCTCTTCCTCACCCTCATCTTCCTCTACCGTGTCTTCCTCCGTGTCTCTCTCCTCTTCCTCTCTCCTGCGGTTCCCCCTTCTGCCCGGGGACCCGTCTATCGTGTCTTCGTCTTCCGATTCTGCCGTGGCCTGTAGTCCACGGGGCAGCTGTGGGCAGTCCCTCTGCTAGGTGATTGGATGATTTGACGTTTCTGTGTGCGCCTGGAACCGAGCCGTTGGGGACGAAGTCTGAAACGGAAACTGTGATTGCTGTTGATTCTGTTGATGCTGGCTTTTATCACAAGTCTTCTTTGCTACAGTCGTTCCTTTTTTTTCTTTTTTTTTTTTTTTTTTTGTTTACTCCTCTTTTTTTCTTTTTTCTGCTTTTGTTTTTGTTTTGCTTGCCTTTGGTGTGATCTTTGCATCGATTTTTTTTTTTCTAAATGAAATGAATTTATTGGTTTGACTGAACGGGAAAAAAGAAATCAAACAATGTGAAACATGAAATAGAAGTGTGTGTATGTTTCTGTGCGTGCGTCCGTGGGTGCTTGCTGTGTGTGTGTGTGTGTGTGTGTGTGTGTGTGTGTGTGTGTGTGTGTGTGTGTGTGTGTGTGTGTGTGTGCAGGGGTGGGGGGGGGGGGGGGGGTGTGTGTGTGTGTGGGTGGGTGGGTGGATGGGTGCGTGGGAGTGTGTGTGTGTGTGTGTGTGTGTGTGTGTGTGTGTGTGTGTGTGTGTGTGTGTTGTGTGTGTGTGTGTATGTTGACTGTAACCGTGCCTTCGGCAGTGGAGGGAAATGGACGAGGAAGAGAAAGATCTTGAGGCGGAAAGCGTGTTTGAAAACAAAATCGTGTACCGATTAAAAACCGAGTTTAGTGCTCAGTGTGACAGGTATGAGTAGTGGACATAATCCTGAGAAAAAAAATCCCCAGATGGACAACGTCAAAGACTGGCCTGGGCCTCTGTATTCTGTTGCACGTGTCTGAGAACAGTGGTCATCTCTGATCGCCTAGGTGTCTATCACGACACACCGCTTCCCGTCTGACGACCGTGATGAACCGTAAGTTCACCTGTCCTTTTACCGCGGTGCTTACACCTTTTAGCCAAAAACGTCACACCTGATTTCATGTTACTGTTTCATTTCCGTAAATGTTTCTTTTGTCTGAATCGTCGTCAGACAGGCGCAGGTCTCCAGGAGATAGTTTGAAACTGCTTGGAACCCAGTCCATTTCAAGATCCTTTCCGCTGCCAGAGAGCAGATATTGGTAATCGATTATGGTTAAACCGGAATCGTTACTGAAGTTTTCTAACAAATTTCCTCTTTCTCCAAGGGTCATTTGATCTCTGTTTTGTAATGACTGCATTCTGTCAGCAAGTGTGCATCATTGTGTTTGATCAGAACTGCAACAAATACCGGGATCGTCACAGGGTGTTTTTTTTCCTATCCTAACCTGGTCTTCGGAATATACCTCTGCGAATAAAACGTGTAAATGGTACGAGAACTTATTGTCTTGACTGCAACTTTCTTAATTCTAAATCAACGAGACCATCGCCAGTTTATTTTTTTACGATGCCGTTATTCACCACAAAGGCAGAAAAAAAAATAGTATATAACAGAAACTAAGGACAGAAATGACGACAATAAAGAAAGATGTTGAAAAGGGCAGACTCAGAGACGTAGCTGCGAGTACAGAAGGAGAAGGAGTTATTTTACTGAAGCCGCCGCCCCCCCCCCCCCCCCCCTCCCCCTTCGCATTCCCACGATGAACGTCACTTAGGTATTGCATTATATCATAAATTGACCTTTTATACCTGCGTCTTTTCCAGGTACGTGCTTGCTCTTGTCTTCGCTGATTAAAACTGAAAATACACTTTTTTCTGGCAGCGACCAAGCTAAACTAGGCGTTCCAAACGCTACAACGTCTCCAGTAATGGTCCTTGTCTTCTCATCATTTGAGGAACCGGAATGTGAAATCGGTAAGGCCATTGCGCAGTCAATAACCCCTTTGTTGTAATCTTTGTTCGGTGATCTTAACCACACAAAAAAAAATTATATCTCATTTCTGATCATTGTAAAAGAAGGAAGTCACAGTACAATCCACTAATCCTCCCTCCCCCTCCCCCTCCCCCTCTCCCCGCTGCAGCTTTTGCTACTGGGTTCATTGCTCTAGTCCTGGTTGCTACTTCTGGCAAGGTCATGTCTTCACCCGAGCCTACTTGTTCGACCCTGAACAAGATTACGCAAAAGTGTTTCTCTAGTTTTATGTCTAGTTGAAGTACACTTTGATGGATATAAAATATGAGTAATAAATCATTACGAGAGAGAGAGAGAGAGAGAGAGAGAGGAGAGGGAGGGGGGGAGGCAGAGGGACGGATGGACGGACACACACACACACACACACACACACACACACGCTCACACACACGCACGCACACACACACACACACACACACACACACACACACACACACACACACACACACACACACACACACGCACACACAGATAGATAGAGAAAGTGATGGAAAAAAAAAGAGTACACATTATCAGAATACGATTTCCAGTATGTGGAAATACCATTAAAACTATTAAAATGCAATAAAGGCATACCAGGTATGCACGCGCAGTGTTTCGAGTGATATTTCAACGTTACATAAAGAAATTGTATCAAAAATCCGAACAATACATTTCATTCACGGGTCACCTGAATTCTCCTGTCTCCAGGTACTGCGGTTGTTCTCCTTGAGGTTTTTTTCAGAGCTGCTAATTCTCGTTCCAGTCTTTCGATTTTCTCCTGGGAGAAATGCACACAAAAGAAATGGATCATACAAGCATGTCTACAGATAAGACGCAGATGCGCGTTCACGCATGGCTGCATAAAGAGTACAATGCATGTCTGTGTTTGAGCGCGCATGCGTGTGTGTGTTTGTGTGTGTGTGTTAGTCAGTATAACACTATGTAATCTGACAGTAAATGGTTTCAGTCAGTCATGTGTGTGTGTGTGTGTGTGTGTGTGTGTGTGTGTGTGTGTGTGTGTGTGTGTGTGTGTGTGTGTGTGTGTGTGTGTGAGTGAGTATGTGTGTGTGTGTGGTGGTTGGGGGCGTGCGTGCGAGTGTCTCTGTGTGTGAATGTGCGTGTGTGTGTGTGTGTGTGTGTGACAGACAGACAAACAGACAGACGCACACACACAAACACCACACACACACACACACACACACACACACACACACACACACACACACACACACACACACACGCACACACACACAACACACACACACACACACACACACCAACACACACACGCACGCACGCACGCACGCGCACACAGACACACACACACACACACACACACACACACACACACACACACACACACACACACACAACACACACACACACACACACACACACACACACACACACACACACACACACATACACACACACACACACCAGAGACAGAGACACAGAGAGAGAGAGAGAGAGGAGAGAGAGAGAGAGAGAGAGAGAGAGAGAGAGAGAGAGAGAGAGAGAGAGAGAGAGAGAGAGAGAGAGAGAGAGAGAGAGCGACATGAGAGGAAGAGAGCGAGGACGATGCATGCATCGCACGGCTTTTTTTCTTTTTTTTATCAGTTTACGTATATGCACAACAGTATGCTTAGCCAAAGAACAACTTTCTTTTTTTCGCCCGATGACAACTCCTTTGCTGCTTGGAATTCTTTCATGCGCGCAAAGTGAAAGCTGCACATGGGACCTCTTCTCGTCCGAAAGACCAGAATCTATTGAAGATAGGGTAGAAAGAGAAATGAACTCTGTCTCATATAAAGACTGTAACTATGACAGGGAAGTGACCCACTAGGATATCACTAGAGTTCCAGCTTTGCCTTGCTGGTCGTACCTTTTGTTTGGCGTTCTTGGCGTCCAGGGTGTTGCAACGTCCTGCATTTTAGAGGCCCCGGCCTTCCAGACCTCAATCTCCTGGTCCAGGTCTCTCTGAACCCTCTCTCTGCCTTGACTGTGGACATTGTCATCATCATCATCATCATCATCATCATCATCATCATCATCATCACCATCACCATCATCATCTTTATCTTCATCTTCATCATCTTCATCTTCATCACTATCATCTTCATCATTTTCACCACCATCATCCTCATATCATCACCAGCTTCAGAAACAACAGCAGCATCTTCTTCATCATCATCTTCAGCACCTCCAAAAGAATATTTGTTGTCGCCGCGTTGATTAATTATTGGTGTCATCGCCATTATCATCACAGTCACAGTATCATCATCATCACCGTCGTCGTCGTCGTCGTCGTCGTCGTCATCATCATCATCACCATCATCATCATTATCGTCGTCTTTTTCATTGTTACATCATCATCATGATGGTCGTTGTCATCATAATCACCATCGATGTTCTTGTTAGCATCATCATTGTGGTCGTCTTTCTTACATTGCCATCAGTAGTGCCACCAGATAATCGATGGAAAGCAAACACAGGGCAGTCTATATGGTTTAGTCAATCTTTACATAGTAACCACCTTCTGCTACAAAAGCTAAAATTACATTACACAGTGCAGCAGTATACGACACAATGTTTACACTGTACAACACTCCACGACGCAACATTATTTTTTGCTTATCTTAAATTAGTTTCAATCGAAAAAACGAAGACACGGAACAAACAGTGGAGTTTAGCCGTCGTTATACAATAGATTTGAGACATACTGATATGTCGAAGAGTTTATCCATTCCAACCCCTCTTTTGTATCAAACATCCTACCCTACACACATATGCAACAAACATTTCATCAAATAGGGGTGTGGTGCTTCTAGTCGTTCATGATTAATTTAAAGCATAGACTATAATGCTCAAATGATACCAGCTTCAATTGAAGGAAAACACAAATAAATACAAATATCTTAACATCAGTTAGAATCTGTGTTTTATATCTAATATATGAACCCACCGCCATCCATAATACTACAAGTCTAAACATAGTCTGACTGACACACAAAAGCGAATCTGTGACGCTTGATACACACTGTAGCACGAAGCCTTGAAACCCACGGTGTCACATTAATCATACCAAGGCTGATCGATTCAGCTTGGCGTCACATGACAGATGTGTCATACATTCGATTTATTACTATAGTATGCATGAGGCTACCAGTCTCATGACAGAGCATTCTATGACAGTTTACAACCTGTTTATATCCATTCGCTATCACAGGCCCACAGATCATAGCTAAGTAAACGTAATAATATACATGTACTGCTTTTACCGAGATTTCAGCGCATTCGTATACCAGCTGATTGCCAAGAAACTTTCGCCGCGTGTGTGCGTGCGTGCGTGCGTGTGTGCGTGCGTGCGTGCGTGCGTGCGTGCGTGCGTGCGTGCGTGTGTGTGTGCGTGCGTGCGAGCGTGTGTGTGTGTGTGTGCGTGCGTGCGCGAGCGTGCGTGCGTATGCGTGTGTGTTGCTGTCTGATTTGTGTGCCATATCACTGGTTTCTCTTCCTGGCTGCTTATTCTGTCTCTCAATGCCCAGCCACACCAGGTCCGCGCTATCGCAGTCCTGGCATAGTACGTGTGTCCATGGTGAGCAATTCATATCAGATCTTCATGCCGCAACCCACCAGAACAGACAAAGCACTGGTTCTCAGTCATTTCAGTGATGTTCAGTAGCACTGTTCTAATGCAACATACTCAGCAAAGAACTAAAGCCCCCCCCCCCCCCCCCCTCCTCCCCCCAACCTCCCCCGCCCTACTACTGATATCAATAGAAAGTTAGCATGGGTATCGACGTGGAGAGGTCACCGCGAAAGCAGGGCATAAAAAGAAACAGCAAACGGCAATATTCTTTTCTTTTTTTTCAGACACGATCATTGAGAATGATGATGATGAAGATGATGCCGTGGTTTTCCATTCTGGTCTCAGACTGCACGACAGGGCTGTCCTGTGAGCTGGCGTCACCAGGCTTTTAAGGGCACAAACACTGGCAGTTAAAAAGAAACCATCTGAATCACGTCAGCATCGCTTGACAGCGAGGTCCTTGCAAAACATCCGATGTCGTTACTCTTCTAAAATCACAGCCCAGCCCTTAAGGGCTGTCAACACACGCAAGAGGAAAATTGCATCTTGAGAGAGTGACGAGCAGCAGAGACAAACGCGATCAATGAACGGCCAAAGTAGCTGACGACACAGTAGTTAAATTATTTACATTCTAAAGGCGGACAAGACGATGCTGTTTTAAGAGCGGTGGGCATTCGCCTGGCTGGATTCTCTACTCCTAGATTAAAAAAGAAAGTGATGAAAGTTTAAATGTTTGAAAGAAAACGTAAAAACGCCATATGGGCCTGTAGACACGCAGAAAGAGTAGCTAGTGTTCAGTATGATTACAGTGTGCTTTTTCACTACTTAGTTGCAAGATTACAAGAAGAAGACGGCGTGTCACAAACTGTGACAGGAAAAAAAAATAGTGTGAAAGTGTTTCCGGAACACAGACAGGAGAATGGGACCACAAATGCCAGAAAACAATAGACTAATGTCAGAAGAATATCTCAAAATAAAAGGAAATGGAAAAGGGATTTGACCATACTTCTCCGGTTGGGAATATATTGTAACACTTGCGACGTAATACACAACTAGGCTTCATTTGCTTTCCTTTCCTTTCTTACTTGTTCTCTGATACATGACTTACTGTTGCAGGCGTGAGGCAGACGCCAGAGGCGGAAGATGATGATGAAGGTGCAAACCTCCAGTTCAGACAGACGTCCGTTGACCTCGAAGGCGATCTCCACAGCCAGGGAGGCACAAACCACCACCAGGTCCACCACCTGCAGCAGAACGGCCACAGGTCGTCCTCATCTTGCTGTGGGTTCTTTCAATTGAGGCTGGTACATACTGCAGTCAGTTCAGACGAGTTTCCTTCTGTTTGTGAAGCGTGGTGTGGTTTGGTGTGTGTGATGTGGGGCTGGTGTAGTATCGTGCCGTATGGATGGTGAGGTATGATGCACGTTGTGGTGTGGTGCAGTGTTAGTTTCTGTCCTGTGGCCGCGTAGGGGGTGCGGAGAGGTGCGGTGTGGTGTGGTCTTGGGCTGTACTATCTTCTCTTCTGCCGTGCTGTATTGTGTCCTGTTGTTCTCTGATGCTCTGCGATGTATTGTTCTGCATACTGCATAAACCTACACTGCACTGAATAGTAGTACTCTACTTAATCGCACTGTTCCGTGCCGTTCCAGACCGCATAGCGAATACACGACTTTGTAGTGAAGTGTAATGTTTCGTACGCTTTTTTTTTTCTCGTTCTCCTCTTTACTACATTGTAACAGTCTGTGATGTTTTGATCAGCATCATGTATGACAGTCTGTTGTCAATTGCGTAATAAACATACACGCATCGCAATAAAAAAAAAAATCTTCACCGCAAATGTTACCTGATTATAAGAAGCGAAACGTTTTGTGCTTATCCATTCGGTGCAGGTGAAGTAAAATCCAAATTACAGACTGTACAACATTAATAGTCCAGAGGGAGGGAGGAAGGGGGGGGGGGAGGAATTGCTTTTATAGAATGCGTTCAATTTCTTTTTTTTTTTCAAAGATTTATCAGAAATAAAAACGAGTCATTCTTCTACGTTTTATTTAGTTGTTTGTCCTTGTGAACATGTAAATCCAAACTTTTTTTTTAATGTGTGACAAACTACGCCCAATATGTTAATAAGAACAAGAAAGAGGTGGAATTTACCTGCCAAGGTTGCACGAAGAATTTGCGTCGGAACACAGCTATTTTCACCAGCATCTGTGACATAAAGAAAATCATTAAAACATTGAAAACGTGCGAGGAGAAAGTACATGGAACCCAACATACATATAACACACAGTGAGCGAGATGGGGGAAGTAGGGAGGCAGGAGAGATGGAGAGAGAGAGAGAGAGAGAGAGAGAGAGAGAGAGAGAGAGAGAGAGAGAGAGAGAGAGAGAGAGAGAGGACAGACAGACAGACAGAGATAGAAAACAGACGTTTAGTCAGAAAGACAGACAGACATAGAGGGGGAGGAAGAGGAAAGAGGGGAGAGGAAAGACACTGGGATACTATGTGTAGCTGAACACGTAAGGCTCAAATGAGGGCAGAACATACGTGCCTATGCATCTGATTCACTGCTATTCGGAAAACAACTCATATTTCTGCAGGAAACAATCGTTGTCACAAACTCAGACTTTCAGACTTTTGGGGATCCTTTGGTCCCCACAAATTAACCGCCCACAGAGTGTGTCATTTCCTTTTTTTTTTTTGGCGCTCCCCCCCCCCCCCCCCCCCCCCCCCCCCCCAGTCCAGTTAAGGCGGAAGAGCAATTTTTGAAAAGGCGGGGACATTTTGTTTTAATAAAGTGTGGAAACCGTTTTTCAGTGAGTAAATCTAATGATGCCTTAAACCAACGCAAAGCAGTTTTGTTTTCAACCTTCTTGTGTCGCAAGTTCGCCAGCTTTTAGATTATTCGAATCAGTCTACATACCAGTCTAAAATCTTTGCTTGCAAAAT
>JADBJO010000839.1:446486-448986 GCA_016801955.1 Conus betulinus
CATTTTGCACACACGTAAAATCCCATCCCAACTTTCGGAAAGGAAAGGCCACGTTACACATAGCATGCACCCTCCCCGAAGATGGAGTATGGCCGCCTTAATGGCGGGATAAAAAAAAACAAAACGGTCATACACACAAAACTCCACTCCCTTTGTTGAGCAGATGAGTTTAATACCTGTCTGTCTAAACAGGGAGTGTCCGCAGGAGTATCAGCCTGCGTACGCAGAAGAAGAAAGAAGAATCCCACCTCAGTCCCATCCTCCGGCCGGAAAGAAATCTAGGAAGTTGTCTCTCATGCTAGATAGGTCAGGCCCCACTGTCAAAAAAAAAAGAAAGAAAGAAAGAAAGAAAAAGAAAAAAAAAAAGAAAAAGAAAAGAAGTGAAAAAAGAGGTTCGAGGACCACAAAAAAAGGACCAGACTGTCTTGTTAGAATAAGGCCAGTTTTACCGACATTTTCAGTTTTCACTTATAAACCGTCATATGTCAAAGACAGAGACATAGAGAAAGGGGGGAGGGGAGGGGAGAGCAGAAGGAAGGTGGTGGGTAGGAGGGAAACACAGATAACTACAGACAGACCGAAAGACTCCACAGGCAGACATACAAATCGACAGACAGGTACACGGACAGACCAGACAGACAGAGGAAGAGAAGGGAAGACGGCGAAGTATAAGAAAGGGGGGTGGGGGGTGGGGTGGGGGTGGGGAGTGGGGTGTTGGGATGGGGGGGGCGTAGGGAGAGTAAGAGACAGATACAGAAAACTCCAAGCCGGCAGGCAGACACACAGAGAGTAGGTAACAGGCACAGTACCAGGGGGAGAGGAAGGAAAGGAAAAGAGAGGAGGGACGAGAGGGGAGGGGGAAGAAGAGAAGGGGGAGGGGAGAGGAAGGAGAGGAGGGGAGGAGGAGAGAGAGAGGGGAGGGAGAGGGGGAGGAGGGATGGAGGGGGGGGGGGGGAGGATGGAGGAGGGAGAGAGGGGAGAGGAGGAGGGAGAAGAGAGGGGGGGGAGGGGGAGAGGGGGTGGAGGAGAAGGGGAGAGGAGGTAGAGGGAGAGGGGGGGGAGAGGGGGGGAGGGGGGGGGGAGAGGAGAGAGGAGGGGGGGAAAGGAAGGGGGGGGGAGAGGGGGAGAGGGGGAGAAGAGGGAGAGGGGCAGAGAGGAGAGGAGGGGGAGGGGGGGGAGGAGAGAGAAGAGGGAGGGGGGGGAGAGGGAAGGGGGAGGGGAGGAGGGGAGGAGGGGAGGCGGGGGGGAGGGGGGGGGGGAGGAGGGGAGGAGGGAGGGGAGAGAGGGAGGAGGAGCGGGAGGGGGGAGAGGGGGGGGAGGGGGAGGGGGAGGGAGGGGAGGGGGGGGAGAGAGAGGAAGGAGGGTGAGGAGGAGGAGAGGGAGGAGAGGGGAGGGGAGGGAAGTGGGAGGGAGGAAGGGAGGAGGGGAGGGAAGGGGGGAGGGGGGGGGGGGGAGGGAGATAGAGGAGGGAGAGGGAGGGGAGGAGGAGGGAGAGGAGAGGGAGGGGGGGGAGGGAGGAGGAGGGGGAGAGGAGGAGGGGGGGGGAGGAGGGGGAGGGGAGGGAGAGAGAGAGGGGAGGTGGGGGAGAGGAGGGGGAGAGATGAGAGAGGAGGGAGGGGAGAGGGGGAGGGGAGTGGCAGAGGAGGGGAGGGAAGAGGGGGGAGGGAGGACAGGGGGAGGGGGGAGGAGTGGAGGGGGAGAGGGAGGGGGAGGGGGGAGGGGGAGAGGGAGGAGGGGAGGAGGATGGGGGGGGAGGAAGGAAGGAAGAGGGAGAGGAGGAGGGGGGAGGGGGAGGTGGAGGAGAGAGGAGGGAGGGAGGAGGGGAGGAGGGGGGGAAGGAGGAAGGAGGGGAGAAGGAGGGAGGGAGGGGGGAGGAGGAGGTGGGAGAGAGGGAAGGGAGAGAGGAGGGGGGGGGGGGAAAGAGGGAGACGGAGGAGGGGGAGGGGGAGGGGGAGGAGAGAGGAGGCAGGAGGGGGGGGAGAGAGGGGGAGAGGGGGGGAGAGAGGGGGGGGGGGAAGAGGAGGGGAGAGAGGGGAGAGGGGAGGAGGAGAGGGGAGGAGGGGGGGGAGAGGGAGGGGAGGGGGAGAGAGGGAGGGAAGAGAGGAGGGGAGGGGGGAGAGAGGAGGGGAGGGGGAGAAGGGAGGAGGGAGGGGACGGGAGGGAGGGAGGGGGAGGAGGGGAGAGAGGGAGGGGGAGGGAGAAAGGGGGAGAGAGGAGAAGGAGGGGGGAGAGGGAGGAGGGGAGGAGAGAAGGAGAGAGAGGGGGAGGGGGGGAGGAGGGAGGGCGAAGGAGGGAGGGGGGGGGAAGGAGGGAGGAGGAGGGGAGAGAGGAGAGGGGAGGGGGGGAGAGGGGGGGGGAGGAGGAGGAGAGAGAGGGAGGGGGGGGAGGGAGAGGGGGAGAGGAGGGGAGGGGGGGAGGAGGGGGGAGGGAAGGGGGGAGAGGGGGGAGGGAGGGGGGGGGGGGAGAGGGGAGGAGGGGGGGGAGGGAGGAGGGGGAGAGA
>JADBJO010000839.1:458986-461486 GCA_016801955.1 Conus betulinus
TGTGAAAATTGGGAAGACTAACATCTTTTTTTTTCCAGAATGAGTAAGATTGTGCTGGTAGATATAAAAAAAACGGCAGAGAGAGAGAGGAGAGAAGAGAGAGGAGATGAGAGAACAGAGTGAGAGGAGAGAAGAGGGAGAAGAGAGTGAGAGAGGAGTGAGAGCAGTGAGGAAGGGGGGACAAGAAAAGGGGACGTCAGAGACAGAGAGAGAGGAGAGACAGAGAACGAAGGCTGGGGTGAGTGTGTGTGTGGTGACCGGTGTGTGTGAAAAGAGACGACGTGTGTGTGGAGTGTACAGTGTGCGAGAGCAGTGTGTGACAGTGGGGTGTACGTGTGAGGGTTTGTGTGGTGGAGTGTGTGAGTGCGTGCGCAGAGAAGGTGAGGAGAGGAGAAAGAGGAGCTTATGAGACACGAAATGAGACTAATAGCCCAGAGCTAGCAGCAAAGAGATGAGAGAGGGAGAGCAATAGGCAGATCGAGGGGACCGAGCCACGAGTGAAGAGGCTGAGGTCACCAGGAGAGGAGGATTCGAGGCCCGACAGACAGAAGGCCAAGGAGTACAGAGAAGGAAATGTGGGATAGAATGTCTGAGGCAAAGAGGACGAGAGAGAGTGGGGATAGGAGAGGGGAGCGCCGTTAGCACAGAGAAAGAGGGAGAGGAAGAGAGAATGAGTAGAGAGTGAGTGAGATGGCCACAGCCAGAGGGGGAGGAGAGGAGAGGCAGAGAGCAGGCCAAAGAGAAGAGAGGAGACGAGGGACTATGAGGTTGCCAGCGGAGAGTGAGTGGAATCACAGAGTGGGTGGGGGGGTCGCTGTGCAAAACAAACAGCAGGGTGTGTGTGTGTGTGTAGTGTGTGCACAGTGTGTGTGTGTGGCCGTGTGTGTGCGAGGTGCGTTGTGGTGTGTGTGGGTGTGGGTGTGTGAGTGTGCGTGTGTGTGTGTGTGTGTGTGTGGATTGTTGTGTGCGAGTGTGTGTAAGTGGTGTGAGGTCGTGCGGCGTGCGTATGCGTGGCGTGTGCGTTCGTGGCACAGGAGAGCTTTCTGAGCTACTTAAGGTAAGATAATGTTGCTAATAGCCCAGCTAGCAGCAAAGCAACCTACTTGAGCCACAATAGCCAATCGATCACCGTGCCACGACAGATGCTGAGGGGTCACAGGCGTCAGGATCAGGCCGAGACCAGCCAAGGGTGTTGAGAATTACTATGTGTAATTCAATGTCTGGACACGAAGCGTCTCTTCCAGTCGTGGGGATGAGAGGGAGAGAGCGCCGTTCGCACCACAAACCAGAGAGAGAGAGAGAGAGAGAGAGGAGAGAGCCCAACAGACAGAGAGAGAGAGAGAGAGAGAGAGAGAGACAAAGAGAGTGGGGGCCCTCCTTAGTGGCCCTCAAGAGAGAGACCCGTTAGCCCTGCCCAATATCGGATGAGAGAGAGAGCATGTTTACGGGGTCAGCGACACATTGAGGAGAGAGAGGAGAGAGGAGAAGGAGACGGTAGAGGGAGAGGAGAGAGACAGAGCGACAGGACAGAGAGAGAGACAGGAGACAGACAGACAGAGGACAACAGACAGACAGCCTGGTGGCAGAAACGCACACGCAGAACAGACAGCAAAGAGAGAGATGGAGAGAGAGAGAGAGAGAGGAGAGCCAGAGAGGACCGACAGACATGACAGACAGACAGAACAAGCCATCTTGCGACAGAGAAGAGGATGGGGAGAAGATCGGTAGGGGACAGTCACGTGAGTGAGAGAGTAGACGAAGAGTCAGAAAGAAGAGGCCTGAGAGGATAGCATCAGAGAGAGAGGAGAGAGAGATGAGAGGAGAGATGGAGCAGTGGGAGAGAGAGAGGAGAGGGGAGAGAGAGATCAGGTGCTTCTTGCAAGCGGAGTGAGAGAGAGAGAGAGAGACAGACAGACAGACAGGACAGACAGACAGACAGACAGAAGACAGACAGAGACCGAAACAGAGCAGGTCAGAAAGGGAGGCTGGAAATATAGCATCAAAAGAGTCTGGGAGAAGAGAAGAGAGAGAGAGAGGAGAGAGAGAGAGAGAGAGAGAGAGAGAGAGAGGAGAGAGAGAGAGAGACAGACAGACAGACAGACAGACAGACAGAGACAGAGACAGAGGTAGAGGCACAGACAGACAGACAGACAGACAGCGACACAGTGATAAAGAGACCCACATAGATAAAAAAAAAAAAAGAGGAGAGGGGGGAGGGGGTGGACACACACAGAGATCAAAGTACCTCAGCAGTATTACAACAAGGAAAAGAACGAGCTACAAGTCACAAGAAGAAAGGGAAACGAATGATGAAACGGCGGACACGTCTTTCAAAGCAGCTCCGTTCTTCTTGTCCAGCACCGAACAGGCAAGGTCTGAGCCTTGGCTAGAATATTCACACTGAAAAGATGCGATCGATTTCTAGTACAGCAATGCTTCTTCTCCAGATTG
This sequence comes from Conus betulinus, assembly GCA_016801955.1. NCBI lineage: Eukaryota > Metazoa > Mollusca > Gastropoda > Neogastropoda > Conidae > Conus > Conus betulinus. Next base: position 461,438 of record JADBJO010000839.1, read on the forward strand.
ATGCACGTGACCTTTCCTTCCCTTTTTTTTTTTCCGTTCGTCTTTTACG
>JADBJO010000839.1:468986-471486 GCA_016801955.1 Conus betulinus
TCACACACAAAACGCTACTTCTTCACAATCGCCAAAGTCGTGATCATCGTCAACGTTATGATATCACCAGCATCATCAGCCTCAACCCTCAGCCACAACGACACCAACAACACCAACAGGACCCACCCCAAACACCTCGGTGATCTTCGTTTTGTTGTCTGTCGCTGGGTGTGACCCGAAGGAACTGGGGGAAGGGTGGGCCCAGACATCGTAGATTTTGGACATGGTTGTCTCTCACATCATACCGCCACTGTCCCCCTCCCCCACAGAAATCCCGGGCAGATGTCACACACCTTCCTCTCGGCCGCACGACACCAAAAAATACGATCAATCCGAGTCCTGTCTTATTTCAGAGGAAACAAATCTAACAAGAAGTCCGCATGTCACAGTGATATCAGCGCACTCCGATCTTTCTCGACTGGATGTTGTCAACAGCAGGGGGAGACGTCGGTGTTGAGGTCATTAACGCCAGCTGATGACCACTGCACCGTGTCCCAGCACGCCAGGACTGACCACTGAGCGATATTGGCTGTCTTAAGTGGTGGCGATCAGTCCCCGAGTGCCATTCGCGTACAGCTGTCTTAGTTGTGACGGCTGATGGATGACCGACCGCTGAGGACACGCCCAGCCCGTAAAAGCTATTTCCACAACGATCCTCGTGCCTTGAACTACGTCAAGCGCGTCAGAACAGTCGATGAAACATAATCACTTCAAGCAGTTTGAACTGTTTTTGTTTTGTTTTGTTTACCCGCGAGCTCGATTTGCTGTCTTTGTTGTCTCTTCAATGACAACGCCGCAGTCCAAGAAAATAAACCCACAAAATCAATACAGAAAAATTTATTTGCAATTTTTGCTTTTGTTTTGTTTTGTTTTGCTTATGTTTTGTTTTGTTTTGTTTTTGTTTTTGTTCCTCACCAGCTGATGCCAGGCTGGTGCCATCTTCCAACAGGAGTGGTGTGACTGAACGAGCAGAGTCTCAGCCTTTCACAGAACTGAGAAACATACACAACACCACGTCGCTGGCACCGCAATACCAACCATTTCTTTCCCTGATTTTCACTGCGGGCCAAAAACCAAACTGTCCAGGAAAAAAAAACACGTCATATTTTTCTTCCAGAAATAACTTTCCCGACTCGCCAATACCTCCAACAGAGAGACGACTTGCGAAAGTGTCGGTCTCCCGTCACGACTGTGACTGTCCTGTCGATCGAACGACCCTCGAGGCTCAAACGGACAAACAATTCAGTCCACCTCAACCCTTCCACTTCATCGAGGCCGAGTCACTGTTTCTCCTGAAAACGCCGCCGAGCCCAGGCAGGCAGGCACGCACGCACGCAGGCAGGCAGACAGACGAATCAATCTGTGTGGCAGCCACACGTAAATGCCATCGATTTGAAGTGGTAATGTCAGCTTCTTTGTGTTGTGTGTGTGTGTGTGTGTGTGTGCAGATCCCCCCCCCCCCCCCCCCCCCCCCCCCCCCCCCCCCCCCCCCCCCCCCCCCCCCCCCCCCCCCCCCCCCCCCCCCCCCCCCCCCCCCAGTTCTGTGAAAGCACTGAAAGCAGTCATGGCGCGTTTGTTTGGTTCTACTAGCACGTGTCGCATGCATTCCACCCAGAGTGACCCGTTAATTCAACTCTGAAACCAGGTCAGATTCGCCTGTTATCGGTTCGCCTACTCTTTGAAGGTGCCGACACTCTCAAAGCGCTCGTTGGGGAGTTTTTCGCTTTGATTCTTTGTCCCGTTTCGTGTACCAGCCTCTCCTGTTTCATGTTAAACTTGTAGTTCTAAAACCCTGTCTTGACACAGGCCAAATATACCCACGAGGGTATTCAAAAAGTTTCTCTTCTCTCTCTCTCTCTCTCTCTCTCTCTCTCTCTCTCTCTCTCTCTCTCACACACACACACACACACACACCCGGTTTCCATGAACACTTGCATCTGATTCAACAAGTCAGTGAAAATATCATGCTGTTAGTCGCTATTCAACCTTTTTTTCAACTTCTGGATATATATATATATATATATATATATATATATATATATATATATGTGTGTGTGTGTGTGTGTGTGTGTGTGTGTGTGTACAACAATATGTTTATCTGACAGTAAATGGTTTCAGTCAGTCAGTGAGTGAGTGTGTGTGTGTGTGTGTGTGTGTGTGTGTGTGTGTGTGTGTGTAAGCGTTTGTGTGTGTGTTATGTGTATGTTTCTGTGTGCATTTCTGTGCGTGTTTCTGTGTACAGGTGTGTGTCATGCGGTTTTTTATCTCTGTATAGTGAACACTTTCAGAGAGAAAAAGACACGTGCGTAGAATACATATAAAAGCAACTGACGTCTTATTGAGTTCATAGACGACGCGGGAATATACGAATCGGAGTAATCATTATGCGTTTCAGGCATCCGCGTAGGCACCAAAAACTCTGCGCTTGTCAGAAGCGTCCGACAACTTTAGTAGTGAACGCTGAAGGGATTATCGTTCGTGGCATAACTCAAACGTCTGG
>JADBJO010000839.1:476486-478986 GCA_016801955.1 Conus betulinus
GAGAGAGAGGCGGAGAGGGGTGAGAGAGAGGAGAGGGGGAGGGTGAGGAGAGAGGTGAGGGAGGATGAGAGGGAGAGAGAGGAGGAGAGGGATGGGAGAGAGTGATGAGAGAGAGACGAGGAGAGAGAGAGCGAAAGAGAGAGGGAGGGGGAGGGGGGGAGGCGGTAAGAGAGAGAGAGAGGACCAGGAGGAGGGAGTGGAGAGGAGGAGGGAGAGGAGGGGAGTTGAGTGGGGAGTGGGATGAGAGAGGAGAGAGAGAGAGAGAGGAGGATGGAGAGAGAGAAGAGAGAGGAATGAAAAGAGACGAGGAGAAGGACTATGAAGAGAGGAGAGGGAGAGGAGGCGGAGAGAGAGAGATAAGATGGAGAGAGGAGAGGGAGAGGAGAGAGGGGGCCCGAGGAGAGGAGAGGGAGAGGCGGAGAGACGAGAATGAAGAGCCGAGAGAGGAGAGACTGAATGGTGAGAGGAGAAGAGAGAGAGAGAGAGAAATGAGGGAAGCGGATGAGAGGAGAAGATAGGAGAGGGAGAGAGAAGGAGAGAGAGGAGAGGAATGGAAAGAGAAGGAATGAGGGAGAGTGGGAGAGAGCGAGAGGAATGATTTGAGGACGGGCAGAGAAAGAGGGACGAGAGAGAAGAAAGAGAGGGGTGGAGGAGGAGGGGGGAGAGGGAGAGGAGAGAAGATCGGAGTGGAGGAGAGGAGGGAGAGAGACGAGAGGGGGAGGGGAGGGGAGAGAAGAGAGAGAAGAGAGAGGGGAGAGAGAGAGCGAGAGACGAAGAGAAGGAGAGGAGAGGGAGAGGGAGGAGAGGAGAGAGAGAATGGAGGAGGTTAGGAGGGAGAGAGAGGATGAGGAGGAGGAGAGAGGGGACGAGGAGGAGAAGTGAGGGAGAGATTTGAGAGGAGAGAGGGAGAGAGGAGAGAGAGAGAAATGAAAGGAGCGGAGAGAGAGAGGGGGTGAAGCTGGATGAGAGGAGGAAGATCGGAAGGAGAGAGAGAATTGGAAGATGGGTAGAGGAAGCGGGAGGAGGGAGAGAGGAGAAGGAGAGAAGAGAAACGAGAGAGGGAGAGAGAGAAAGAGGTGAGAGGAGAGGAGAAGAGGGGATTGACGAGGGAGGGAGAGAGGTTTGAGGAGGGAGGAGAGGGAGAGAGGAGGGAGGCGGGAGAGAGAGGGGAAGAAGGAGAGAGGAGAGGAGGTGGAGAGGGAGAGGGGGGAGGAGACGAGGAGAGGGAGAGCGAAGAGGGGAGGATGAAGGGAGAGAGAATTGTGAGACGAGAGGAGAATATGGCGAATGAGTGAGAGGAGGGTGAGGAGGACGAGAGAAGAGAGGAGAGATGAGGACGAGAGGGAAGAGAGGCGAGAGTGGAGAGAGAGGGAGAGAAGAGGAATGATGGAGAGGAAGGAAGGAGAGAGAGAGATGAAAGCGATGGCGAGCCCGGGAGGAGGAGAGGGAGAGTGGGGAGGAGGAGGAGGAGACCAGGGGGAGGAGAGATGGGAGAGAGAGAATGAAAGATGAGAGAGTGAGAGGGCGGAGAATGGGAGAGAAAGGAGAGGAAGGACGGAGGGAGGAGAACGAGGTGGAAACAGAGAGGAGGGGAGAGAGAAGGGAGAGGTGGAGGGGAGGGTAGAAGCAGAGAGGATGAGATGAGAGAGAGAGAAATGAAGGGAAGAGGGGGAGTGGAGAGAGGGAGGAGAAGAGTTTTTGTGAGATGTAGGAGGAGGAGAGAGATGAGGGAGAGGGGGCAGATGAGTGGAGGAGAGAGGAGAGAGGTGAGAGAGAGAAGGAGAGAGGAGACTGAGAATGAGAGAGAGGGGCGAGGAGGAGAGGGAGAGGGAGGCAGAGAAGAGCGAGAGAGTGTGAGAGAGGAGAGAGGAGAGGAGAGGGAGATGGAGGAGGGGAGGAGGACGGGCGGGGAGACGAGGAAGAGAGAGAGAGATGAACAGGGGGAGAGTAGGAGAGAAGGAGGAGTGAGAGAGCCCCCCCACCCCCGCGGAGGAGAGACGGAGAAGAGAGGTGAGCCGAAAGAGAGAGAGAGAGGGAGGATGAGAGAGAGGGAGAGAGAGCGAAGGGAGAGAGAGAAGGGAGGGGGGAGAGGAGGAGGAGGAGAGAGAGGGAGAGAGAGAGAAGGAGAGCGGGGAGAGGTAGAGAGGAAGATCGGAGAGAGAGGGGAGGGCGCCGAAGAGGGAGAGGAGAGGAGAGGAGAGAGAGATTGGGAGATGAGAGAGAGATGAGATGTGAGGAGAGGAGGAGAAGAGTATGAGGTGGAAGAAGGAGGAGTGGGAGGAGCGAAGAGCGAGAGAGAACGAGAAGGAGAGAGAATGAGAGGTTGAGATGAGAGTGGAGAGAATGAGGAGAGAGACGGAGAATGGGAAGGTGAGCGGATGACGAGTGCGAGGGAGACCCACGGAGATGAGAGAGAGAGAGGAGAGAAGGGAGCGAGCGGAGTGAAGAGGAAGGAGGAAAAGGGAAATGAAGTGGGAGAGGGGAGAGAGGAGAGAGGGAG
>JADBJO010000839.1:483986-486486 GCA_016801955.1 Conus betulinus
GAGGTAGACACAAAGCCAATTTGAATGACAGGAAGTAATGGATACCTCCAATAACCCCAGCCAGCGGAAGCCTGAAACCTTTATCCTGCCCTCTCTATATGTATTACCAAGCACTTTCGCTTGACAGCCCTAGTTTTTGGGTAAGGCTCAAAAACAGGTCATTGGAGCGGGGCATCCACAATGTCTGTGTACAAAGTTGTTTCACAACGATCGCGCAATACAGTCTCCTAATCACATCTTTGCCGTTGGCTGAAAAAAAAAAAAAAAAACCGCTGTCAAGCGTGTCCTCCATATGTGACGGCACGGTTCTCCTCAGTCCTGTGGAAATGAACGGGCACGTGATGTATATTGGAGATTTTCTTGATATTTGTTTTATGGCCACATGTTTTTTCTCTCGGTAAGGCTCACACACACACACACACACACACACACACACACACACACACACACACACACACACACACACACACACACACACACGCACGCACGCACACACACACACACACACACACACACACACACACACACACACACACACACACACACACGTTGGTAATCAACAGCTATTCTGAGGATGGTTTCAAAAGCATTATTGATCATCATTCGCTTTTTTTTTTTTTTCACGCGTGTGTGTGCGCATAAATGTATATACACACATATACATACATATACACATGTGTGTGTGTGTGTGTGTGTGTGTGTGTGTGTGTGTGCGTGTGTGTGTACATGAAAATTCAGTCCTCCACCTGTCTGTAGCCTACACAGGCTCAGAGGCTTTTGCCACAATTGTTCAACAGATATTAGGGAACAGAAAGAGTGGATCCACACAATTAAGAAGATTTACGAGTGGAAGTTGTTTGCTTGTAATAAACCTTGATTCGATGTCAAGGTCGCATGCTCCAATACAATATGATCAAGTGTAGGCTGTTTACACGAAGATTAAAAATGTTATTCACTGTGTCAGTTGTCTAAAGTATTAGCATTTGTTGTTGTTGTTGTTGTTGTTGTTGTTGTTGTGTTTTCGTTGTTGCTTTGTCGTTGTTCTTGTTGCTGCTGTTTGAATCTATGCGCTATTTCAAACTTTGCAATATTTTCATTGCCATTCCTTGATCAAAATAGAACATAACTGATCGGGCAAACAAACTAAGAAGAGGAAGAAGACCAAATAAACATGATGATAATAATAATGATGAAGAGATGAAGGCGATGCTAATGACGACGATAGAGGTGATGAGATGATGATGATGATGATGATGATGATGATGATGATGATGATAGATGATGATGACGACGACGACGACAACGACGACGACGATGATGATGAAAAGTAGTAGAAAATCATGCGGAAGGGGTGGCAAAAAGGAACGGAAAACGAAGAGGAAAAGCACACAGCGATTAAGAACAGAAAAAGAGCAAGAGACAGAAAGTGTGTGAGAGAGAGGATAGAGAGGACGTGGGGAGGGGGAGGGGGGGGGGGGGGGCAGACAAACAGATGGATACAGACGAACAGAAGAAGAAGAGGAAGAGGAAGAAGAAGAAGGAGATGATGATTATGATGCTGCTGCTGCTGATGATGATGATGGTGATGATGATGATGATGATGATGATGATGACGATGATGATGATGAAAGATGAAAACGTGCTGAGAAAGAGAGAGGGAGGGGAGCTGGGGAGGAGGGGGGGGGGGGAGAAGAGGGAGACGGACAGACAGACAGAGAAACAGAGACAGAAACGGAGAGAGGCATAGACTCTTTACTGCTATTTGCAAAGAGTGCTCACTTGACAAGGGAGTACAAAATAAAACATGAAACAGCAAAACAACACAACAGAACAAAACTGGAGTGAAAGCAAACGAAATTCAGATGAACAATAATCTTTGTTTCAGCTACAACATTCACACACAGAATATTATCAACGAGCTAAAGAGAATCGCAACATTTTTTTTTCCAGTTCCAGTGTGTTAACATTGTAAAATAAAAACTTACATTCTGAACAAAATCTACATTATTCTTCACCAAATCACAACATATTCTTTTGTTTTTACTTTGTCGCTAAAACATAAATTGTTTGTGTCGAATTCCCAACACTCTTGCTGTAGAGTTAGAACGTTGTCTAATCACATCCTCGTTGTCTAGCGTGGCCATGTCTCTATTGTTTGGCGCTTACTTCCACAAAATCCCACATTTCTTTAAAAATCATTTTCAGATTTACAATGAACATCCCCCCCCCACTCTCCCCCCCCCCCCCCCCCCCCTTACCCTAAATCTTACCTTCAGTTGATGCATTACACATTGAACAATAGGACCAAAAGGAAGGTGTCCTTTATAAGCATTAAGAGTGCCATTCCATTTGTGCCTTTGTGGTCATGGTTTTCAGTACGGTATTCGAAATGGTCCGGTACATTTGTGTGTGTGCGACAGATTGGCAGCGGCACCGCACAGTCTTCCTTTTTTCCTTTCAGTCATAGCACACACGCACGCACGCACGCACGCACGCACGC
>JADBJO010000839.1:491486-496486 GCA_016801955.1 Conus betulinus
AGCATCAGTTGCTCCTGTGTGTAATGCATACACAGATGAGTAATAGGCATAGAGAGAGAGAGAGAGAGAGAGAGAGAGAGAGAGAGAGAGAGAGAGAGAGAGAGAGAGAGAGAGAGATCTTTGTTTACGAGAGTAATAGATAAGCATTGGTGTGCTCTTTTACACCTAGACGACACAGAATGAAATCAGACAATAATCAATTCAGAAGCGTGCAAACTGAAAAGGTGTAATTCAACGAGAGATTTGAGTAGGGTCAACGACAACAGAATGAAATACCAACTACAACAATAAAAAAAATCAATTCAGAAGCGTGCAACAATGAAAGAGAGAGAGAGAGAGAGAGGAGAGACTGAGGAGAGAGAGTAATAGAGAGAGCACGAGAGAGAGAGAGAGAGAGGCAGAGAAGAAGACATACAGATATGCACGAAGATACAAGAAGTATGATTAAAAAAAATTATAATTAATAACAAATAATCCCACTCCCATTCCCAAGCCCAGATTCAACAACAACTGCATCTTTCATAAACAAGAGAGAGAGAGAGAGAGAGAGAGAGAGTGGGGGGGGGGGGGGGGGACAGATAGATAACAATGGCCCCCAAAAATTCCCACTCCCAGCCCCACAAAACAACAGTAACCACATACTTCCTAAACAAGAGAGAGAGAGAGAGAGAGAGAGAGAGAGAGAGAGAGAGAGAGGAGAGAGAGAGAGAGAGACAGAGACTGAGAGACAGAGAGAGTAAGAGAGAGAGAGGGGGGGACTGACAAACAACAATGGCTCCAACGGCAACAACAATACATGAGGAGACATCTAAACCTCAGATCAAAGCCAGGTCTTTTTCATTCGGATGATGTGCTTGAATTGCATCCGTCCAAACACTCCACAAGCACTTTGCCTCGATCAAAAAAAAAAAAAAAGAAAAAAAAAAAGCCCCTCTCTCTCTCTCTCTCTGTACGCGTACGTGGGCGCGTATGATAGCACCTGCGCGCGCGTACGTGTGTGTGTGCGTATGATAGTGTGTGTGTGTGTGCGTGTGTGTGTGTGTGTGTGGTGTGTATGTGTGTGTGTGTGTGTGTGTGTGTGTGTGTGTGTGTGTGTGTGTGTGTGTGTGTGTGTACAATAGTATGCGTGAGGGAGGGGTAGGGTAGGCCTCAGAAGGGTGAGAAGAAAAAGAGGGGAGGAACGGAAGAGAGAGAGACAGCATGCGTACACACAGATATATATGTGTGTGTGTGTGTGTGTGTGTGTGTGTGTGTGTGTGTGTGTGTGTGTGTGTGTGTGTGCGTGCGCGCGCGCGCGCGTGCGAGCGAGTGCGTGCGTGCGCGTGTGTGTGCGAGCGAGTGTGTGCGTGCGTGTGTGTGTGTGTGTGTGTGTGTGTGTGTGTGTTCATCAGCAGTCAATACCAGCCGGAGATGGTGGCAACATATTCACTTTCACTCCATACAGCCCACATTAACCGGCCTGCCAACTGACACCACCATGCATATGGCGCTCGCACACGTGATTTTCCTTTCTTCTTTTTTTCTTTAACTTTTTTTTTTTTTTGGGGGGGTGGGGGTGGGGGTACGTTTTCTATTTCTTTCTTTATCACACACACACACACACACACACACACACACACACACACACACACACGTACGCACGCACGCGCACACACACATGCATGCCTGCACGCATTCGCGTGCACACACACACACACACACACACACACACACATTCACACACACACACACACACACACACACACACACACACACTCACACATGCACACAGCACACGGACACGGGCACTAGAGGTGGAGGTAGAAAGACATACAAACCGAGGGTAAATGAGAGGGGGAGAGGGGATGGGGAAGAGAGAGAGAGAGAGAGGAGGAGGAGGGGGGAGACAGACAGATGAAAGCCACACAGAGAAACAGATAAACCCACGTGTATCTCTAGCAATGCATCATACACCCACAAGTGTTTTCTGCTGCACTCACACCAAACGCATTGATAGCGAACCGTACTTCGCAACGTTGCTACGCACAGCCGGAAGCCGGAGGCGCTGTCATAGTCGCCCAACAAGTCCACCAGCGTATGAGATGATCCTTTAAGATTCACGTTATTCCTAAGCTATACGCGATTCAGCCCCGTAAGTCTGTGGAACAGTAGATCTTTGAAGATCAGAACTGATTCAGGCGGATCTATATAACTGCCTTCATAAGCTTACGGGAGTGTGTGGCACCCTCCGCAGTGGAACGCTCGCCAATGCTCGCTGTGCGACTAAGCAATGACTGTCGTCAGTACGGGCGTTCTTCGTCTGTTGGATCTCAACAGGCCTCACTGAACATCTTGGAGTTATAGCTTGGTCGGTTGCCCCATGACGACCTGATTTGTTATAGCTCTTTGTGGACTGCAAGTGCCTGAGGCTCGTCACGATGCTAATCTATATATCAGTCGGCAGGATAACCAGGCTCCCCTAACACACAAATGTAGCAGACTGCTCATCGTTTGCGCTGCAGCTGGCCATTTTGTCAACAGCTCCACTAACAGGTGAATGTCACCGACGGCTCAAACTCTCCCTACCAATCGAAAGAACGTTTACAGAATCTGGCGTATCGCCAAGTGCGACACATACATTAGCATTTGTGAATAACGGGATCAAAAACAAAGACGTAGTTTAAAGTTTAAACTACCCAGCTTCCTATTCAGCTTCTTTCCATTTAAAGTCCACTTCGATTTTAATACAAACTATATGGCGTTGCGTTTAGAAGGACAACAGGTCCAAACGTAGGTTAACTGTTTTTCTCATCATGCTCAGCTAATTTTAACCTTTATCTAAAAAAATGATTAAAAAAACTTAATAGTGATGGAGGCGCCAGCCATTCCAATGAACTGATCCCCACTGCGATAATGAAAGACTTGAACACAAAATTTATTAAACAGGCATCGGGTTAGAAAAAAAAAATCAAATACCAAATGTACAAATGGCCAAGAACAATGAAGAGCAAGAAGTTAAATCTCACCAGTTAGTTCCCTAAATATTGAATATCTAAATCTGATGCCATGCCCTCACAGTTTTTCCATCGTTACTGTTCCAGCAATGAAAAACATTCTAGTGGTCAGATTTCGGCAGATTTCCAGACACTTTTAACACAAAGATATTGATCTACACTTTTTACATGTTAAATGACATATTTTCATTCAAGTTATATATATATATATATATATATATATCTATATATATATATATATATATATATATATATATATAATATGTATATATTAGGGTCAGTAAACTGTCATAACCCGATGCAGTTAAAACATTTGCATAAACTGCCCGAACTGGTGAGAAAAAATCAGCCCTCTTGTCTGGCAATGATTTCATGGTCTGGAAATGAAGACTTTGTGGGGGCAAAACATACAGGCGAATGGATTGAGAAGACAAAAACAAACGGTCACAGAAACAGAACGAAAGGAAGCCAGATAAAGTGACTGTCTGTTCCTCCTTTGTGTTCATTATTTTGAATATTATTCGTCCTGCCTTAAGAAGACTAAGCAGGTCGAAACGCGTTTGTGTGTGTGTGTGTGTGTGTGTGTGTGTGTGTGTGTGTGTGTGTGTGTGTGTGTGTGGCTTTTTTCTGATAATTTGATAATTTGTTTGTTCCGTTGTTTGGCGGCCCAACAATTCTGTTTTTGCTCTTGAAAATAAAACATAACAAAACAAAGAATAAAACAGAATAAAAAGGCAGACGCTTTTCTTTGAGACACAGAATAGGGGTTCCATTTCTATCAGGTTTATCTCCTTAAAATGGCGATATTGTTTTTCAACGCCCCCATCCCCTTACACCTCACCTACCCCTCTCGTTCCTTCCCTCTGCCTCCCCCCCCCCCCCCCCCCCCCCCCCCCCCCCCCCCCTTCTTCTTCCCCTTCCTTTTTACCTGTCTCCGATCCTATCCCTTCCCTCGGCATTCCACTGGGGGATATTGAAAGTTGGAGATCAGGAAACGGCACACGGTGAACAATGCAGCCCACACACACTTTGGCCACCACCAGGACATCACGCTGAAGCAATCCGGGTCCAAGACCCACGTTTCCATTCCGTCGTCAGACAGCCCACCTCTCGACAGGCTCAACACAAGGGCTTGCCCACATCAACGCGGGCCACCAGCTAACATGGCTTAAGTCCCCGCAGACGTGTCCGTGACTGTGCACACCAAAAGAACCGACCGCTAGTCTCTCTTCGTGTGGGCAGAGGAGGCGTGAATACCTGACAGTTCCCATGTGTTCTGGGCGGAGATCACTTCCGACACAGCCATGAATGAGGCATCAACGCTACAGCTTTATGATCGTGTTGTGGTGAGTTGTATTGTGTTGTGTTGTGGTGGGGTGGGGTGGGGTGGGGTGTGGTGTGGTATGGTGCGTCGGGTCGGGTCTTGTCTTGTCTTGTCTTGTCTTGTCGTGTCGTGTCGTGTCGTGTCGTGTCGTGTCGTGTCGTGTCGTTGTGTCCGATTGTGTCCGCGTCGTGTCGGTTCGCGTCGTATCGTGTCGCGTCGTGTCGTGTCGTGTCGCATCGTGTCGAGTCGAGTCATGTCGTGTCGTGTCGCGTCGTATATCGCGTTGTGTGTATATAGTGTTGTGTTGTGTCGAGTCGTATCGTAAGGTATCGTAGTGTGTCGTGTCGTGTCGTGTCATGTCGTATCGTGTTGTGTTGTGTCTTGTGTTGCGCTACGTTGTGTTGCGTTGCATCGCATGGCATTGAATTGCACCGAGTGTGTTTTCTGTAACATTGCTTGTGGTGCATTGTAGATGTCGGCACACCATTATCTTCTATTTCACATTGCATGTAAATGTACTTCATTGCGTTGCTGAACGCTCTTCGGTGGTATGGTAAAAACTCATTAGCTGTCGGCTGACAATTTTCATTTTCAAGTAATCGAACACTACCGAAGTAAATCCGTAGCCGTACCCCCCCCCCCCCCCCCCCCCCCCCCCCCCCCCCCCCCCCCCCCCCCCCCCC